>JAAGEH010000126.1:107978-183205 GCA_011751065.1 Lasiurus cinereus | reverse complement strand
GGGGGTCTGGCTGGGTACCCCGGGGCGCTGTGTGTCCGGGCCAGTGATGCCGGGATGGGAACAGCCCTCTCCACGGGGAGGGAGCTCCAGGCCATGGTCCAGGGCTGGAGTCGGCTCTGGGGGTGGGTGCTCTCTCTCGTGACCCTGGGGAAGGGGCCTCAGTTTCTCCATCTGAAAAATGGGAACCGCCCTCCCTCCCTCCCAGCGCGGCTGGTGGGGCTCCTGGCAAAGCTTTGCAGGGGGTGCTCACACCGGCAGGCCGGCTCCCCGTGGCTGAGGACGCTGCACCTACGCGGCATGTGACCCTGGCAGGTCCCTCCCGAGGCCTCGGGTCGCCTTCCCTGGAGCTGGACCCGGTGGAACTGGTCTGCGCCGGTGTTTGTTCTCTGGAGGAGGCCAGCCCCAGAGGGAGGCCATGTGGCCATGTTTACTAGAAAGCACAGGGGCCGGGGAGGCTGGGTGCTCCCAGCCCGGCAGGTGACTCCGGCCCCGTGTGGGGACGCCGGGGCCCCGAGCCCCTGGGACAGCCCGTCCCTCTGGCAGGTGGGGAGGCCTCCCAGCGCCCGGAGAGCAGCCCTGTTATCTGTCCATCGGGGAAGAGCCTGATCGGTTTCCTGCTGCGATGGGGCCCTCGCCTGACCAGGCCGGGACCGCGGAGCCGGGGTGCCGAGAGACTGGGGGCCTGCGGCCTTCCTTGGCCCCATGGGGGACCCACACCCGCGTGGGAGGCAGCGCCCCGGCCCGGCCTCCTGGGTGGAGGAGGGAGCCGGGAACTTTATAAATAGAGGCTTTCTCTGGCTTTGCACGCCCACCCCCTGCTGCTGCCATCTTGCAGGGAGCAGCCTGGGACCGCAGGCTGCAGCTTCGGAAGCGCCGGGCAGGGGGGCAGGGGGCCGGGGGGACAGGCCAGCGGAGGGGCAGGCCAGGAGGGGACCCTCGGGACCTGCGGAGGCCAGGCTGCCCCGGGAGAGGAGAGAGCCAGGAGAGATGGAGGGCGTTGGAGTAGCCACGTACCAGCAGCTCCTCTGTTAGTCCCGGGACGTGCTGGGGCCTTCCCTCCACGGCATCGGTTAGGGAACGGGACCCGGGCTGAGGGGGAGAGAATCTGGAGGGCAGGACCCCTTTGGCATGGGCGATCCTGGGGTGGCTTCCGAGTCCCTGAGCTGGTCCTTGAACGTCAGGAGGGGTCTGTGACGTGCGTCCAGCGAATGGGAACTGAGGCAGGAAAACCTGAGGCACATCTGGGTAGGGTGCCGTAGGGACGGGGGCGGGCTGTATGGTGTGGTGCTAATACTATCAGGGGTGATAATAGTAATAGTAATAGTAATAGTAATAGTAATAGTAATAGTAATAGTAACAGCAGCGCTAGGAGCAATAATAATAAGAGCCAGGGAGGTGGTGCATCATCGCGATCCAGGCAGGCAGCCGTGGACCCGGGAAGGATGCCCAAGAAGTGGGGAGAGCCCCCTAGGACTTTGGACCCGGGTGGACATGGGGTGTGAGGGACAGCTGGCCACGGAGCGGGGTGGGGAGGGTGGCTGTGAACCTTGGTAAGGCCGGTGTGTGTCACCGGCTGGCGTTCATCACGCCTGTTCTGTGTGCCGACCCCAGAGCTGAGCACTTTGTAAATACTCTGGGATCAGTCCTGCCATCCCCTTCTCCAGGCCGGAAACTGAGGCCGGACAGGTGACTGCCTCTCTGAAAATGGGGCTAATGACACAGCCTTAGGGGGCTGGGGGTGTGGAGTCGGGGCCTGGCTCCGGGAGGCCTGATGGGGGAGGTCCCGGGAGCTGCGGGCTCAGGTGGGGACTGCGGGCTATCACCCGCCCGCGGGGCCTGCAGGGAGGAAGAAACCCAAGCCCTGTTGCATAATTGATGGCTGCCGGGCCGCCTGACTCTCGGTGGCCGCCTGCGCTCCGGCGGCTGGAGCTGTCCTGGCCTCCGGTAATCGATCACGCCAACCAAGGGCCTCCCGACCCCCAGGCCACGTGACCCGGGTCCCGGCACCGTCTGCGCCTTGCTCAGCCTCAGTGGAACCATCTGTGAAATGGGAACGTGGACGGGCCCTTCGAGGTGTGGATGGGCCGGCAGGATCCAGCCCGGGCCCAGGGTTGGGCCACGGGGAGGGGTGGTTATTAGCAGTCACATTCCTGCGAGGCTCATTCTTCGGCTGATTAGCTGTGACCTTGAGTAGGCGCGCTTTCCTCGGGCTGGCGGAGGCCTCTGCGTCCCTGTTTGGAAAACGGGGACGTGTGTCCCAGGGCCCTCCCGGAGCTGGGGGGCCAATGCCCTCTGGGGGTTTCCGGGTGACCCACCGAGCTCTAACGGGGGGGACGGTGTGGCATCCTGGCCCCTTCCCTGGCCCCGGGGTGCGGCTGGCAAGCTTTCTGGGCCCCGGGTGTGCTCAGAGCTGGCTCTGACGGGCTGGCGGTGCCCATCCACCACGCCAGGTGACCAGAGGCCAGCCCTCCTCCCACGCAGCCCCCCCTGCCCGGCCACCCGCCTCTCCTCCCATCGGCTCAGCACCTTGCATGGAACGCCGACTCCCGCCACACGCTGCCTGCGCGTCTTGCTCACATCTCCCTTCTTCCGTGCTCACAGCCAGGGGGGGCGGGAGGGGCTGTAGAAGGGATGGTACACGCAGCCTGCGGAGGGGGTGCTGTTACTCACCCTCAGTTTTCAGCTCGGGAGACCGATGCTCAGAGAGGCAAAGCCGCTTGCCAAGGCCGCACAGCACACCGGTAGTGAAACTGGGCCTGGGGTCAGGTCCCTGTGATTCTGCCACCACTGACTCCCCTGGCACTCCCTCCCCAGGTGCCCCCCGCCCCCCACCGAGCCTCCCGATCACCCCCGAACTGGCTGTGAGCCCTGTGCATCCCCTGAGCGCTTTCTACCCAATTCCTTCCCGCAGGGTCCGCCCCGGAGGACCCTCTGTGATGGTTCCCAAGGGTTTCTTACCCCCTCTAAGTTGTGTGCCAGATTTTATGTGCTTTTGGGGGTGGGGATGCTCTAGTGTTCATTGGATTTCCAAAGGAGGCCATGATCCCCAAACTCTGGCCCCACTGCCGCGGTTCACCCAGGGGCAAACTGAGGCCCAGGGCAGGGTCCTCACTCAATCAGAGGTGCAGAGCAAGTGGCTTGACCTTGGGGTCGGTTCCAGCTGGTGGGGAGGCGTAGTGGGGGGTGGGGGGCCAGGAGCAGTCCTCCCTCCCTCCCTCCGAGCCCTCCCTGATCCCTGGGCCCTCCTCCGCCCACAGTTCACAGAGGAGAAATTCGGCCAGGCCGAGAAGACCGAGCTCGATGCCAGCTTCGAGAACCTTCTGGCCCGGGCGGACAGCACCAAGAACTGGACGGAGAAGATCCTGCGGCAGACCGAGGTGCTCCTGCAGCCGAACCCCAGTGAGTGCCCGGGGCTGGTCCTGGGGCGAGGGCAGGAGGCCGGTGGCCGAGGCGGGAGGTGGGGTTGGCCGGTGAGAGCAAGATCTGATTTAGACTTTCGGGGCTTAGGGTGGCTGTGGGGAGCCCTAGGGAAAGGCAGTCTCGGAGTGGGTGCTGGGCTGAGTTGCGCTCTCGGGGGGGGGGGGGCATGGAGATGCTGGGGGTAGCCCGGAGGACTGGGCTGCCTGGAGCTGAAATGCCTGGGAGAAGAGGCAGGAGCTGAGATGGCAGAGGGCTTGCCCGGGCACCCGCAGCACGGAGCAAGCAGACGTGAGCCTGGGGGCGCGGGTGTGGGTGGAATCGCTGGTCCTTCGCCAGCCGCTCCTCGCAGGCCCAGGGGCTCACGCGTGAACCGCGTCCTGTGAATGCGTATTGAGGCGAGGGGACGCGGCGGCCTTGGCTTGGGACCTGGACGGGCACTGCACTCTGAGCCGGGCGTCCTCCACAGGGTGGAAGGCCGGCCTCCCGGGGTGGGCACCTGCCAGGGAGGAGTTCGGAAAGGCCCAGGCTGCTGCGGGCAGGCCGGCTCTGGGCCTGTTGCCGCCACCTGGGCCTTCGTCCTGGGGTGGGGCCCCAGAGCCCCGTGACTCGGCGGGTGTCTCCCCGCAGGCGCCCGCGTGGAGGAGTTCCTGTATGAGAAGCTGGACAGGAAAGTGCCCTCGCGGGTCACCAACGGGGAGCTGCTGGCTCAGTACATGGCGGAGGCGGCCAGCGAGCTGGGTCCCACCACGCCCTACGGTGAGCCGGGCCCCGAGACCGGGTGGGCGCCCCCGTCTCTCTCTCTCTCACTCTCTCTCTCTAATTTTCCTCCTTCCCCGCTCAATATTCATGATGAAAATAAGAGTGAAAAACGAGGTCTCTCTTCATCAGTCTGGTTGTGTGTAATGGGGTCACACTGCGTGCCCGTTCTTCAACCCGGTTTCTATTTTATTTACTTTTTTTTTTAAATGTATTTTTTTCCAAAACCGGTGTGGCTCAGTGGATAGAGCCTCGGCCTTCAGACTGAAAGATCCCAGGTTTGATTCCGGTCAAGGGCATGTGGGCACATCCCCAGTAGGGAGTGTGCAGGAGGCGGCTGATCGGTGTTTCTCTCTCATCGATGTTTCTAGCTCTCTATCCTTCTCCCTTCCTCTCTGTAAAAAAATCAATAAAATATATTTTAAAAATAAAAATAAATAAAATGTATTTTTATTGATTTCAGAGAGGAGGGGAGAGGGAGAGAGAGATAGAAACATCAGTGATGAGAGAGAATAATTGATCGGCTGCTCTCTGCACGCCCCCAAGGGGGATCGAGCCCGCAACCTAGGCATGTGCCCTTGACTGGAATCCAACCTGGGACCCTTCAGTCCGCAGGCTGACGCTCTATCCACTGAGCCACACCAGCCAGGGCTGGTCTTCAACCTGGTTTTTAAACTTGGTAATTCTCTCTAGATATGTGTGCACAGTACCTCCTATAGAGCCACCTCAGTCTTTGTTTCTCTACTTTGTGAAAAGTTTTACTGAGGTATAATGTATATACCATAAAATGCACCTGTCTTAAGTTTGTAATTCAGTGTTTTTTAGTAAATGTTGGGTTTGATTTAAAGAACATTTCTCTCATCTGCAAAAAAAATCTTTTATGTCTACTTATAGTCAGTCTTCACTGTCCACCCCCAGTCCACCACTAATGTGCTTTGTGGTTCTATTCATTTGCTTGGTCTAAACATCTATAACAGTGGTTCTCAACCTGTGGGTCACGACCCCTTTGGGGGTCGAATGACACTTTCACAGGGGTCGCCTAAGACCATCGGAAACCACAGGTATTTACATTATAATTCATAACAATAGCAAAATTACAGTTATGAAGTATGGTTGGGGATCACCATAACATGAGGAACTGTATTAAAGGGTCACAGCATTAGAAAGGTTGAGAACCACTGATCTATAATAATAAAAGGGTAGTATGCTAATGAGACTGGACGTCCTTCTGGGTGTCATTCTGGACGTCCTTCCAGACGAAGCCAGGGCTGGAGTAAAGCCTGGGTCCTGGGTGCCTGCTGGCGGCTGGAGGGAAGCAGCCAGGTCCCTGGGGTTCCCAGTGCCAGAGGGAAGCTGGGGCTGGCAGCCGGGGGAAGGAAGGCCTACTCTGGCACGAATTTTCATTCATTGGGCCTCTAGTTTCATGTAAATGGAACCGTGCAGTTTATTGGTCTTTATATCTGGCTTCTTCCCTCATTGTAATGTCTTCGAGGTTCATCCCTGCTCACCATGTGTTTTAGGGTCTCCTTCCTTTTTATTGCTGACGGGTATTTCATTATGTGGGGATGCCGCCACATCTTCTTTATCCGATCACCGTTTGATAGACATCTGGGTGGTTTCACTTCTCCTGGGTGTAGACCCAGCAGTGAAAGGGCGGGGTCCTAGGGTACATTTAACCTTGACCTTTTCCACAAATCACCAAACTCTTTCCCAGAGTGGCCATGTGATCTTACATCCCCACCAGGAGTTGGACTTTTAGACGATTGTGGATGTTTCTCATCGTCCTCCTGTTGTTGATTTCTGATTTAATTGCATGTCGGCCAGAGAACGCACTTTGTATGATTTTAATGCTTTTAAACTCCCTAAGATGTGTTTATGGCCCAGACTCTGGCCTCTCCTGGAGCCAGATCCCTCTCCTCTTGAGAAGGCCGCTCACTGTGTGGCTGTTGGGTAGGACAGATGGGTTGATAGCGTTCAATCTCCTGGATCCTTGCTGGTTTTGCCTCGGTGTCTGCTTCTGTCTTAACTGCCCGTGTTTGCTTCATGTATGTTGGAGCTCTGTTGCCGGGTCTGGATGTTTATGCTGCATATTTTCCTGATGAATTGACTCACTTTTGTAACACTGCTCTCTGTGCCTAGTAACTTTTTTTTTAAATAATTTTATCTCTTTATTGGTTTCTCTACTTGATGAGTCATTTGTCCTATTTGCTTTTAATTCTTTAAACCTATTGGTCATAGCTGCTTAGAAGTCTCTGCTAAGTCTACCATCTGGGCGCTCCTCGGAGACAGAGATTGTTGATTACTTACGTTCCTAGTTCCTGTTACCTGTTTCCTTGCATGTGTCATAATATTCTGTTGAATCTGGACATTTTACATAACGTAGCGGCTCTGGATTCTGTCTCCCTCCCTCCCTCCCTCTCTCCCTGCCGCCCGGGGTCGTGATTGCGGTTTGTTTGTTGAGAGACTTGCCTGCGTTCATTGTTGAGAGTCTGTGTCCCCTGCATGAGGCGGCTACCGGTGGCTCTGCCTTTTGAAAAGAAATTACTCCTTTTCTTTGTGAGCCCAGCTTCCCGGGGGCTGTTCCGGGGGGCAGCATGTGTTGGGGGTCCGCCCGCGATTGGTCAGAGCTTGTGCTTAATAGCGCACCATGGAGGCTTCGCTGACGCCTTCGCCAGCGGCCGGGGCACACATTCGAAGCAGCTCACAGGTCTACCCCGCGCCCCTTTGTGGGTGTGCAAAGCGCCCCCTTTGTGGGTGTGCAAAGCGTCCCTTTGGTGGGTGTGCAGAGCGCCCCTTTGTGGGTGTGCAGAGCGCCCCTTTGTGGGTGTGCAAAGCATCCTGCTCAGCCCAGGACGGCTGGACAGCGGGTTCTCCTGCCCGCACCAGTGTGCTGCACGGGCATGGTTTCCAGGCCAGCAGAGGGCTGGCTGTTCCCGGGGCCACCACGCGACCTGGTTTCTCGGGTCTCCTGTTTTTGTCCCTCGGGGTTGATTCGGGGACTCATGGGGGCCACTGTTAGATGGGCCTGCGCACACACTCCATTGTTTACCGTAAGCTCCTGTTTTTCAGACAGACAGACAGACAGACAGATCGACCTTTGGGGTCTCTAGGAGTTCGCGCAAATGTAGAAACAGTGTCCAGTGTTCCCTGAAAACCTGATCACTTCCTCTGATGCCAAGCACGGCCCTCCCGATAAGTGGGCTCCGGGTCAGCTTACGGCGGGTCCGTGGCTTGTTTTGGAACGCAATTCCAGCCTCCGGTGGCCACGGTGCTGGCCTCTCCTGAGGATTTCCCCTGAGGTCACCGTGGGCTTTTCTGTCTGTTCCTTTGCTTGTCTTCCCTTCTTTAATGCTTTGATTTTAGGGAGCAGTCCGTGGGTTGCCTCCCCTTCGTGCCCCGACCCCATCGGGGACTGAACCCCATAGCCTTGCAGTGCGCAGGACGATACCCCAACCCACTGAGCTACCCGGCCAGGGCCCAGGCCAGCCTCCGGGGCTTCTCTGCACGCCATCCGCGCAGTCACTGGCCGCCGGGCTTGTCCCCGGTGGGAGAGCCGCAGCAACACAGAGCTGGGGCGGCGGTGCACCCCAGGACACACAGGCACAGGCTCCCCTGGTCCTCACCAAGGCGCCGTAGTTTTGGAATAAATGCTTCCCAATTTGTCCTCCGCCTTTTGTCCGTTTCTGGAGTCCCGAAGTGGTTGTTTTTGACAGCTCTGTCCAGCGTCATTATTGCTCTTTGGGGAGAGGGTTTGTTGAGCTTCTTTCTCTGTCATTCCAGAAGTGTCCCCCCATCTCCTCATCTCTTTAATGGCAGTGGAATGTCCCATTTATATATATATATATATATATATGTGTGTGTGTGTGTGTGTGTGTGTGTGTGTGTGTGTGTGTATTATATTTGTGTTGTTGTTTTTATTGATTTTTCACAGAGAGGAAGGGAGAGGGATAGAGAGTTAGAAACATGGATGAGAAAGACACATCAATCAGCTGCCTCCTGCACACTCCCCACTGGGGATGTGCCCGCAACCAGGATACATGCCCTTGACCGGAATCGAACCTGAGACCTGTCAGTCCGCAGGCCGACGCTCTATCCACTGAGCCAAACCGGTTTCGGCCCATTTTTTAATTATCCCACTATTTATTTGTCGGTCCCCGATGGATGGGTGTGTAGATCGCGCCCGCGTGTTTCCAGGCCAGGCATTTAGCATCCTTGTGGCTGCCACTTTGACGAGTGTCATTCTGAGCTCCCTGCCACTTCCTGGGGTCAGCACAACCCCCGCCTGACCCTCCTCCTTCTCACCTTGGACCCCGTGTTCTCAGGGAAGACCCTGATCAAGGTGTCCGAAGCTGAAAAGCGCCTGGGAGCCGCCGAGCGGGATTTTATCCACGCCGCCTCCATCAACTTCCTCACGCCCCTGCGCAACTTCCTGGAGGGAGACTGGAAGACCATCTCGGTGAGGGGCCTGGGACCACTCCGCCTCCTGTCGCCATGACAACCCTTCCCCCGAGCCAACGGGCACAGCTCTCCTCCCTGGTTGGGAACCCGGACCTCCTGGGGCCGCCCCAGACGAGGCTCCCGTGGACCGTTCCTCGGAGTGGATGACTTGCCTTCTTCGGGCCTCAGTTTCCTTGTCTTGACCAGCTGGCCCCCGAGGCCGGTCCTGCCCTGGCCCAGCACCTCACTGTCCCTGTTCCCACCCACAGAAGGAGAGGCGGCTCCTCCAAAACCGGCGCCTGGACCTGGATGTCTGCAAAGCACGGCTGAAGAAGGCCAAGGCCGCGGAAGCCAAGGCCGCGGTAGGTGCCCCTGCCGGCCGCCCGCCCGCCCCCGGCTCCGCGGGGAGCCCAGAAGGGGTGCTGGAGGGACTGGTTTGGCATGACCTCTCTCCCCTGTCCTGGCCTGGAGAGGCCTTGCTAGGGGTGCTGGTCTGGACTGGTCACTTCAAGTCACACCTCTGTGCCCCTGCCCCCCAGGGGAATCCTGACAGCCCAGGGCTCAGGGTCCCCGGACCAACATTTATGGGATGGGCTGGCCAGCAATGCCCCAACCTGGGCTCCGGGCACCCTACAGCCTCCCCAGATAGACACAGTGGGAGTTTCCCGCATGCCCTTCTTTGCCCGCCCTTCCCGGATGCTCAGCTCTGTTCCCAGCTCTGCCCGGGCATGGCTCCCCCTTACTAATCCACCCCCCCCTGCTCCAGCGCGGGTCTCAGGCTCCCTGCGACGGTGTGGAGAGCCCCCGAGCTAGACGGCCCGCTTGCGCAGGAGCATGTCTGAGGGGCCCTTTCGGGCAGCCCCAAGCGACGGGCTAGGGGCTCCCCTTCTCTCTGCTCCCCGAGGCCTGCTCTACCTGGTGGGCCCATGGCGTGCAGTGGGGACATTTGGATCAGGGCTAGGCCAGGCTGGGGAGAACTGGCCCAAGGGTGAGCACACTCTTGGGATGCCAGGCTGCTGGGGGTGGGGGAGGGGGCGGGAATCCCCGGTCCAGACCATGCCGGGGAAATCCGGCCCAGGCTCCCCCCAGCTGCTCCTGGCAGTTCTGGCCACCGGGGGCCGTGGAGCTGGGGCCTGCACTGCCCCCCTCTGGCAAGAGCCATGGACTGGGTCCCAGCTCCTCTGGGTGTGCGGGGTCCAGATGGGAGGCAGGGGCTCAGCCACTGGAGTCCTGTTCGGGTTGGGGAGGATGACCAGGGCTATGGGGGTGACCTTACGGAGTCACCTGGACAGGACAGTCCCCCCCGTCCCTCAGGGAGGGACAACCTTTCCAGAATAACGTGGCCCGAACGAGCTTTTCGTCCGTCAGCCGGGCCAGGGGAGCCCGTCCTTAGCCCCTGGAGTGACACGACCTCTCCCATTGGTTGGCCTGGACAGCCTCACGCCTCGGGGTTCGCCCGGGCTCCCCTCCCCAGAGCTAGGACCCGGGCAGCTCAGGTTTGATTCCCAGAGGACTCGCGACCTGCAGGCTCCCTCGTCCCCGCCCTTCTGAGTGCTCACCCCCACACACCGAGATGCTTCCAGCGGGCGGGTCGCGTGCGTCCACCCGCCTGTCCGCCTCGGGTCCCTCCCGCTGGGGCCGGGGGCCCGCTCCCGCCTGCGCTGCGGTCTCACTAACGCTTTTGTTTTTGTTCCTTTCCGTTCTGCTTTGGGTAACTTGGCTCAGTGTGAGGGAGATGTGAGTATACCTGTCCCACGTGCTGTGCTGCTTCTGGTGTGCCCATCTGGCCTGGCGCCCCCACGGGGGCCATGGCCGGCCCAGGGGGACCTCCTCTGGGCCGTTTGCAAGCAGCTGGTCTTCCCCATCAGAGCCTCTGCCGGGAGTAGCCTCTGTTTTGGGGGGACGCCAGGCCTTGGAGCCTGCGAGTCAGCTTTTTGCAAAGGTTGAAAGCCCATCCCTCTGTCCATCCGTGCATCCATCTGTCCGCCTTGGTGGGGGGGTAGGGGGCGGCGGGGCCTGGGCCTGGCTTCAGGAGCGAGAGATGTGTGCCGAGACTCTGGGGCGGAGGAAGCGGCGGGGCGGGGTTTGTTGGGAAGCTGGCGGTCCAGGGGGCCGAGGGCCTTGACCCCGGGGTCAGGGGCTGGAAAGTCTGGCTTGCCCAGAGGCAAAGGCTGTGACCACAGCCACCGGTGGTCTGCTTGTCACCCCTGCCTCTACCCGCTCGGTCTTGGTCTTCCCTCTCCAGGTCTCCAAGCCCACCTCCTCTCCGGCGGTGGGGGTGGGGAGAGGTTCCGTGTTGTATTTGTCTGTCGCCTCCCGTCCCTGGGGCCAGGGGCTCCTGGTGCTGCTCTGGGGGACACTCTGGGGAGGCCTCCTGGCCCCAGCCCAGCCCCAGCTCACGGTGACCCCCTCCCCCCATGAACTCTGTTCCCACTAGACGGTGCCTGACTTTCAGGAGACTAGACCTCGTAATTACATTCTCTCCGCCAGCGCCTCCGCGGTAAGCGCTCCCCCCGTCCCCCGCCCTCCCCCGTCCTCCCCGGTCCCTCCCACACCTCGCTCCGGGTCCAGGAGACAGAGGGCGAGGCAGGGCCACCGGCTGGACCCATCCCCGAATCTCCGTTCACCTGGCTGGTCCTGTGCCCTGTGACCATGTGGCCGGCCTCGCTTCTCCCCGGGACATGCCGAACGTGGAGACCGGACCAGCTGCGCTGAACGGGGTGGTGACCTTAGGACCGCAGCTGTCCCATCCCCAGTGGGCCTGACAGTCCGCCTGCCCCCCAGACACAACTCTGACCCCACCACCCCACTCACCATCCCTGTCCCTACTCAGTCCCAAGCAGAGGCGAGGCCTGGGTCTGGCCTGCCATGAATTCACAGATCCCCCCCACCCCAAGGCAGGTGACAAGGTCGTGCAGCTGCCTTACAGCTCAGCTGCGGGGTGTCCTGGGGTGCGGCGGCCTTAGGAATGAGCAGGGCGGGTGGAAGGAGCACCCCGAGATTTGGGAACAGGGTGTGTCCTAAGGACGGAAGCCGGGCTGGGCTGGGCTGGGCTGGGCTGGGCTGGGCTGGGCCGGGCCTGGCGGGCTCTGGTGGCTTTGACTGTCTCCGTCTATTTTTTTCTCTCCAGCTTTGGTTATTGGCATATTGGGCATTTACTGTTTAGTCTGGGAAATAGGCCAGTCACCCGTGTCCCATCCCGCCTGTCACAACCCTGTGTGCCTTCTGCCTCTCCTCTGTCCTTCCACCTTCCCCACGGGTGATGTCTTCCTGCACACACAGACCTCTGCTCTCCCTCCCCCGTCACAAGCATGTTTCCGTGTGTGCCTGGGCGGTCTTTCAGTGGCTGAGCCCTCGTCCCCGGGGGTGCGACCGCAGTTCGGTCTGCAGGGCCCGCTGAGGGGCGCCCTCGTCTGGCCAGGTGGAGGCGGCTCCCCCAAGCAGCACCGGTGGGGCCTCTGCCACAGGCTAGCCCCCCTTTACTTACGTGTCTTGGGTCACGGTCTCGGGGTAGCTTTCCGGCAGTGGGGAGCAGAAAGGGGGCTCCCAAGTCGTGGTGGGAGGAGGGGTCCTTCTCTAGGTGCTGGGTGGCCCTCCCTGCCCCCTTCCTGGGCCGAGAGGAAGGAGAACTATCCTGGAGGTGGGGGGCTGCCGTTTTTCCTTGGTGCTGAACCCGTGTGGCTCCTTCCTCTGCTGAAGGACAGAAAGGTTCCCAGACTGACCCAGGGCCCCAGCAGCTGTGGCCCGCTGTCAGAGTGGGGTGGGGACCCAGTGTCAGGGTGGGGTGGGGACCCAGTGTCAGGGTGGGGTGGGGACTCTCGGGCTCCCTTGAGACCCCAGTCAGCGCCTGGGGGCTGACGCGGTAGGAGAAACCCAAGCAGGACTTTCCAGCTGGCTGTCCCCTCCCTGCATGCGGCATGTTGGCCTGGACTGTGAGTGACATGCTCCTGTCACCAGGCCTCAGCCCAGCCTCGGCTCCGGGGTGCGCTGGGGAGGGAGTTGGGAGTGAATGGGTGGGATGACATTGGGGGTCTCAAGGAGCTGGGGCAGGGCACTGGCTCTGGGGTGCAGCTGGCCTCCCCTGCCCGCTGGCTTCCGCTGACCGGTGCCCCTCCCTCCCCTGCTGACCGGCCCCGGTGTGGTCTCCGCAGCTCTGGAACGATGAGGTGGACAAGGTGAGGGGGGCTGCAGAGGCTTGGGGATGCGGCTTAAGGGGGCGGAGGGCGGGAGTCCAGGCTCAGGCCTGTTCGAGTTCGTGCCCGCTGGGGCTGTTGTGAGGGTTGTCACCTCCCTTTGTGGGGAGACCACCTCCTCGGTGGGCCCGCCGGAGGTGACTGAGCGGGGTTTTCCCCTGATGGGAGGGAGATGTCTGAGACTGGGCCCCAGGGTTTGGCAAGGCTGAAGCTCCTCCCGGGGGCAGGGGTCCAGGCCTGAGGTCGGGAGGGACGTGCACCCCTATCTGCATCCCTCGGGGGAAGGGAGGAGGCCGCTCCTGGGTGGCCACTGGCGCAGGAGACGGTGATGGGAGGGGAGTGGGGACCACGGTTCCTCTCCCATCCTCACCCCCTCTTTCCAGTCTGAGCAGGAACTCCGAGTGGCCCAGACAGAGTTTGACCGGCAGGCGGAGGTAACCCGCCTCCTGCTGGAGGGAATCAGTAGCACCCACGTGAGTGTTTCCACCTCCTCCATCACCCCCTGTCTTGTCACCCGCATGTCCCCACTAAACGCCAGGAGGCATGAAGGAACCTGGGTCTCTAAGAGGGTGGGGAGGGTAGTGCTGGGGCCTGTGGTCCTTAAAGGGGCAGTTTCGTCTTCAGAGACCAAGTCCCAAAGGGTGTGCTCTCCTCCCCGCAGGCAGGGTTGGGGCAGAAGCCACTGGAATGCTGGGCCAGGGTCTGTGGGAAGGCGGGGGGGTGTGGAATGCTTCATCCCGGGGCGCCTCTCCCCGACAGGTGAACCACCTTCGCTGCCTCCACGAGTTCGTCGAGTCCCAGACAACTTACTATGCGCAGTGCTACCGCCACATGCTGGACTTACAGAAGCAGCTGGGCAGGTGCCCGCGGGGTCCCCGGGCTCCCAGGGGCAGTGAGCACCCCGGCCTCGCTGGGCGAGACCCTTCTCCTCAGCTCAGGAAACCCCACGGGCACAGGGCGGGCGGGTGCAAGGCTGCCTCTGAGGCTCTGGGGGCCATCATGCTCCCTCTCCGGTGACAGTGAGGGCGCTGGTCTTGGGCTGAGTGGGCTCCGGAGTGTGGGTGGCAGGTGGGAGGTGGCAGGGACGGCCCGCAGCGCCTCACTTTTCCCTGCCTCGCTTCTCCCTTCATGCTGCCAGCTCCCAGGGAGCCATGTAAGTAGCCGGGGTCTCCTCACCCCTGCAGCGGGCCCGTGTTCTGGGGGCACGTGGGACTGGGTCTGGATCTCAGCTCCTGAGCCGTGCCTCCCCGCTCCTCTCCAGATTCCCGGGCACCTTTGTGGGCACCACCGAGCCCGCCTCCCCGCCCCTCAGCAGCACCTCGCCCACCACCACTGCGGCCACCATGCCTCTGGAGCCCTCCGCGGCCGGCCAGGCCCCTCCAGGGGAGGCGGCGCTCTGCCTGGAGGAGGTGGCTCCGCCTGCCAGCGGCACCCGGAAGGCCCGGGTTCTCTACGACTACGAGGCGGCGGACAGCAGTGAGCTGGCCCTGCTGGCCGACGAGGTGGGTCTGGGTGCCACAGGAGGGCGAGAAAGTGCTGGTGTGGGTGCACCCGGGAATGGAAACTGGGGGCACTGGGCCTGCAGACCCCTACACCCCTGTCTTCCTCTCTGAGGGGCCCTGGGGGCTAAGGCCAGGGCTCCCCTCTGGGCAACTCCAGCCTGAGGAAGCAGGGGGTGCTCTGTCCTGTCTGTGGAGAGGTGGGGTGACCACCACCTCTGGAGGTGTGGGCGCAGTGTATCACGGGGGCGGGGGAGGGGGTGGGGTGTATCACAGCGCTGTCCCCGTTTAGTCCTGGGCCAGTGTGGCCTTAGCCACCCAGGCTGCGACCTTCCCTCTCTGCCACCCTCCCTCTCCAGCTCATCACTGTCTACAGCCTGCCCGGCATGGACCCTGACTGGCTCATTGGCGAGAGAGGCAACAAGAAGGGCAAGGTGCCTGTCACCTACCTGGAACTGCTCAGCTAAGCTGGCCCCTCCCAGGCCCTGCTCGCTCTGGCCTGGGCAGGAGAGGATGGTGCAGCCCTGCCTTCTGTCTCGTCTGTTGGTGACCTAGCTGCTCAGGGTGGGGATCAGACGAACCCCTTCCTGTCCCTGCCCCTGGTCATCGGCTGTGAGGGGCCCCCGAGGCTGAATGTTCCCAGCCCCTCCCCCAGCCCTGCTTCTGGAGCCCCCACCTGCCTGTGTCCCCCAGCACCCCAGCCTCCTGGCTCCTCTACGGAGGGAGGGGCTGGCTGCAGCCACCTCACTCAGCTCCTCAGCCTGTGGGGGGTCAGCATCAAGGGCTTGAGGAAGCCCGGGGGTTCACCTTTGGCAAGAGGGCACCTTTTAGTTGCCAAAGCAGCGAGGGGGGAGGGCAGGCGGGTCTGTGGCGGCCCCAGAGGCTGGGCGCTGTCCCCTCTGGAGGAACTGGAGCAGAGGGGAGCTGGGCCGGAGAGGCAGGGCTGGGCCATGGAGCATCTCCCCGGTGCTACCCTCCCCCTCTGACCCTCGAGCTCAAGCCAAGTATGGTGGCTGCAGCCTGCACCTCTGCACACTTTTTAACTGATCTTTTTACTCTGCCTGTCTGCTTTGCTCTCCAGCCAGCGGCGAATAATAAACCGTTCTTTGTGTGCATGTTGACGGGGCTCCTGTCCGGGGTCGGGGCGCTCCCGGGCTGGCCCTGAGAGGGGGAAAGGAAGACTTCACATTTGCCCCACTCCTCCTCCTGGGTGGGGAGCGAGGCACAAAATGCCTTGGCCCTCCTCCCGGAAGTACTAGGGCAGAGGGACAGTTCTTCAAAGCGCCATTCTGCGCACTCCCTTCCCCCACAGGGCTTTGCTCTCAGCCATGAAGCTGCATGACAGACATTTTATTCCCAAGAATTTCCTAAATTTGGGCAGAGTGGAATGGACTGTGGACGTGGATGGTTTAAGCTCCGGTAATGGATAGCTGTCAGTGCTTCCTGCGGCCCAGGCACGGAGCCAAGCATGTTCACATGTATCCTGGACCTCACAGATGAGAGCAGATCAGAAAGACAGTCACCTCCTCGAGGTTCCGTAACTGGCAAGTAGTCACACAGGGACTCGCCCAGGAAAGTCTGATTCTAGAAACTTCAAATGGTGGGTTTGGGCTACAAGCCAGGTTCTAGATTAAGGCCCTTCGCCAGGCCAGCCCATGATTAGGCCTGAGGCCGAGGGAGACGAAGGCAGGGGCCCCGCTATAAATAGGAAGGAGCAGAGCTTCACGAAAGGCTACACCCAGTGATAAGCGCAGCCAGCTGGTGACGGGAAGTGTGTGTGGCAGGGGTGCGGGGAAAGACCAGGCCGGGAAGGGAAAATCTAAGTGTCCACCTGCACCCCTCCCCCTGGAACATTAATGGAGGGTGTTAGTGAGTCAACCACTAATCAGCTCACCTTCCCCAGCCTCCACTCCTGGGCCCCTGTTCCACGCACCGAGAGCTGGCTAGCCATCCACTCCTGGGCTTCGAAGGCACACATTACACAGCTGTCTATAAACAGTATTTTAATATTTGTATAAATATACCACAGTATTACCAAAAACTGCAACAACAGAGCGTGGGGACATTTTAAAACCCGTGCAGACAGCCTTGCCTGGCTACACACGACATTGGCTCCTGTCTCTCCCCGGGGCTGGGGTCAAGTGCTCTGGGGAATGCTTGAAGGAAGGGACTCCACCTCTGGGCACTTGGAAGGTGAGGAGTGAGCACGGCAGACTGGCTCCCGCCCCTGCCGCTGACTTCTCGGTCTGTTACAAAAATAATGCCAGTGTGCGGGTGGCTGGAGTTGTGGCTGCTCTGGGGAGAGGGCGACAGGAACAGCTCCGTCGCAGGCGGCCCGTCAGGCTGCTGTGCGGGCTGGCAGAGAAGGGCGGGCGGGCGGGCGGCCCCTGCCCTATCTTTGCACGTGCCGGACAAAGGCCTGCACCAGCTGGATCAGAGGCTCCTGGCTCTCAGGGCTGGCCTTGGAGAGGGAGGTGGACTTGCCCTGGGGCGAGAGGAGGATGCCAGCAGCAGGGGAGCTGGGGGCTCCCCTGCGGAAGTAGCGGGAGAGGCTGGAGAGCAGCGTGCTCTAGGAGAGAAAAAGGAGCCCGATGAGACCCAGCAATCCCCACTCTCGGGCTGGATTTCCCCCACCCGCTCCACCCCCTCCAGTCAGGACCCTCCATCTCTTCTTACCAGCTCGGAGCTGAGCTCCTGTTTCATCCGCTGTTTGTCCCGGGAGTGCACGGCTGGGTCCCTAAGGTAACGCATCGCCTGGGAGATGAGCAGGTAGAAGCAGTTCTCCATGGTAAACATCAGCAGGGACCTGCGACAGGGCAGGGTTGGCACTGTGTGGAGGGCTAAGCGGGCAGGTGCTAGGGGGGCCACTGAGCTAGGAGAACAGCCAGCCCATGTCTGTCCCAACCCCAGAGCAAATTCTAGAAGGGCTTCCTTACTTCAGTGTCCTGGTCCCTTCTGCCTGGGTGCTGAGCCCCACAGCCTGTGTGAGGGGCTCCTTTTTCTTATCCAGCTGGAGGGAGAGGGACAGGAGTTAAAAATAAACCAGGAACAGTGACCGCTTCAACTCTGGCACTTCCTACTTGGCAGGTCCTGCAATCTTATCAGTTACATCTCTTAAACCTCCGATAATTCTCAACAGAGTTAGGTTCCATCACACTTCTTTCATGATGAGCAACTAGAGGGGAAGGCTAGGTAAAGGTGCCAAAGTCAAGGGGAGGAAGTGGTAAACTGGGAGGAAGGTTTGGGTGACGGGGCCAGACAGCACCGAACTCACCTCTCCGAGCATGTTTAGGGCCACATTCACTGTGGCCAGAAGG
Organism: Lasiurus cinereus; assembly: GCA_011751065.1. NCBI lineage: Eukaryota > Metazoa > Chordata > Mammalia > Chiroptera > Vespertilionidae > Lasiurus > Lasiurus cinereus. The sequence goes on along the minus strand of JAAGEH010000126.1, from coordinate 165,583 downwards.
GTTCCAAAAGAGGGGGCCACTTCAGAGTCAAAGGTGGGAGTGGTGAAGCTCAGGGCAAACAGGAAGTTGTATTCAGCAAGGTCCAGGGACTGCAAGGCAAGACCAGAGCATTCTAGGGCCCCGCTAGGACCCAGACAGCTCTCAAGAGAGCAGGGCCCAGCCAAGCTTTCAGATCCCTGTGGGAGGCTGCTGGTGCGGCACAGATGGCGCTGGTACCTGATCCAACAGGATCTGGCAGACGTCCGGGGTGAAGTGGCGCAGGGCCGCCAAGGTCCTGCTGAGGATCTTGAGGAGGCCATACTGGACCACGTGTAAGGCTCGCTGCTCCGAAGCCTCTGTGTCAGCAGTAGGCTGCTTGGAGGAGGAGGAGGGGGCGGCAGGGGCGGCTGTGGCTGGCCGCTGAACTCGGGGAGCAACAGCTGAGGGGACACCATCCCCATTTTTGTTCTGGAAAAGACAGGAGTGGAGGTGGAGCACAGAAGCTGGGGTGAGCACTCCAGGCAGCCATGGGGGCGGGGGGCGGGTACCTGCAGGTAGTGCTGCAGCATCTTCCGGCTGTGCAGCAGGGAGGTGCAGGCCTGGCACAGGTAACCCAGGTTGACCTGTGGCAAACATAGGAAGCTGAGGGGCTTCGCCTGGCAGCAGCCCCAGCCAATGACCAGATCAACCACACAAGTCTCTCCAGACCACTGTGCTTCCGACTCACTGCGGACCTGACTCTGGGCCCACTCTCGCCAGAACCGTTTCCCAGGGACCTAAGGCCTGGCCTAGTATCAGTCCTCAGTCAATAAACAAAGTGGGGACTATTCCCCCTTTTACAGAAGCAGAAAAAGGCAAAGAGGAGAAGGGAGTTGGCCAAGGTCACAAGCAACAAAGACAGACGCCTGCGTGTCGGACTCCAGAGTCTGTTATTTCCCTGCCGTGCTCTCTGGCCCAGTCCCAGCTCCAGGCCTGTTTCTAAAGGTTTCAACCTATAAGGCTGCCATATGGCGGGAGGGGAACATGTAGCTCCAGAGAAAGCAGCATGAAACCAGATCTTGTGCTCCCTGAGCCAAATTCCCTGCAGGCCTCCCAGAGAGTGCCCATCACACCCTGCCGGCAGGCATTTCCCCAGGCCCCCCCAAGACCCCGGGCCTGAGCCCACCTGCACATCTCGCAGGAGCTGAGGCAGGTGGAAATGCCACTCCTTCATGAAGCTGGAGAGCTGCAGAATGAAGCCCACCGTGTGGTCTGCCTCCTCCAAGCACGCCAGACTCTGCACCGTCCTCACCGCGTTGAGGCACTGGGAGGGGAGAGAAAGGAAGGACGGGGTGAGGCAGGGACCTGACGCATCTGTCCTGCCCTCCTGTGGGGAGGACAGGTTCTGGGCACCCAAACTGAAATGGCAGTACAACAGGTGGTTTGGTGTTCCAACAAGAGGTTCCGTCTGAGCTGATCCTAACCTGTTTGCTTCACTTGGCAGAGCAGCTCCATGAGGTGGCCAATCAGCCAACAGTCCTCAGAGCACACAAACGGGGGCAATGGCCCAGCCCGTGTGGCTTAGTGGTTGAGCACTGACCTATGAACCAGAAGGTCATGATTCATTCCTGGTCAGGGCACATGCCTGGGATGTGGGCTCCATCCCCAGTGGGGCAGCATACAGGAGGCAGCCGATCAATGTTTATCTCTCCTTGATGTTTCTATCCCTCTCCCTTCCTCTTTCTAATAAAAGTCAATAAAAACTTTTTAAAAAAAAAGAAATGGGGAAATGACACCCCTTAATTACCAAGCCTCAAACCCTGAGTGGCCCAGGCCCCTATAAGCCCCAAACCCCATGCCTGGCAGCTCCTCACTTGTAAGGTCCTCTCCTGGTGGACACCCACGAAGTCCAGAGCCTCGGTCAGGAAGTTGTAGCGCAGGGTTTTGAGGAGCCGTTCCATCAAAGACATGGACAAGCGATAGACCCCTGGCCAAGAGGGGGCATCGAGGGATTTCCGAGAGGTGCTGGGTGTCTAAGACACAAACGAAAGACAAAGTCGGGATGAGGCGCCAAGGAATCTGGCTGACAGGTGCAGCAGCACCCCAATGCAGCATAGATCCTAAGGCAGTCCGGTTGCTTAGAAACCTCTGGAATGGGCCTGGTCACTGCCTGGCGACCAGCAGGACCAGAGAGAGTCTGAGGCCAGCAGTGACAAAGAAAGAGCACTAGGCAGAAATGCAAGAATCCAGGGTTCTAGACTCGGGTCTGCCACTAACTAGCTGGGTGAGCAGCTTTTGCGGGCAGTGAGTGTGGGGTGGGGAGGATTCCAGTCCATCAGTACAGTAAGCACATGAACCACTGAAGAGAGCAACTTCTGGGCCAAGTGAAGGGGGCTGCAGAGTGCTTTTTCCCTGGAAGTGCATTCTGGGTAGTGGCCGGAACTCACCTGCACTGTCCCATTGGTGCTGAGCTGGTACACACTCAGGAGGGGCAGACAGATGCTCTGGGTGATGCCCGCTCCAGCCACTGCTGCGGCTCCCTGGGAGAGAATGACATGGGATGAGATGGGACCTGTCCCTGCAGCCAGCCCTCAGAGGCCAGGGTAGCCCTCAGAGTAGACCAGAACCCCCTCAGCACAAACAAGGAGGCCCCTTCCTGCCTCGTGCTTGCCGCCTACCTGCTGGGTGCGAGCCAGGGTGAGGAGCAGGTGCAATGCCGCCTCGGTGAAATGCAGGTTCTGCTTCATGCGAAGGCTCACCTCCAGGGTGGTAAAGAGAGTGGGCAGGATGGGGAGCCGGCGGGTCACCTGCAGCCATAGGTCTCCATCCTCATCTACCTCACACAGCTCCTTGGCCAGGTGCAGGCCCAGGACACACACCTGCTGGGGCCCAGAGGTAAAGATGAATAGAAGAGAAGGAAGAAGTGCAGGAGAAGGCAGAAGAGGAGAGAAAGGGACAGCCAGCCCGCACCTGACCATACACCTTTTAAGCAAGCTGGACTGGAACACAATTCGGAATTTCTCCCAACCCTGCTCTGCTCCCATACCTACCTCTCAGGGACTGGCAACCCCACTCACACTAATAAGCCATCCCTAGACTGACAGAACTACCCATGACTCCTTCCCCCATCACCCAAACTGCCTCATCTGTGCTGGTGCCACTTCATGTCCTACATCTGCCCACTCCATCCGACTCTGATAACATACAAAGTCCAAGTGACCTGCCCTCTTTGCACTATTGCCATTACCCCTTAAGTGGTCTTTCTTCCTCCTCTCTGGACCCTCCCAAAACAATTCTTCTACCAGAGTTTTTTCTTTTTTCTTCTTTTTAAATTTTTATTAATTTTTTATACATATCTCCCCATTGCCCCCCCTCCCTCCCAGGCATACCCCGACCCCCCAGTGTCTGTGATCATTGGTTATGCTTATATGCATGCATACAAGTCCTTTGATTGATCACTTATCTACCTCACCTAACTTTAATCTTTCTGCTGTAATTTCAGTCTGTTTGATGCTTTATGATTTTTGTCCTCCTGAGAATTATCAGTCTACTCCCTTTCTGTGCTCCTGATTCTATTATATTCACCAGTTTATTCTGTTGATCAAATTTTTAATTCACTTAATTTTTAGATTCACTTGTTGATAGATGTGTATTTGTTGTTCAGAGTTTTTTCAAACATTTTTTTTTACCATGACTGCCGTAATAAATACCTTTAGACTGTGCCCTGGTATACACATACTTATATATTTCCATTAAACAGTATTCTGACCTTGTATCATGTAAAGCACGCTAGTATTTTCTTTTTACATCATTAAAAAAAAAAAAAAGCTGGTCTTTACCAAATGAGCTCGTTTCAAGACCCAGAAAAAGTTTGCTACTGCATCCAGAGTGATCTTTCTAGATACAAATCTCATCACTTCTCACCCTTGCTTACAAGCCTGTTAAACTGGTTCTCATTCCACTGAGGACCCAGAATAAAAGCCGTGAAGCTTCCAGCCATCTAGCCTGCAACTCTGCAGGCCTGACTTCATTTCTGCACACAGCAGCCTGCTTTAGGTCACTGCTGAAACGTGCTCTCGCCGAGTCTCTGGATGGGTGAGAGCCACACACTGTACATTCTCCCTGCTTATTCCCCTGCTGGACTTGCCACGTGGAATTCTAACATTTCTTTCACAGTCTGAAATTTATTAACTTTCTCACCAGACTGAACTCTGTAAGTGCAGCGACTGTCTTGTTCCTAATCTCGCATAGGGCCTAGCAGTTCCTATTGGTTGGGTGCATGTGGGAAGGACAGACAGCTTCCTATCCCGCGCTCACCCCATCCCGCTGGTCCTTGTGCCGGGGCCGAGAGCAGTCATCAGTCTCCATGCTGTCCTTGTCCTCCAGGGCACTGCCCGATGCCAGACTGTGGCGCGTCTGGTCAAAGAGCGCAATCACCTCTTCTTGGAGGGTTTCACAGACGTTGAGCACTAGCTGAGAGTACTGGGGGATGTCACTCACTGCAAAGCGACAGGGAAGAACACTGTCACACTCACATGCCACCTCTCACCGAACACCAAAGCTTTCTTTCCAGGCAGATAGCGGGGATAGAGTATGGTGCCAGAGGGAGAGTTATCTGTCCCATGAGAGGGGAGGAGAAACAGGCGGAGAAGAAAAATAATGTTCCCAAAGACCAGAGTTCCAAGACTAAAAATGCCACCCCCACAGGAGGAACCTCTGGCTCTGTGCCAGAGTGGCCTGGCTGCCAGGGGGGATGGGAGACCGCTACTGTACCGCCTCTGCCCCTCACCTCTCATCTCCTTCATCTGCAGCACGGTGATGAATGCTGAGAACACCTTGGCCTTGGTCTTCTCCATGAGCTGCCGGTCTGCCTGCAGCACTCCCTCCAGGATCTCTGTCAAGGGTGCAAGAATCTCATCCCCAGGACCTAACTCTCTAGAAATACGGGTCGAGAGGAGAGGAAAACACAGCTCACAGGAAGGCCACAACGGCCTTTGCCCCAACTCAGGATGCCCACTGAGCAGTCGGCTGTCGGTCCTGTTGTGCAATGGAAAGCTAGCCCATTTCATACCCATTTTCTTCCTTCACAAAGGCAAAGGGCCAGTCAAGAGGATTGAGCAGACCCGCCGAGGCAGCCGTCCGCAGGCCGCCTCTCCCAACAGCACTCACCTCTTCCACTGCCGCAGGAGGATGAGCAGCAGCGTGCACATCATGGAGCCGAGGCGGAGGCAGCTTACTGAGGCGGGGACCAGCAGCTGCGTGAGACAGCGGACAGTTAGAAGTCAGGCTTCCTCGGGGCTGGTCCCACCAGAAGATCCCAACTCTGCCCACAGGGTGCCTTGTGGACCCGCTTTTCTTTCCCAGCAGTGAGCTACAGGGGCTTGGGCAGGGGGAGAGGCGAGGGCTGGCCCAGCACAGCAGAGATCTGCCTCCCCCCCACAGCCTCAGGCCTCCCAGGCCGACTGAGCCCTCTGACCCGACCACTTGGGCGACCGCTGACTCATGAGCTCCTATTTGACCTCGGAGACCTTGTCCGGGAAGGAACGTGAAATCTCCCAGACACACTTACTAACGCTTTGGTCCCATCAAGCACATCAAGAAAGAGCTGGCGACGCACTGCAGAGTCGGTCAGGTGCAGTATCTCTGCCTGCAAAGGACAGAAAAGCATGTCAGTTGGGAAAATGTCCCCGACTTTAGAAGCCAAGAAATGTGGAGTCCTCTGTCAGGCAATTATCAATGAGAAGTCACTGTCTCCCTGATTGAAGTGGGGCTGGAGGCCCTGTCGATTCTTTGTCTGCCCTTAGATAAGATCAGAGTCCAGCCCAGCCGCACCCCTCCTCCCGATGACATCCTTCCTTTGCTCAGACCCTTTGGGGCGGCCTGGTGCACTGGAAAGACCAACTCCACAACAAGGCTTGGCAGGCCCCAGGCACCTGCGCTGATGCTTCTGCATCACACCCACCGTGTTCCCTCTACTCCAGCCCCAAGGACCGCCTTCCTCCACTGTGAACACACACGCTCTTTCCCTCTTCTGGACCCTGGCGCTTGTGACCATCTGCCTAGACGGCTCTCTTCCACAGGCTCTCCACCTGGAAGACTCCTTCGTACCTTCAGGTCTCAAACTGGACATCGCCTGACTATGCCTAGCCTACTCTGGCTTCACTACCACGGTCTCCTGATTATTTCCCGCACAGTGAATTATCACAATCTGAAACTACTTCTTCATGAGTTTGCTGACAATGTGCCTCCCTCTCAGGACACTCTCCATGAATCAAAGACTTTATCTGCCTTGTTCACTGCTGTAGCCCTGACGCCTGACACATGGGCAGGCATCCCATTCACATCCAATCAACGAATGAGGAATCATCAATATCCTGGACTTAACCAGATAGGCTTCCTAGGAGGGGAAAAAGAATGGTGGGATTTTCCAAGAATAACTGAAGAACTACTGCCTAGCCAGGGTCTAAAAGGCAAGTGACACAGAGGTTATATTCAGGGGCAAATCAATCATTCCCCAAAGATGGCTGAGCTTTTGGTGTGTCTGCAGACTCAGGGCTCCACAACTACTGTGCCACCGCAAAGGCCCAAGGTCATGCATGGGCAGTGTGGCACTACGTAAACAAGTCACAGATGTTAAGAATATGCCTGAAACAAGGGGCACTTATCAAGTTGAAGCAATGAATGAAGTCAAGGAATTAATCTGGGTTCCCCAAGAAGAACAGTTCAACATCCAGTCCTTACTACATAGCAAGAAAACATACCAAGAAAAAAATGCAACCTCTTCTCAAATGTTAACTCTCTCTCTAAAAGCCAAGTCTCGGCAGACACACTGGACAGAGACAATGCCTCTGTTCTTTTCCTAAGACCAGGAAATGCAGTTTCTAGGACCAGTGAAAACAAACAGCTCTCTAGAGAGGCTGCTGCTGCAGCTGTTACAGCGACCTCACTAGTCCACAAATATTTATCTACTGTCCACAGGGCACACAGCACGAGACAATGCATGTGCACGGGAGGTAGCTGAAGGCAACCCCTAAGACCTATGCAAGGCTGCAAAGACAGCTCCAGGAATCTTAATGAAAGGCAGAAGGGATTTCAAATTGCTTCTCTGCACTTTTCGGAAGGGTTTCTTTTCTAATATCATCAGATACCCCATACTAGCCCCCATTTTTTCCCACAGAACCTGTTACATTTTAGCTCTCAGGGAAATACCGACTCATTCTTCATCCCAAGGGGCTGTTAACTACGAGGCACCCTGGCACATGGTTGCTAGGAAACCAAGTGAAAACTCGCCCCATGAGGTTCTTACGTGACTGGTGGCAATGATGAGAAGCATCCTCCAGGCGGAGACCAGCATCTGATACTCGACCAAGGAGGTGCAGCTGCTGCCCCCCGTGTCGGCTGTGTGAACCGCCAAGGACTTGACATACCCTGACCAGTAGGCAAAGCGTTTCTCACTGGAAAATTTCTTGAGCGTATCTTTTAATGACTGGTCCAGGGAGCCCCTAGAGTGTCAAGCAAACACAAAACCTACCATTAGGTTTCAGAAAGGAGAGGGGAACGTGATGGGCGCAGACCCTTGATGAGGCAGAGAAAGCAACCTCACATGGGCTACGGCAGATGGCTCCGGCTCCCTCCAATGGGTGGGGCTCATGCTTCTTGCTTAACAAAATGGGTTAGGCTGAGGCCTTTTCCAGGATTCCTCCTCCATAAAATCCCGGGCTCATGGAGTCTGCTTCCCAAGGACTCTTTCTGATGATCATAAATGCCATCAATGCGCTGGCCAGGGACACAGTTCAGTAGCCCTCCATAAATGGCCCCAAACCAGTTCTCTCCTGACTCGGCTTGTATAGCCTTTACCCAATGGTAAGCCACCAGGATCGCCCTCCCAAACCTTTCATTAAACTCTCAAAAGGGGAAAGGACTCACTTCACTACATAGTAAATCTCCAAGCATATTATCTTCATGATGAGGGCACAGGTTTCCAGGATGCTGGGCTGTGGAGGGCAAGAGCAGAACAGCACCCATCACAAGGCGATCGATCCTCTCCCCTGGTGTCCCCCACAAAGGAACCTATTCTCTATCACATGTGAATGGGCATCTGACTTGCAAGAGCAGAAGCCTCAGGCCCACAGTGTATCAACGTAAGTGGAGAACCCCACGGAGCCATCAACACCGACATCAAAGGGAGAGAAAGAAGTTTCTGGTGAAGAAAGCACGCTGGTTGCTTACTCAAGGGAGGTATCCCTTCCTACAGCTCAGTCTCCACAGCCCAGTCCTCCTCCCAGGAGCTCCGTCGCTGCCCATTTCCCCACAGCTCACCTCGGATGTTTCTGAGGGAGGAGACAGGGTTCCGAACAGCGGACTTGTTAAATTCTCCCAAAACTTGGGTCTGAAAAGAAAACACATGTTGTAAATCACACTTTCTCTCACGCAGACCTTTCCTCGTTCCCCACCTCCCTTTAGTGGTTACTCCGTTTTCCCAGTCCCGATTCTAATGTGTCTCAAAGGTCATTTGCTCCTACCGAAATGTAAAGGGCTCCACAGAGAAAGCATGATTTTGTGTAGGTTTTCCTCTTTAGAAACACAACCGTACATTACAAGGTGGTCAGTAAGAACTCTCAGGGTTCACTCCACTGTCCATTTCTGACAGCCCCACAAAGAAGAGAGCGAAGAGGAAAAGCAGGACACAGACTCCCATGTTTAGCCATGTTAAAGTCCCTTTCCTTTGTGCAAACGGGTCCAAGACATAAGATGTGTCATCCAGTTCACTGCTCAAGCAAGCCGCACTCATCGGAATTTACCGTTTCTTGAGAACAGTGGGTTTGGCGGTTGGCAGAAGGCAGGAACTCTAACGTTAACACAGCTCTACCTTAGAGCAAACATGACGCCTGCTGGTGGCAGCGTTAAAAAGAATAGCTAAGAGTGACACTTCCATTCAGAGAACCAGGCACTGCTGTGCCCAAAGATCCTTCACAATAAATTACTAAGGTAGTAGCTATCGGTACCCCACCTCATAGACAAGGACAAGAGCTCTGGGAGAGTCAGACCTACTTGGTCCTGAGAACCAGCATGGCACTGTCCCGCCGGTCCTGCCACAGGGCATGCAGAAAGGCGATGGCTGCCCGGTGCAGCAGGGGCGGGCACCAGTAGCGGTCCTGCTGCTGGGAGTCAATCAGCTCCAGGACCGCGTGGAGACAGCTCCACACCCCAAGGCTGAACTCCTGCAAGAGGGGCAGGTGAGAGTTCAGGGCCACAGCCACTACCAGCGACTGCACACGCAGAGCCCAGCACCCACCCCCCAGGGGGCCATCCCCCAGCTTCGCCCAAGGTGCAGGCTCACCTTGGAGCCATCACTGCCATCCTTCACCTCCAGATTCAGAAACAGTTCAATGAGGCCTGGCTGAGTCTCTACTGCAACCGTGAGGAATTCCAGGATCATGACTTTGATGCGCATGTCCTCAATCTTGCTCTGCAATCGTGTCAGGAAAGCGTCGCGAATGGCAGCCGCATCATTGCCCAAGCAGGCATACACTGACATCGGGGCCACCTGGTGGAGACCGGGACACGCAGGCTCAGAGCTCTATTTCCAGAAAAACCCACAGGCTCCTGCAGAAGGGTGCTGAGGACATCCAGGCATGTCCAGCTCTGGGTTAAAAGGGACATCATGCCAAACTACAGCACAAGATGCCCATCAAGTCACAGGAAAAATAGTAATCAACATATAAAGATGCACAACCTCTCTCATGATTAAATAAATGCAAAGTAAAAAGTGAGATAATATTGATTTGCCCACTAGTAAGGATTAAAAAAAAACATGAAAGCATATGGCAAAGATACAAGACTTCGTGTTAGGAGTATAAACTGTTACAATCCTTTTTGGAGGACTATTTGGAAATGACTAAAAAAAATTTAAGTATTCACTGACATCTATTTAGTTTTAGAAACTGTAAAAAAAAAGGTTACAGCCGAAATCGGTTTGGTTCAGTGGATAGAGCATCGGCCCGCGGACTGAAAGGTCCCAGGGTCGATGCTGGTCAAAGGCACATGCCATGGTTGCAGGCACATCTCCAATAGGGAGTGTTCATGAGGCAGCTGGTTGATGTTTCTCTCATCAATGTTTCTAACTATCTCTCTCCCTTCTTCTCTGTAAAAAGTCAATAAAATACATTTAAAAAAAAAAGTTTACAGAGTTCTATGGGTAAAGTTTACTGCAGCACTGTTTATAGCAGTGAATGACAGAAACTAGCCCAAATGAATTAGGATGCATCCACTCTATAGCATACCAGGCAAGCATTAGGGAGAATGAAGTAGCTTCAAATGTGCCTGCAGGGAAGACTGCAAGGCATGGTGTTAAGTGAAGAAAGCTAGTTACAAACAGGATGTGTAGGGGAATTCCACTTCTGAGAAGAGCAAAAGCACACACCCAACACACCCTTTAGGATACAAGCACAGACAAATCTGGGGCAGTGCATACCAACCTGCTCATAGGGGATCTGGACCGAGGGGTCAGAGGTACCTTAACTTTCTGTTACATTTCTCTGTATCATTTAAATAAATATTTAAAAATGAGTATATGAAGACGGTTGTAATAAAACAAAAATACCCTCCTAAAACACCACTTGTGTGTGTGTGGCTACTTCGCTTTGAGTCAGAGAAGTCCACGTTAGCTGCTTCTCTGGGAGAAGGCAGAGTGGTCACAAGCACAGTCAGTTTTCTGGGGCTTTGGTTGGGTAAGTGGGATCCTACCGTGGCCAGACGTTTCAGCAGCTGGATGGCCAGCCGTGGCAAAGCCGGGTCATGTTTGTGGTAGATGTATTTGGCAAGAACAGCAATGAGATTGTTCCCATGGGCACCTGAAGAAGCACAGGAAATACTTTAAACACCAAGTGTACCTGATTCAAGCTTTTAAGAGAGGGTGCTATTCATAAGGCTCATTCATATGTGAGGGAATTTACTCTCAAGTACTTGGAGGGCCAGAGCGAATCCAGTGGTCCTATCATTCTTTTTTTTTCAGTGGCTAAGGCAGGATTTGGGGACAAACAGCTCAATGCAGTTTATTAAGAGTAGGAAGAAATACATTTTCAAGAAAATAGGAATTTTTTTATCAAATAGGCTATAAAAAGACATCGCACTGAAGCACTGCACCAACATGCAAAAATATTAATGCCAATATGACACAAGTAGAATAAGTCTGAGACATTATCCCAATACCTACTTGAAAATGAGCAAACTGGGCCCCAAAGAATTAAATGAGCATTTAAAGTCAAAGAGTAATAATCAATATTTTAACAAGAATTTCCATGTCTTTCATTATAATCTCATAAGGCAAACACTATTATTATTCCTCTTTTATAGACAAGAAACCTAAGGCAGAGATGTTTAATAATGTGCCCAAGGTCACACAGTAGTTGGAGCCACAATTTAAACCAAGGCAGCCTGACCGAACATGCGTTCTAATTATTTTGCCATCAGGAGGAGGGAGAAATGAAATATGATCCAGTCTCTTATTTCTAAGTCCAGGATGGGAGCTGATCATTCCCAAATTTCAAGGAATTCATCAGAAAATACTGTTGGCCCCTAAAAACACAGCCTAAAAAGTAGGTACTTATGGGCAGAAACATTGCTGATGGGAAGAGCAATACATACCATGTTGTGTGAGAGCCTGTTCCAGAGGGGACACCACATTAGAAGGAGGTTTCAGCCGAATAACATTGTTGGTGACGGAGAATGCCAGTTTCACAGTCTTGATCAGCAGCTGGCCCTGCCCCTGGCCCTCTGCCCCATCACTAGGGTGCCAAATGGAAACCAAAGCTGATTCAGGCAACATGACTTCATTCACAACCTATGTGTTCTCATGAATTAGATTCCAACCATACCAACCATAACCCCAGAGTTCAAATAGCTTCTGCTAGAGGCCCCAGGCCAAACTAGGAGACAGGAGGGCCATCAACTCCCTCTGCTATGTGCCAGTTTATACAGCACCACGAGGTTATATACAGGCCCTGTCCTAGGAGAAATAAAGTTATCTTTAAAAAGCTACTATAGCCCTAACCGGTTTGGCTCAGTGGATAGAGCGTCGGCCTGCGGACTCAAGGGTCCCAGGTTCGATTCCGGTCAAGGGCATGTACCTTGGTTGCGGGCACATACCCAGTGGGGAGTGTGCGGGAGGCAGCTGATTGATGTTTCTCTCCCATCCATGTTTCTGACTCTATCTCTCTTCCTTCCTGTCTTTAAAAAAATCAATAAAATATATTTTTAAAAAATAAATAAATAAAAAATAAAAAGCTACTACACACCCTAACGGGTTTGGCTCAGTGGATAGAGCGTCAGCTTGTGGATTGAAGGGTGCAGGGTTTGATTCTGGTCAATGACACATGCCTGGGTTTTGGGCTCCATCCCCAGTCAGGCGTGTGCAGGAGACAGCCAATCAATAATTCTCTCTCATATTGATGTTTCTGTCTCTCTCTCCCTCTCCCTTCCTCTCTGAAATCAATAAAAAATATATTTAAAAATTAATTAATTAATTAAAAAGCTACTGCGCGCTAACGTACACTGGAGTTCTTAGAACATGCAGGCACAACAAGGCTAATGGAGAAAGGAGGGGAGGGAGCCCTACCTGCGGGGCTGAGCAGCCATCACCATGTCGATGGTGTCCACGCCGATGCCCATGATATTGACAACTGTCTGTCCTGCTTCTGTATAGGCCAGGCTACAGATGCAGAGAGACTGCAGGCTGGGGGTGTGGCTGGAAGACAGACACGTTCTGAGTTACTAGGGAGCCACCAAGTTTATTACTGGAAGAAAAAGCAATTGTCCAAACCTAAACAACTGGACATCAGTGATGCAGATCAGCTCTTGGCCAAGACACTCTGGTTACTTTCTCTAAAGAGACTTGATCTTAATGATCACCCCAAGAATCAATCTAAATGTCTATCATTACTGAATAATGATTAACTTACACACTGGAATGCATGGAACCATTAAAATAAGGCAGATCTATATGTAGTGGCATGGAAATAAAGTTACAGGCCAGTTAGTATAAACAGAGGAAGAAACCTAGAAGAATACACAGAATATAATAGTCATCTCTGGAAAACAGGTTTGCAAAGGGCATTTTGCACTAACTGAATATTTTCCAATGAATATGCATAATTTCTGGAAAGATAATAAGTGATATGAGCATTGCGGGGGAAAAGGGGACATATGTAATACTTTCAACAACATTTAAAAAGAAAAAAAGTGATATAAGTGTGTATATAACAGTATCATTAGGAACAATCCTGTTCACAATTCATTTGTTCTTCTCTCTCAACAGGAAGAGTGAACAGTCCAGTGAAAACAAATCAGAACCTCAAGAGATGGTTCTGGGCTCAACCTAGGAAGGCTGAGACAGCTCTGCCCAGCAGAAGCCCACGCTTCCCCTGGTGACTGGCCGCACCCAAACCACCAAGCTCTAGCAATCACCCCTCATACCTGCTGTGGTCTGTCTCATGGCACAGGTTCAGTATCGCATGAATCAGCTCCAAGATCAGGCAACCTAGACTCCGGAAAGACATAGGAATGATGTGGCCTTGTGTGATGACCCTTGTCCCCCAAAAGAGAAAGATCTCAGGGAGCCAGAGACTCCTCAGACCTTCCCTGCCCTCACTTTCCTTACCAATCTGCTCTCTCACACCGTGGGAGTTGTAGCGCCACTTGTGGTAGCTGGGAAGCATCTCCTTCAGCACAAACATGATGCAGGGCACCAGCCCTTGGCTCTGGGTACTACCGAGCTGTCCCTATAAGAAACCGTAGTGAGAAGGATTATGCTATTTAAGGAAAATAACTTAATTAATGGAGATTTAACTTCAAAACCATAGGTCCCAAGGAAATCTGGGTAAACCTGAGTCATTAGTGGGGGGGGAAAAAATCAGAACACTCTTGCACAATGAGTCCAAGCTGTAGGATTCTCTAGAACAGAGAAAAGGACTAAAAGGACAATGTGGCACTGTCACAAGAGGCATCTCATGTAGGAGAGCAATAAAGGCTAAATCTGGTCAGAAAGGCGGTACCTTAAACATAAAGGCTATAGGCTTGTCGATAATGGAGAATGCTCATTTCATGGCGGTTGTCACCAGCCATCCCTCCAACCTCTATCTCACTCCATCACTGGAATACCAGAGAGGAGATCTGATACTTGATATTCTTTGTCCTAATATCACTTGTTACCTTATTTTAAAAATGGGGATTTGGAGGACATCTTTAATACTTTTAATAATGAAGATTAAAAACATTTGAATAAAAATGAATTAAAATGGGGATTCTTTATATATAAACACCTATATATGTATCCCTATCTTTATCTATAAAGGACTGTTGCTATCTTAAGCATTCATTGGTTGATCCCTACAGGCAGGAAATGTGCCAAGTGCTTTTCACATATGGCCCTCTCAACAACCCCATGAGGTGGAGATCCCTGATCACTCCTGTGTCACAGAAATTGAGAAATTCTATGCTGGCCCCAGGTCATGCAGCTAGTAAGTGGTCAGCCTAACATGTAAACATAACTCCCTCCGACTCCAAAATCCATGCTACACCAGTGTTTTTCAAACTGAGTTGTCATCCATTAGTGCAGTGTTTTCAACCTTTTTCATTTCATTGCACAAATTACTAAAATTCTGCAGCACAATAAAAAATAATTTTTTGCCATTCTGGCAAAAAAAAAAAAAAGGGGGGGGGAGATAAAAAGGAACATCAGAATACTATAGTGCAATGAGTCCAATATAATTTTGATAGATTCATACTGGATGGCTACTATTGTGTTGGCTATTGTCAGTAACTTGTCAATCTAAGGGAAAAGAGGTCAGTGCTCCCAACTAAATAGTTATTACATGTTTTAAAATTCTTGCGGCCCACTGGTGTATCATACATACCACACCAATTGAAAATCACTGCATTGCCCTAACAGGTTTGGCTCAGTGGATAAAGCATCAGACTGCGGACTGAAGGGTCCCAGGTTCGATTCCAGGTAAGGGCATGTACTTTGGTTGCGGGTACATCCCCAGTAGGGGCTGTGCAGGAGGCAGCTGATCGATGTTTCTCTCTCATCGATGTTTCTAACTCTCTATCCTTCTCCCTTCCTCTCTGTAAAAAAAATCAATAAAATTTTTTTTTTTTAAAGAAGAAAATCACTGCATTAGTGGATTGTGAGATCACCTTCTTAGAAAATATCAAAGTGAGTCTTGTGTAGTAAGAGTAGTGTCATATTGTGAGTGTGCCTGGTGTGATCAAGCATCAGCCTATGAACCAAGAGGTCGAGGTTCAATTCCCAGTCAGGGCACATGCCTAGGTTGTGGGCTCAATCCCTAGTGGGGAATGTGCAGGAGGCAGCCGATCACTGATTTTCTCTCATCATTGATGTTTCTTTCTCTTCCTCCCTCCTTCCTTCCTCTTTGAAACAATAAAAAGATATTAAAAAATAAAGATCAGTATCATATTGTGAAACTTGTTTTAAGAGTATATATATACTGAGTGGCCAGATTATTATGATCTCTAAACGTATAATAATCTGGCCACTCAGAGTGTGTGTGCGTGTGTGTGTGTGTATGTGTGTATTAGAGGCCCTGTGCATGAATTTGTGCATAGGTGGGATCCAGCCAGCCTGGCCAAGGGGAGGGGACATGGATGGTTGGCTGGCATGCTTGCTGGTCGAGGGGACAATTAGCATATTGGCCTTTTATTATATAGGATATACACTGAGTGGCCAGATTATTATGTGTTCAGAGATCATAATAACCTGACCTCTCAGTGTATATACAGATGGATTTACTGGAACGTGATATAAAATACACATAGTATCTTGGGCTATCGTCAAAATAGCTTGACACTCAATATATTACACCAAACTGCCCTGAGGAATAAATAATTTAGATAAAGCACCTACTATAGAATCTGGCACACAGTAAATACTCAGTACGCACAAACTACTATCACCATAACTTCAAGCCAACTGTTCTGGCTGCAGAGAAATAGCAGGGCCAGGGAAATTATTCCAGATGATTCTATCTGACCAGATTTTACCTTGACAAGAGTGGTGATCAATCGAAGAAAGGCAATAGTGACCCCATACTCGCCCTGGGGCTGTTCACTATTCATCAAGAGGTTTCCGTACCCTCCAGCACTCATCCCCTCCGCACTGGCGAAAGACAGAGAGGCAGAGGGAAATAATGATGGGGAGATTTCAAGATTGCAAGACACTGTAATCACAACACATTCTTATCATTGTTATATAGCTCAGGCATAAAACAGGAAAGCTCCGCAAAGGAGTTAATCAAGTTTAGGCAATTTTATACCCAGGATAAACATTCAGAGCATATTGTATTGATATACAAGCAGTTTAAAGTGAAAAATCAAATAAACATCAGGAAAACATGATTGTCTTGTAAGCAAGAGACAGTAAGGAGAAATACTCAGGTAGTGAGATGGATCTGTGCGTTAATAACTCGTCTATAGGAGAGCTGGAATATCCACGAAACAAGGAAAAGTACAGAATGACTGGCTTAAGAAAGGGAAGCCAAGTCTCTGGATCCAGATACCCCTGGATTCTCTAGGTTGTAAAGTTAATTCCCATGAACTAAGGTAGTTGCTGCTGAATGAGAAATCTCTCTCTCTGGCTTTAAAGACTGTAGGACCATCAGTGGTGCCTCAGAGGAGTCTCTGAGCCCCAAGTCCCACTGTCTCTGATGCCTTGTCCTTCTTCATCCCTTCTATTTCCAGAAGGCTAAATGGCCAAGGAGCAAAAGTAAACAGGCACAGAGAAGCTTCTTGAAAACGAATGAAGCTATCCCAGACCTGCGATGTCCATGGTGCTGCCAGGGAATACACTCTGCCCACCCTAAGACCCGCTCACCTAATCATCTGACTCATGTTGGAGACCTGGTGGGCCATGAATGGCAAAAAGCCCGTGTGACGAAGATCAGTCCAGACCTGAGGAGGAAAAAAAGGACTCAATGACCCTGTGTTCTCAGGTCCCAAGTGCAACATTTTGGGGCTGCTCTGAAGACTTGACATCATACCTTTGCGGGGTTCCGGGCAGCCAAAACTGTCAAACAATTGACACAAGAAGCAATGACATCCACAGGCGGGGAGATCACTGTCGTTAACCTGGTTGGAGAAACGTACATTATACTCAGTAAAATGAGTCATACACCGTTTCATCGCTAATATTTTCTAGCTCTCTCTTCCCAAGGCCCTCCTCTCAGCAGGGATGTTGAAAGAGAACAGCACTCAGCTGGGAACAGTTATCACACCAGACCTTTCCAGACAAACGTGTGTGGACTTGAACCCCTCGTATGGTCTGTACTACACTCACCGCTGCAGCAGCATGTAGATGCGGGAGGTGATGGGCAGGAGACAGTCTGCTATCGACAGATCTGTACTGATGACCTTATGGACCAGATCAATGATGGGTTTGACCCGCTGGCAGTGCTGAATCACATCTGAGGAAAAAGGTAGCCTGTGACCTTATGGAAAACAATTCCTTTAAGATCCCTGAATGATCTCTGAGACCCAGATAAACAAATTCCACTCATCACAACCTGGATGATTGCGAATTTTGTTTTGACATTCTCTGCCTATCCTCCAAATCCTCTAGGCATATCCATTTTTCTTCTCTATAGCAGTGTCTCCCAAAGTTGCTCTCACCTGCAGTGGAAACAACATGAAGCAGCATTTCAATCTCACAGGTAAAGAGGGTCCAGCTGCTGTATGAGTATTCCCAGCGTACCAGGTAAGCCCTATCGTCCAGCATTACTTGGCCCACGGTGCCTTGAGGTATTCGAAGGTTGGTCTGACCGCCTAAGGAAGGAAGAGAAATTAGTCTAATATCTGAGAACACAACAGAAAAGGGTACTTCTCATACCAGACACCACTATTGACTCACACAGGCTCTCTTCCTAGCATCTAACATTGCCACACATTTTTTCATTAATAAAAGGCTCTTTTCATTTGGGGAAGCGAGGCTTTGCATGTGCTAAAACAGCTGCACAGAATGGTATCACACTCACACGACCACCTTATGGGACCGTAGGTCACTGGCTAAGTTGGTGGTGGTGCCAGGATTAGAAGAGCAAGGCTGTTGCTTCTATATTTTGCTCCTTTGAGCACCTAAAATACACATAAGCTTACAAGTTTTATCTGGGCACTCTTATGCACTGCCAAGAGGAAAACAAATTGCTACAACCTTTTCTTACTATGTATTCAAAAATTTTAAATTATTTTTAAATGTATTTTATTGATTTTTTACAGAGAGGAAGGAAGAAGGATAAAGAGTTAGAAACATCAATGAGAGAGAAACATCCATCAGCTGCCTCCTGCACATAGGAGGGATGTGCCCGCAACCAACGTATATGCCCTTGACCAGAATTTCAGTCTGCAGGCCGACGCTCTATCCACTGCGCCAAACCAGTTAGGGCTAAATTATTTTTTAAATTGTGGTGAAATAAATAAATATATATGTATATAAAATAAAATTTACCATTTCAAGCATTTGACGTGTACAGTCCAGTGGCAGAAAGTACATTCACACTGCTGTGCAACCATTGCCACCATTCATCTCCAGAACTTTTTTCATCTTGCAAAACTGAAACTCTGTCCCCATTAACTAATAATTCCCTCTCCCTCCATCCCTCAACCCATCACCCACCATTCTATTTTCTGCCTGAATGAATTTCACTACCTCATATGAGTTGAATCATATATTTGCCCTTCTGTGACTGTCTTATTCAGTTTGCATGTCTTCTAGACTCACCCATGTTACAGCATGTGTCAGAATTCCCTTTCTAAGACTGAATAATATCCGTGTACATGTGTGTGTATGTGTGTACATACACATATAAACATATGTATACACACAAAAATACACATTTTATTTATCCATTTAATATGTTGGTGGACTTAAATCTTTATTATGTATACCTTTTTATCCAACAATCCCAATGATTGAATTGTTGTTGTTTTTTGTTTTTTTTCAACGTAAAACTATTTTTTGATTTCAGAGAGGAAAGGAGAGGGAAGATAGAAACATCAGTGATGAGAAAGAATCACTAATCAGCTGCCTCCCGTACTCCCCACACTAGGGATCAAGCTCACAACCCAATCATATGCCCTGAGTGAGAATAGAACCATGACCTCCTGGTTCATAGGTTGATATTCAACCACTGATGGCTGGGTTAAACTGTTTTTTGTTTTTTTTTTAAAAGCAGCATTGTTTTTGGTGGAAAAAATGTGACACAACCTAAATATCCTTTAGAAGGAGAAAAATAAAAAATTATGGAACATCAAAAATAATTATGTAGTTACTAAAAAAAGGTCAGATCCACCTGTAATAAGATCGGCTTATAGAATGAATTTGTGAGTATAAAGAAACACATAAGAGGCTCTAGCTGGTTTGGCTCAATGGATAGAGCGTTGGCCTGCGGACTGAAGGGTCCCGGGTTCGGTTCCGGTCAAGGGCATATACCTTGGTTGCGGGCACATCCCCAGTGGGGGGTGTGCAGGAGGCAGCTGATCGATGTTTCTAACTCTCTATTCCTCTCCCTTCCTCTCTGTAAAAAAATCATTAAAATATATTTTAAAAAAACCACAGAAACATGTAAGAGGACATGGTAAATTCTTAACATTGATTCTCTAATGGAGGAAGTTCTGGAGAGAAAGAAACTTTTTAAAATGTATATTTGAGGTTTTTTTATCTTGTTACAATAAACATTTTTTATGCATGAATTATATTTTTTAATATATTTTACTGATTTTTTTAGAGAGAGAGAGGGATAGTTAGAAACATCGATGAGAGAGAGAGACATCGATCAGCTGCCTCCTGCACACCACCCCACTGGGTACGTGCCCACAACCAAGATACATGCCCTTGACTGGAATTGAACCCGGGACACCTAAGTCGCCAGGCCAATGCTCCATCCACTGAGCCAAACCGGTTTTGGCTGAATTATTTTTAATGCATGTTGCAGTCAAGGTGCATTTCTCTCCCCCCTAAAACTTAGTAAATTAAAAAAAAAAAAAAAGAAAAGGGTATTACTAAACCAAGGTCTCTTTATCTTACCAAGTGGGTAAAGCAATTTGGGTGTTTGCCTCCGCCAGAGAGTTCCATCTTCATGGGAGATCACATCCTGGGGC
The DNA here is from genome assembly GCA_011751065.1 of Lasiurus cinereus. NCBI lineage: Eukaryota > Metazoa > Chordata > Mammalia > Chiroptera > Vespertilionidae > Lasiurus > Lasiurus cinereus. The sequence goes on along the minus strand of JAAGEH010000126.1, from coordinate 145,459 downwards.
TTATGCTTATAGAGCTCATTGTAGAAAGACATTTTATCCAAGAAACTATATACCTGCCAACACGCAGAAAAAAAATTAAAAAGCCAGCCACACATTGACCTAGGGGACATGTACGGGGTTCCACATCTGCCTTTCTGCTCTTTCAGCCAGACTGTGTATGTGTAGACTCTCCAACGTCTTACAAACCCACCACTAAACTCTCCTGGAACTGTCTCTGCCCTCCTTGCCAAGTCTTCACCATTCTTTAATCTTCACTCAAGGTCCCCTCCCCGCTCCACCCACTCCACAGAGAGTTGCCTCACCTGAACCGTACGGTCTGTACTACTCAAATGACATTTACTAGACATCACCTGGCTTTATTAGCTATTTATTTCTTATTCTACTTTTCTCTTCTAATTGATATTAAGGAACTTTAAATGGTGTCTTATTCCTATAGTACCTATGGTAAGGTACTTAATGAAAGCATTTTATATAGAACTGAGGCACTATCTTAGGTATTTTTCTTCAACTTCAGACTAATTCTTGCCAGGGCAATGGGATTTCGATGTGGAAAGCAGAAAGGATTCCTAAAAACCATCTCCCACTCTCGTTAGGCATCACACTGAGCAGCCTACCTTTTTGGCAGTAGACTTCCCTGATACGAGGGCCCGCAGCAACTGTAGGAGCGGGGAGAGGAGATGCGGAAACATTCCACAGACACTGTCCAGAATGATCCCAAGGCCAGAGGTTGGCTCCTGTGGTGAAAGGGAAGAAATCACTGACCTTCACACTGTCTATACATGAACCCCTCTCTCCAGTAACTAAAAACTTCCATATTTCCACTGAAAAAGGCTATCCACAACTGGTTCGGTTAGGACCAGAGCAGAGACTACTACCGCCTCCAGTGACCTCTTCCGGCCATCTTCTCCAGAGAAAGTCAACATGGTTCACCTTTGCATGACATGTTTCCACTAAAGTGAAAAACACCCAACTACATGTCAGCATTTAGCCACCATATACATATAACAGAGCCTCAATTTAAATATTATTCCCCCCAGGAACACTGTAATTCTATAAGACTTAGATGGTATATCAGGAAAAAAAAACCAACAAAATATACAAGCAGACTAGTCAGGACAAAAAATAAGTGCAAATTTATTCATCAGCTGGACCGTGAGAATTGAGGCTGTTGCCAATGCTAAGACTAAATACTAGAACCCAGCCTGAGTGGCTCAGTGGCTGAGTGTTGACTTATGAACCAGGAGGTCACAGTTTGAGTCTTGGTCAGGGCACATGCCCAGGTTCTAGGCTCAATCCTCAGTAAGGGATGTGCAGGTAATCGATGTTTTTCTCACATCAATGTTTCTCTCTCTCTCTAAAAATAAATAAAATATCCTTAAAAAAAGAAAGAAAGAGTTACAGCAATGAGAGCATTTGAGATCTTGCTCCTTGGCATATCTTCAATTTGACTCAAATAAACTCACAATTCTCCAAAAAAAAGTTACAGCAATACTGGTGCCTGCGACTCCCAATGTGAGTAAGATAGATAACACACTGGTTAATAATGTAGACTACAGACTCAAGTCCAACAGAACTTGATCCGATCCTGGAAGTCTAACTGGTTGACCTTAGACAAGTCACCTCACATCCTTGAGCATCACCTTTCCTCATATGCAAACTGAAGATAATACTACTATCTACTTCATAGGTCTCTATAGAGGTTAAATAAGAAAAGGGACATAAATGCTTAGTTTAACACCGTTCACAGAGTGCTTATTAAATTCTTTTGTTCCAGAGAGTACCATAGCATGACTACCAGTGGCATACTTACTGTTCCCCAGAAGAGTTCTGGAAGAGAAGGGTCTGCCAAGACTTCACATGCTGTGTCAATTATATCCTGTTGGGGGAAGGGAAAGAAAATGGCTTATGTTCCTAGGTGAACCAGTCTATCTTTTTTTTTTTTTAAATATATTGTTGAAATAAAAATACCAATGAGCCTGACTGGCATGGCTCAGTGGTTAAGCATCACTTAATGAACCAGGAGGTTACAGTTCGATTCCCACTGAAGGCACACGCCTGGGTTGTGGGCTTGATCCCCAGTGGGAGACATGCAGGAGGCAGCCGATCAATGGTTCTCTCTTATCATTGATGTTTCTGTCTCTCCCTCCCTCTCCCTTCCTCTCTGAAATCAATAAAAACATATTTTAGCCCTAGCCAGTGTTGCTCAGTGGACAGATTGTCACCTGTGGGCCAAAGGGTCCCAGCTTCAATTCCAATCAAGAGCACGTACCTAGATTGCAGGTTCCTCCCTGGTCTGGGCCCCGGTCAGAGCACATGTAGGAGGCAACCAATCCATGTGTTTCTCTCACATCAATGTTTCTGTCTTTTCCTCTCTCTTCCATTCTCTCTAAAATCAATGGGAAAATATCCTCAGATTAGAATTTAAATATATATATCTATATATATAGGTATATAGATATTAATACACACCAATAATAATTCATTTAGCATGTCAAAAAGAACTCTGGGTTTAAAAAGTAAGATTACGGCCCATCTAGGGTATATACCAGTATTATATCTGCTGTATATACTATTAGGCAAATTCTCTGAACTTCAAATTCTTTATCTGAAAATGGTAACAATATTCTCTGCTTCACACTATTGTAAGGATTAAATGAAAATGTACAGGGAAGTGAATTGTAAATTTTCAAATGCCATGTAAATGTGAGCTATAACTAGGATCAGCTAAACTGTTCCAGAGAACAAGAATAATGCCTTTAAATTTTGTTTATCCTCACCCAAGGATATTTTTCCCATTGATTTTTAGACAGAGAGGAAGAGATGGACAGAGGCAGAGAAAGAAACATCGATGTCAGAGACACATCACTTGGTTGCCTCCTGCATGCACCACAACCAGGGCGATTATGGAGCCTGCAAACAACGTATGTGCCCTTAACTGGAATCAAACCCAGGACCCTTCAGTCCGAGGGCTGATGCTCTACCCCTGAGCCAAATTGGCTAGGGTATTAATTTTTTATTTATTTTTTATTCTCAGCACCTAGCACAGGGCTTGGCACATACTGGGAATCTAATCAAGTCCTACAAAATTATTTTTTTTTGCACTGATTGGGTAACTCAATTGGTTAGAGCATCATGCTGATATGCTAAGGTTGTAGGTTCAATCTCTGGCCAGAGCACGTGTAAGAATCAACCAATCTTACCTAATAAAAGAGAAACATGAAAATTAATTATCACTCCGCTATGCCCACAGCCAATCAGAGTACGCAAATTAACTCAACAAAGATGGAGGTTAATTTGCATATGGGCGCAGAGTGGTATGAAGCCGGCTATGAGGGGAAGGAGGCAGCGGAGGGAGATGCTGGAGTGATGCTCCAGGGAGAAGCAAGGACTTGCCTGCTCAGGGCGGCTAGGGAGCAGGGATTTGCTGGCTCCCAGGCAGCTGGGAGTGAAGCCAGAGGCTTATTTTGCACGAATATTGTGCAACGGGCCTCTAGTGATACATAAGTAAGTGGAATAAATCAGTGTCTCTCTCCCTTCCCTCCCCCTTCCTTCTCTTAAAAAAAAAAGTCAGTAAAATGATTTTTTTGCAAATCCAAGTACTAGGTCTCTTGTAATCCCAGTATGTTAATGCCAATCCTCCAGGGGTATAACAGAATCCAAATGTGACCAGAATTTTGGCAAAAGATGCAAGATTTGTTCTAAACCTCTAGAGCTTTGGAAATTGAGTCTTTCAATTAACATCAAATGTTTTTCTTCCCAATGATAAAACATTTTCATCAAATTTATCAATTTCTTTATTTTCCGTAACAAGTCCTTAATTATTAAAAATGAATACAATGACTTCTTCATAAAAAAACTACTTTAAGACTCCTTAGAGAAATGGCAGATTCCAAGTGTGGGGCAGGAATCATGTAAGATAATCCTGCCACAGCTGTCAGGCCAGAAAGCAACAGAGCATTAAAATATGTGAAACAGACCCAGAAGCTAACCTCAAAAAGTTTTTACTGACCCAAGATGGGCCAATCGGAGCATAAGAATAATAACTCCAAAGGATTAATTAGAACAAAGTTAATGTGTTTATCCTGAGTTCACACCACTATGTAAAAAATTTAAAACCCTCACTGGCCACCTTTGGAGAATGCTAGGGGAAAAGGAAACATAGGAACAGCAGAATATCAGATAGTTAAAGAGAGCAAAAAACATTTTTAAACTGAGTTCTAAGTGACATACATTAGTTTCAGATGTACACAATAATTCACTCTTTCCATACACTGTGTAACAAATTTCTTTTTTACAGCAATGTTCCAACCACTAAACACAAGAGGAAAAGTAGAATTAGGGCAGTGCCGTTTTGTAAACCCTAGGAATTAATGGAACTAGACAGTGTTGTGGCTTGTGGCTACCATCGTGGACAGCATAATTACAGACTAAAAGAAATTTCACAGATTTATCAACTAATAATGTGTAGATTATCTATTTAGATTCTTTTCCAAACAAGATTTTGACAAATTTATGAGATTTATAATTAGAAATTTGATTCCTGATTTGATATATACAGATATTGTGTTTTTAGATAAAATAATAATTGTGAAGGTTTACTAAAATATTCATGAAATGAAATGATGACTGGGATTTGCTTCAAAATAATCAAGAAGGGCAGGGGCAAAAATGAATATATCAGCTGTGAAGCTGGTGATGGGATCAGCAGAGTTCATTATACAATTTTTTTCTACTTTAGAATAAGTTTGAAATGTTTCTTATTTAAAAAAATACCACAAAATAATATTTATTAGCACCCACAGATGGTTAGGATAGATGCACTACAGTAAAAAAATGAGATTAGCCAAAACTGGTTTGGCTCAGTGGATAGAGCGTCAGCCTGCGGACTAAAAGGTCCCAGGTTCAATTCTGGTCAAGGGCACGTACCTTGGTTGCAGGCACATCCCCAGTAGGGGTTGTGCAGGAGGTAGCTGATTGATGTTTCTCTCTCATCAATGTTTCTAACCCTCTGTCTCCCTTCCTCTCTGTAAAAAAATCAAATATAAACAACAACAACAATCTCTTTACTTGATTTCCATGACTACAAACTCTCCCCATTTAAAAAAAAAAAAATGAGATTACAAAACAGTGTATATATTGTGATTCCATTTCTAGAGAAGAATTATTCTTTTACATATGAATGCGGAAAATATTTTGAAGGAAACCCAATAAAATGTTAATAGGTTATCCTGTGTGGGAGGATTACACTTTTTTCTTTTTATCAGCACCTTCTGATTTTTGTATCATTAATATGTATCATGTGTATAATATAATAAGTGAAAACAAATAGCAATACATTTGAGATATACGGGTGTGTGTTTTATCAGCTCCAAAGAGATATCTTGGGGATATGATTGCAAAGCTGGGCAGTGCAGACAGCCTCACAAAAGCCAGACACTGACCTGCTGATTGCCCAGTGTGTGTAGCTCCAGCGAGGTCAGCACGAAAGAAAGGAGTCCGTAGACACACATGCAAGCGGTGCTGGTGGTGCACTGTAATGGCAAAGGAGTCAGTGAGTAATTCGGAACACTATTCCTCCCCAGATTCAGCATAATCCTATCACATTAATATAATCCCTGTGGACACATGGGAAGGGAAACTGAGGCTTCTTAATTTTCCTTATTTCGTCCCCAGATCAGGAAGACCAAGGAAGAGAAAGCAGGAACCAAAAATATTATAGAGAGAAACCAAGATGGCAGCACAGGTAAACACCTAAATTGCTGCCTTGCACAATTTCAAAACTATAACTAAAAGACAGACGGACATCATCCAAAAACACAGGAAGGCTGGCTGAGTGGAAATTCTACAACTAGAAGGAAAGAGAAAAGCACACCGAGACTCAGAGGAGCTGCAGGAGGCAGAGGTACTGAGACGTGCGCACAGAGAGGACTGGCAAATGAGTGCGCAACTCGTTTCTCAAGCAGGAGGGAGACCAAAGCTCCTGACTGTGCTGAACTCCAGTTCCGGACGAGACTCTGGAGACTCAGACTCATACAGCATGAAAGTGGACTGTCAGGAAAGAGAAAAGCACACTGAGACTCCGAGCAACTGTTGAAGCAGAGGTACGGAGGCGTGCGCACACGTGGGCAACTGAGTACTCGGTTGGCTTTCTCAAGTGGGAGGGAGACAAAAGCTCCTGACTGCACTGAACTCCAGTTCCAGGCGAGACTCTGGGGACCCATTTGGAGAGAAACTGAACTGTCTGGCAGTGGGCGGAATCGAGGACGGCTTTCTCTCAGAGGTGCTTGCAGCGATTATCATGGGACACTGAGACACAGGGGCCTATTAGGACAGGGCTGATGGGAAACCAATGCTGTCTGCTCCATCCAAGCTGAGCACAGAGGCTTTGGCAAGTCTTGTCTCATAAGGGTGTCTCCAGCACAGAAGTTCTCCCAGCGTAGACACAGCCAATTGGCCTGAAGGTCTATTCCTCCTAGTGATACCAACAACAATCAAGGCTTAACTATAAGACTGTGCACACAGCTCACAAAGGGGTACACCAAGAGTGTCCACCTCAGGTAACTGGGGAGGCTGAACCACTGGGCCCTATATGACACCTAGCACACAAAGCCACTATATCAAATCAGGGAAACAGCCAAAATGCAGAGACAAAGAAATAGATCACAAATGAAAGAAATGGAGGAAAGTAAATGACTGGATATAGAGTTCAAAACCAGTTATAAGATTTATCAAGAATTTTCTAGAAAAGGCCAATAAATTTAGCAAGAACAAGGATATGAAAAAGGACCAACTAAAAATTAAGCATACACTGACTGAAATAAAAAATATTATACAGAGACCTAATAGCAGACTAGAGGATTGCAAGAATCAAGCCAAAGATTTGAAATACAAAGAAGCAAAAAACGTCCAACTGGAAAAGAATAAAGAAAAAAGAATCCAAAAATTTGAAGATAGTGTAAGGAGCCCCAGGGACAACCATCTGAATTATGGGGATGCCAGAAGAAGAGAGAGAGCAAGATACTGAAAACCTATTTCAAGAAATAATGACTGAAAACTTCCCCCATCCGGTAAAAGAAATAGACTGACAAGTCCAGGAAGCACACAGAATCCCAAACAAAAGCAATCCAAAGAGGACCACACCAAGACACATCATAATTAAAAATGCCAAGAGCAAAAGACAAAAAGAGAATATTAAAAGCAGCAAGAGAAAAACAGTTAGTTACCTACAAGGGAGTACCCATATGATTATCAGCTGATTTCTCAACAGAAATTATGCAGGCCAGACAGGAGTGGCAAGAAATATTCAAAGTGATGAATAGTAAGAACCTATAACCAAGATTACTCTATCCAGCAAAGCTATCATTCAGAATTGAAGATCAGATAAAGAGCTTCACAGATAAGAAAAAGCTAAAGAGTTCATCACCACCAAACCAGTATTATATGAAATGCTGAAGGGTACTCTTTTTAAGAAGAAAAAGGTAAAGATAAAAATTATGAACAACAAATACATATCTATCAACAAGTGTATCTAAAAATCAAGTGAATAAAAAATCTGATGAACAGAATAAACTGGTGAATATAATAGAGTCAGGGGCATAGAAATGAAGTGGACTGACAATTCTCAGCGTGAAAGGGGTGTGGAGGTGGGGGAAGAGACTGGACAAAAATTGTACACCTATGGATGAGGACAGTGTGGGGGGGGTAAGGGCAGAGGTTGGGGTGGGAACTGAGTGGAGGGGAGCTATAGGTGGAAAAAGAGGAACAATTGTAATAATCTGAACAATACATATTTATTAAATTAAAAAAATAACTGCTGTAGAAATTAATAAAAAGCAGCAACAAAACTGATTACCAAAAATATTATAAAAGCCCAGCCGGTGTGGTTTAGTGGTTGAATATTGATTGACCCATGAACCAATAGAGTGCTAGTTCCATTCCTGGTCAAGGCCTATGTCTGGATTTTGGGCTTGATCCCAATAGGGGGTGTGCAGGAGGCAGCTAACTGATGGTTATCTCATCAATGTGTCTATCTCTCTATCCTTCTCCCTTCTTTTCTTTCTAAAATCAATAAAAAAAACATTTCTAAAAATACTGTATTATAAGAAAAATATCAAAAGAAAATCATTTTCAAAATGATCAACGTTCCCATGGGGAAGAAAATCATATCCGGCCTACAGAAAGGATCGTCTGTATGTGCTCATATGAACTCTGCAGCTGCCTGAACTGTCACCAAGATAAATCAAACAGTGCCAACAAGTGGGGCCCATTGGCTGAGGTTTCATTTCAGCATGTCAAAACAAGCTGACTAAACAGTATCATTCAAATTAAGCCCCAACCCAAGACGCAAGAGAATTTCTAGTTCATCCTGTTATAGCTGAATGAGTAAGCTCCCAAAAAGATTTCTCCTGTCAGTATGGCCAAAACTATCATCTAGATCAGTGGTCGGCAAACTCATTCGTCAATGAGCCAAATATCAACAGTACGATTGAAATTTTCTTTTGAGAGCCAAATTTTTACATTTAAACTTCTACTAATGCCACTTCTTCAAAATAGAGTCACCCAGGCCGTGGTATTTTGTGGAAGAGCCACATTCAAGGGGCCAAAGAGCTGCATGTGGCTCACGAGTTGCAGTTTGCCGACCACTGATCTAGGGGATAAACTATACTGGCAAAAAGTCAGACATAGCCAAAACCGGTTTGGCTCAGTGGATAGAGCGTCGGCCTGCGGACTGAAGGGTGCCAGGTTCGATTCTGGTCAAGGGAATATATCTTGATTGCGGGCACATCCCCAGTGGAGGATGTGCAGGAGGCAGCTGATCGATGTTTCTCTCATTGATGTTTCTAACTATCTCCCTTCCTCTCTGTAAAAAAATCAATAAAATAAACATAAATAAAAAAAGTCAGATATAGTGGGTTCAAACTGCATCCGCCACTAAGTGGCAATTATTATTCCTGTGGGCAATTATTATCCCTGAATGTCAATTTCCTAATGCAAAAAAACACACAAAACTCCAGAATGCTAATCCATAGTGCAAAAAAGTGATACAAAGACGAAATAAAATAACGTACCAGAAAGTGATGAACACAGTGTCTATAAAGGTCAGTTATAACAACATCATGGTTATCCACATCACTACTACAATTATTACTACTATTATCACGATTCATTAATGAGCTTCCACCCTGCTCTTTGCCCATTCTCAAGTTCAAACACCAACAGCCTGAGTCTCACATCATTTCCCCCACTGGACAGAGAGCGAAGTAGTCGGGTCAAGTACTGAAATACATTCAGTTGGATGGCTGTGCCACCTATCTTCCGGACAACACTGCTGGTCTCTTCTGGATTCAGGGTGTGGCGGAGGAGAGCCCAGGCCAAAAGCACGGGGGCATGATGTGAAATGTCCCCAAAGGTCAACATCAAACGATCCATATCCTAATGAAAAAGGGAAGCATCTGTGTCAATAAACAGAAAGGATCAGGACCCCTCCACAGGCTCCTTCATTATGCATAGCTAAAGCCTTCTATTCATCCAGAGACCCCTCTCCCATTCTGGCATTTTACTCTTCCCAAGCCCCCAGTCGCCTCACTAATCAACCCCTCAAGCACTCTTCGCTTTACCCATACTTTTTTTTTCCTTCCGATTTTTAGGATTCTTAATCTAAGATTATAAAATACATGCTCAAATAGAGACTGCAAATTTCCCCTGAACATTCTTGAACTTTCTCTGCTTTCTCCTTATTTTCTATCTTTCTGACCATCCCATCTCCAAAGTTCTTCCCCTTTCCTCTTCTTGCGCAGGCTCCATAGATACAGACCGCCTCCCAAAGGTTCTATCCTTGGGCGTCTTTTGTCCTTATATCCTCTCCCTGAGTGACTCTACTCATCCTCACAGGTTCCACTATCACCTCTGTGCAGGTAATTGACAAATGCAATCAACTTAACAATGCAGAACCTCAAATTCCACAGCAAGAAAAATTTTATGTAGCAGTATAACTGAGTGGTCAAAAACATGCTACGAAAGATCTGAAAAAAGGCAGGAGGCTGCCCAAAGTTCACCTGGCAAATAAGCCCATCCTGGGCAAACTGGTGCAGTTCTCTTCTGTCATCCAAAGCACACTTGAGCAACGACTCAATATCCATGCCTTCCACCAGGATAAGGGCACTGAAGTAGCTAGAAAGAAGAACAGTATCATGGAGTCATGACTGCGACTCTAACCTCACTGGAAATCTTAAGACACTTCAATATCAAAGGAATTATGATTGTTATGTTACATTCTTTCTCCCACTAACTTTTGGAAATCCAGTATGTATTTTACACTCCCAACACATCTCAAGTTGACCAGCCACATTTTAAATGCTCAACAGTCATACATGGCTTATGCCTACTCCAAAGCACAGATCAAGTCCTGGAGGTTCCTACAGCCACCAATTACATCTGACCTTGATAAACTATTTGCTCAAGTGTATATCTTTGTTCAGAGAGGGAACAGACCTCTAAATGTAAATAAATCCATTGCCATAAAATTCAAAGTCCTTAAACGGATCTCAGAGGGCAGGAAACAATCTGCCTTACTTTTCATGGTCTCACCAGAGTGTGCACAGTATCTGGCCTGCAACAGGTGCTCAACAAATATGTTGTTGAAGGAACCTCTTCGATGAAGACAATAAGTAAACTAATAGCATGCAATATTTACTTTGAGAGACCATGTCCTCTCAATCCATCCTTTACTCCCTATATGACCTGGAACATGATAGTTCCCATCTATTTCCCTCCCACTTAGTGAAAAGTACTCCTCCCCTCACCCATTCACAGAATCACAATGATATCAATGTAACATTGTACAAGTTCTATGACCTAAATTAATTCAGCCTTACCCAATCCGATCCACAAAAGGATCCATGGTCTCATCCACCAGGTGCCTGTTGGTCTGCCTACTACCAAATCCTTGCTCTTTAAACAGCTTGGTTAATACCAGTAGGTCACTAGGTGCCATCTCAAAGTATGCATAATAAAGGAAGATAATTTCTAGCAGCATGGACTGTTCCCGAAGGCATTGGACAAACCAACGAGACACCTGACGCTCAGTCTGCACAACCAATGAAGAAAAAAGTGGGAGAAAATTAAAGTCAGATTTACAAACATTTAAATTTGTAAAGTTATTTTTACTAGATAATACATGTATAGTAATCCCCCTTACCCACAGGGGATATATTCCAAGACCCTCCGTGGATGCCTGAAACCAAGGATGGTATTGAACCCTATATATACTGTTTTTTTTCCTGAGAAATTTATGCTTTTGTTGCTATTGTAAATGGGCCCTTTTCTTCTATTAAATATTTAAAATATCTATTATGTTTTGGTTAAACTGTTTTAATAAACACATATTTTCAAAACAAAAGATTATAACAATAACATTATTAATTTATAAATGTAGATTGGCTTTAGATCTAGAATAAAATAATCAGGCTAGTGTCACACACTAAATAATAATAATAAGACAAAATATTGAGTTTAGAGTTCCATTAATCATTAAGAGAATATTTTAGATAAGAGAGAAAGTACATGTTTTATCCATATGACATATTTTAATTTTTCTGAAGACTGATAACTTATAAATATTTTAAGTTAACAAATGAGTAAATAACTTCACTTGGAGCTCTATGAGAAAGGGTATATAATTCTTCTAAGAATTATAAGAGAGTCCAATAACCACATACCATGAGGTTTCCATGTGTCTCCCATGTTGGGGCTTCAGTTCTATAAAGCTGTTCAAACTGCTGTCTATATTTTGTAACTAGCTCCTTTTCCAATTTATCAACACAGTCTGCATATTCAACCTTTAAAAAAACCCAAAACAGGTAATTTATACCTAAAGTTAAACAGTCAAATGAATATGATTGTGAATAATATAAAATTATTTAAAAGAATTGAATTTTACAGGGTAAAGAGAAACAAGAAGACAAAATAGGCTTACCCTATATGGATGTCTTTCATCTTGGAAATAAGTGAGAAGGTGTAAGACACAACGAAGAATACACATTCTTTCTTCATAGTAATAATCTGCAATCTGGGGAAAATATTCAAAATCAGTTACTCACCATTGCACAGGATACTCAATTGTGAATTTACTGATAAAGAGATCACATAAAGATGTGGATAAAAAGTTCAATTTATAATCAATCACAACACTGGCTGGTGTGGTTCAGTTAGGTGAATGTCATTCCATGCACCAAGAGGCTGCCAGTTTGATTCCTGGTCAGGGTACATGCCCAGTTGCAGGCTCGATCCCCAAGTAAGGTGCATACATGAGGCAGCCAATCAATGTTTCTTTCTCACTGATTCTTTTTCCCTCTCTCTCAAATCAATAAAATCATATTTTTTAAAAAATAAATAAATAATAAATAAAACCAATCACAGAAATGGAAACAGTATTAGGCCAAAAGAAAGCAAAAGACCTTCATGAATTGGGATACAGGTAAAGTCATGCAAGATAAAAGCAATTATCCTATCTAATAAAAGAATAATATGCAAATTGACTGTACCTTCACTATACCCACAAGCCATGCCCACCAGCCAATCAAAGCAAATATGCAAATTAACCCAAAATGGCTGCAGCCCCAGAAAGAGCAGGAGGGAGGCTTGGGTTGCCTCTGGCAATAGTAGAAGCCAAGCTTTCTGCAAACCCTGGCCAGCCCAGGCCTCTGGTTAAGGCAACGAAGTTTAAATGGCTGTGAGAGCAGAAGGCTCTGCCCCAGGCTACAAAGTTTCAATTGTAGAAGATAAATAAATCCCAGATACCCAGGCCTCCGCTTGTGTTGCGGGAGGGGGCTGGGGTGTGTGTGTGTGTGGCCGGCCTCCATATCACCACAGGCCCCTTGCCCAGGCTGCCCCATGCCTCAAGGGAACCCTGACCCTGATCTGAGACACCCTTCAGGGCAAACCGGCTGGCCCCCACCCGTGCACCAGGCCTCTATCCTATCTAATAAAAGAGTAATATGCAGATTGACCATCACTCCAATACAATAGATGACTGCTCCCATGTGGTCAAAAGATCCTGCCCCCATGATGGCTGGTAAAACATGGCTGGCAGGGGAGGGCAGTTGTGGGCAGTCAGGCCAGCAGGAGAGGCAGTTGGGAGGGACCAGGCCTGCAAGGGAGGGCAATTAGGGGTGACTGGGCTGGCAGAGGGCAGTTGGGGAGGACCAGGCCTGCAGGGAAGGGAAGTTGGGAGGGGGACCCAAGTTTGCAGAGAGTTAGGGGGGAACCAAGCCTGCAGGGGAGGGCAGTTGTGGGGGGATCCAGGCCTGCAAGGGAGGACAGTTGGGAGGGACCAGACCTGTAGGGGAGGGCAGTTAGGGGCAAACGGGTAAGCAGGGAGCAGTTAGATGTCTATCAGGCTGGCAGGGGAGTGGTTAGGGGGTGATCAGGCTGGCAGGCAGAAGCGGTTATGGGAAATCAGGCAGACAGGCAAGCAGTTGTGAGCCAGCAAGCAATTGTGAGAGGAATGTCTGACTGCCCGTTTAGAGACATCCCTTGAGAGGTTCCAGATTGGAGAGGGTGCAGGCTGGGCTGAGGGAGACCACCCTCCCCCGGGCATGAATTTCATGCACAGGGTCTCTAGTTTAATAATATAAGCAAATTTTTCTGGCAATTAGAGCATTCAAGTAATACACAATACTATAAACTGACAGCCAAATATGTGAAAACAAATATAAAAACACCACTGGTGCATGCCCTAATTCCTTATAACAAATGTACTTAGTTCTCACTAAATACCAAATAGGAAACTACTTCAGAAGTCATGATCAAATTCCATTTTAAAATCAGATCCTAGGTGAGAAGGTTGCTTTAGGAGGTAGGGGGAGTTAAAGAAATACAAGTTAATCCTGTTGCATTTAGATCTAGAGGAAAAATATCCATTAACCAGTTCTCACACCCAATGACTAAAGAATCTCCTTTGGAAAAAAACTCTGCTGGTTCCAGTGGATTAAAAACCTCCAGTTTCACAAAACAAGTTAATAAGCTTTCTCATTAGGACCTCAAGGCTTTAATGCTCAGGAAATCAAGGTCAAGAAAGAAGCACCCCATTTTACAACAAAGAACGGAAATGGTGACCACTACTGACCTTCAGGATTAAGGCCTGGCTCTGCCTCTCATCTTGCAGTACCACCTGAAGGAAAACAGAAAAGTCAGGAAGCCATCTTAGTAGCAATACTAAATTCACAAAGAAAAAAGGTAAACATCTGCACCTCACCCTTCAAGATTATAATTGCCAGTTCATTTCTGCAAACATTTTACCCAACTATATATTCAAGTCTGTGCTCAAATCCCTGCCCCCTCTTCTGGCCTTAGTTTCCTATATATAAAGTGAAAAACCGGACAGGCTCAATGTTGTGCTAGATCCATTTCAGCTCTGATATCCTGAGACTCTAATGAACATGCCAGTATTTGACCTCTCCCCACCTTCAAGTCTGAGCACCAACCTCAGCTTAAGCATATGTGTTTATTTTTTAGGCCTTTAAAAAGTATTTCCTGCTGAAACCGGTTTGGCTCAGTGGATAGAGCGTCGGCCTGTGGACTGAAAGGTCCCGGGTTCGATTCCAGTCAGGGGCATATACTTGGTTGCGGGCATGTCCCCAGTGGGGGGCGTGCAGGAGGCGGCTGATCGATGTCTCTCTCTCATCGATGTCTCTGACTCTCTATCCTTCTCCCTTCCTCTCTGTAAAAAATCAATAAAATATATTAAAAAATAAAAATAAAAAGTATTTCCTGAAAATGGCTTTATCTGATTACCTTATCTCTGTTGCAAGGCACTGGTATCAAAACCTTAAATTATCTAAAACTAACATGGAAAAGGATAAAGGCAAGAGAATGGAGCTGAACAAACCTTTAGTAAGTCCCGAGTACCTCTGTAATCCTCTTGAAGGTAACATTGCAGTAACTGCACACTCTGTTCTTCATCAAGACCCTGAAACACAGAGGTTATAAGTGGGGAACAGTCACCTCAGCTCAGAAATCATATATGGGATACAAAGCATTCAAAGACCTGTCCTTTGGAATGAACACAGAACTTGAATAAACAAAAATCCTTTTAAAGATTTCATACAACATAACAATTTTAACCGAAATAGGAGAAAAGAGGAGCAAGTCCCTGGCACGTAATTTATGTGACAAATGTACATGCCAGAAACAACTGTGCTCATTCACCAAGCACATTAATACAGCAGCAGACATTCTCTGGGTTTCCAAAATTAAAAGGAAACAGCTACATATCTGAATATAGTCTAGTCAATGTAAAGAACACCATGTGTATGTTGACAAAAACACTATGATATACAGTATATGGGTCAAGCAGCTGGATTTGTGGCTCATTGCCAAAAGAGTTGCAATCTAGATATTTTTAAAATACAGTATTCAATTTAATCTCCAAACTAAACTGAATTTCCACTAATAATCACTAACAATAAAACCATGCACATTCATACTCCAGGTAATAAATTGAGCCAATGCTAATTTTTACTTACCAAAAACTTGCTGATTCGTAAACCCAGTTCCTTCAGTGGTGAAGGTACATTTTTATTAGCTTTCACTTTTTCAGCTGAATGTGGACTATGAAAAAAACAATGAATCATTTCCTCATTCTCAGTGACCCTCTGAGAGTTAAAATAAAAATATTTACAGATATTTTTACTACAGATCTATTTTTGCCCTTTAGGTGACTACAAAATACACACACACACACACACAAGTTCATTGCTACAGACTTTATACACAGAACTATTTATGCCTAGGTAATAAATATAGTTTAGGTCTGTTACAAATGATAGCTATAACAATATTATTTATAAATGAGTTACAATAATTATTTATCCTTACTACTCTGAAAGATAAATATTACTATCCCCATTTTACAAATGGAATTATCAACACTCAGAAAACTTACCAAAAATCCCACAGCTAATAAAAAGTTGAGGTGAAATTTAGACCAGGTGTTAGTATATATACATATATTACCTAGCTCTGTCCACTAAGAAGGCCTAGAAGCTATGACACCCCATCCCGTGCCCATTGCAGCAGCGAGCACACCCAGCATCCAGATCTTGGTTTCTAATACCATTCTCTAATAATAGAAGGTACCAGGAATCCTTGGTGAAATGGTTGATCTAGAGCTGGGGTGGAGAAAATACTAGATAAACCTGAAGCATCTTATAATGCCAGAAAGTAAAGAAAACACTCAGGAAACAAAAGGAGAGCACATGCCAAAAGGTCACAGAAGCCAACCTAAAAAAACTCCCATTGGCCAAAGCTGGAACAGGTATAAATAAGTATAAACTAAATATTCACGAGTTCCTAGAGATATAAATGAACAAACAGACAAACAAACAAATAAATAAATAGGAGAGACAGGGAAATCTTCCTTATAGAAAAAGTCCAAATAATATACATAGGTACTACCCCCTTTAGAAGGTGAAGTTTAATTCCACTATACCCCTACCTTGAGAGTAGCTATATTTAGTGACTCGCTTCCAAAAATAAGAGGACAGAAAGAGAAAAAAAGTGACTTTACAGAGGAGAAACTTGGCAAATGCTACCTTGGTCAAGGTAGCAAAGTTAACATCACCAGTGATTTCACATGGATAACTCTTTCAATGCGTATCCTCTGTTATGATGTGATAAGAATGATACTTTACCTTTCTGAATTCTTCTCCAAAACCCACAACCCAATCTAATTAGTAAGAAAAACATCAAACAAATCCAAATTGAGGGCGTCTTATATTTGATTGATCCTCCTCAAAACTATTCAAGGTCATGAAAATCAAGGAAAGACTGAGATACCAGCAAACTAAGAGCTAAGGAGACATGACAGCTAAATGCAATAAGGTACCCTACACTGATCTACAACAGAAAAAGACATTAAAGAAAAAATTTGGGGGGTGTTAAATTCAAATAAAGCCTACAGTTAAAAAAAAAAAAGTCTCTTTAGACTTCAAATCTCATGCTACCAGAAAGGGAAGTTCTGTCTTTAAAAAAAGAAACGAATGCCCTAAATGTCTAGTCTGTGAACTAAAGCATGTTGTTGTTGTTGGATTTTTATAGAGACTCTCACATTTCACAGAAAATCCACAACACAAAGGCTAGTATAAGGTTAAACAATAAGTTTTGAAAGAGGCAACACAGAATGATGGTTAACACAGACACTGGAGTAAGACTGCCAGGTTTGAATCCTGGTTCTACCACTTACTAGCTGTGTGACCTTGGGCAAGTTACTTAACCTCTTTGTGCCTCAGTTTCCCCATCTGTAAAATGGAAACAATAATAAAAGTACCTAAATGTGATAATATAGTGATTACCTTTTTTTTTAAGTTCATATATTTTTAGATACATAGTAAAGTATTTACAGATAAAATAATTGTAATGATGTCTATGAGTTACTTCAAAATAATTATGGGGGAAGGGTTAACGGATGAACAAAAAAAAGTTCTTCACTAATCTAAGAGAATGAAGATGGAATAAAATCAACAGATGTTCAGAAGCAGAAGGGAAATGGGGTGGCTTGGAACTACAATGCATAACACAGTGAGATCTGGACTAGAATTAAGGTAAAAGAGACTAGTCCTTCCTACAGGTATAGTCTTTTCTTTTTTTTAACTACTTTATTTTTCCACTGCCCAGTAAAAAATAAACAAACAAAAAACTTCCATTCACCTCCAAAATAAAAACAGTTCACTGCTATGTTCCAGTATTTGGTGCTGACAGTGCCTCACACAACTTGGACCAAAATATATATTTGAATACTTAACTGACTATTTAATAAACCCTCATCCCCAGACACTACAGTTATATAACTGGATTCAACAATACTCTATTTTTAGAAGGAATTTCCCTTCCTTTAAAAAGACAGGTTTCCTTTCAAAAGACAATTTGGTTTCTGCTGGTAACCAAACTGTATTCTCTCTGATCTACCTATCCCAGCAATACCATTCATGAAAATGGTTTCATCTATACCAGCTTCTTCAGAGGAAGGACTCTAAGCAGATGCATATGATAGCCATACCTGGGAGGTTTATAGTATGAAAGTCCTTCTAATAGCCGCTGCCAATGTTTATTCAGTTCTGCCTCAATCTGATTCTGGAAAAGAACAAGGAAAGAATACAAATGCAATTTTAATCCACTTCACGATCACAGTGATGATTATATATTCCTTTCAGCTTTTTTAATATGCGTTCTTGCCCAGCTAGTGTGGCTCAGTGCTTGAGCATCAACCTATGAACCATGCTGTCATGGCTGGATTCCCGGTCAGGGTACATGCCAGTAGGGGGAGTGCAGAAAGCAGCCCACTGATGATTCTCTCTCTCTCCCTCTCCCTTCCTCTCTCTGAAATCAATAAAAATAGATTAAAAAATTATTTTGAATAGAGAATTCTGTAGCCTTTTCTTTGCTTAACATTTTAACATAATGATTTCACCATATTATGAAAATCTTGATAAACATTAAGTGATTGCATATTTTATCAAGTGGCTAGATCATAATTTATTTACTATTCTTATAACGTTAGGTACCTTAAGATGACTATAATTGCTTATTAATATAAATAATACTATGGTTAAGAACTTTGTGCACAAAACTTTTTCAGGATCCTTTTCTTTTAAGAGATACAGACCTTGCCCTAGCCAATGTATTCAGTGGTTGGAGCATCAGACTAAAGGGTCATGGGTTCGATTCCCCATCAATGGCATACACCTGGGTTGCAGGCTTGCTCCCTACCCCTAGATCAGGATGCGTGCAGGAGGCAACCAGTCGATGTGTTTCTCTCACATCAGTGTTTCTCTCTCCCCACTCCCTCTCTCCCTTCCACTCTCTCTGAAAAGCAATGGAAAAATATCCTCAGGTGAGGATAACAACAACAAAAAAAGATGCAGTTCTAGAAGTGGAATTATCAGTGAAGACATATCAAAAAATGTTAAGGCTC
This sequence comes from Lasiurus cinereus, assembly GCA_011751065.1. Taxonomy (NCBI): domain Eukaryota; kingdom Metazoa; phylum Chordata; class Mammalia; order Chiroptera; family Vespertilionidae; genus Lasiurus; species Lasiurus cinereus. The sequence continues at coordinate 126,489 of JAAGEH010000126.1, read as the reverse complement.
TAAAAAAGGTGTAACATTCTTTTTATTAATTACAATAACAACAACAGTAGTAATAATTGAATGTCATCTTAACATTTTACCCTCACAGGGTCAGAACACTAGAGGATCAATATGAAGAACTGTCCTTTATAGATTATATACTTGAAAATGTCCTAGAAACCACAGCCTCTCTGACCTAAGGAGCTATCTAAATGGAAAAGGAAGAGAAGGCAAGTAAAGTATGAGATAGAAAAGGCTTGAGAATCTTTTTAGCCTGAGGTAGCAGAACAGTATTTGAACCGTGACCTTCAAGCAGCACTGTTATCTTTTCAGAAAAGAAATCACTAAGGAACAAAGAAAGGCAGAGATTTAGAAAACTTTTGGCAGCGAGACTATAAAACAGACTACATTTCAGCAGAGAAAAGAAATATATAAAGTTTTAGAATTTTAAAAAATGTTTACTTCCTACTTCAAAGAGAAGGCACTTTTAAAAAAACAATACAAACTGCACAAAGATCCACTCAAGAACACCACCACTTACCAGTTCTCTCAGAGCTGACCTTCCAAGCAGAATTGTCCACAGTTCTCGACTGCTCCTGAAACATGACAGAAAACAGACGGGACTAAGCTATCTCACAGCTATTGTATCTATTCTCTAAAGCAAAAAGCTCAACGTACAAAACAATTTGTTAACGTTTTGGACAGTAACCCTATTATATTCTTAGAAGTTTGATGTTCAAAATAAAAATTAAAAAACTAAAATATAGCCCCAGTTGGTTTGGCTCAGTGGATAGAGCGTCGGCCTGCGGACTGAAGGGTCCCAGGTTGGATTCCGGTCAAGGGCACATGCCCTGGTTGTGGGTTCGAACCCCAGGAAGGGGGGTGCAAGAGGTAGCCGATCAATGATTCTCTATCATCATTGATGTCTCTATCTCTCTCTCCCTCTCTGAAAACAATACAAATATATTTTTATTGATTTTTTTACAGAGAGGAAGGGAGAGGGATAGAGAATTAGAAACATCGATGAGAGAGAGACATTGATCAGCCGCCTCCCACACGCCCCTGACTGGAGACGTGCCCGAAACCAGGATACACGCCCTTGACTGGAATCGAACCTGGGACCTTCCAGTCCGCAGGCTGACGCTCCATCCACTGAGCCAAACCGGTTTTGGCACAAATATTTTTTTTAAAAATGAAAGAAAATTAGTATTTGATCATAACAAGAATCAAAATTTATTAAGCAGTTGTAATTGTCAGGCACTGAACACCCTGACTTATTGAATATGAATTTATGAGGCAGATACTGTTATTATCCCAGTATTTCATCTGAAAACTAAGGTTTAAGGGGGGTTAAGTAAGTTGCCTAACATCACAAAGCCAATATATAATGGAGGCAGAGCTGGAACCCAGGTTTGCACAACTCCAGAGTCTAATCGTTACATTACGCTGCTTCAAGGTGCACCAGAGAATTCCTCCTACAAGCAAAGACTGAGGTGAAGTTTTCTGTTCTACAAGGGCTGGCACATAGGAGAGGCTCAAAAATACATGCTGATGAATGACTCTCAAAGGAGGACAAGTCCCTTTGATACCTGTAATCTAACTGGAAGAGAAAAATTCGAAAAAACAAGTCTCTGCAGAAGTGCCAAGAGAAGGCAGAATAAAAGAGAAAATGGTAATTTAATAGGCAGGGAAGGCAGAATAAAAGAGAAGATGGTAATTGAATGTGGAAATGAATGTTACTGGTTCCTCAATTCCTACACATTTATTGGTCTAAGAATAATGGGACTACAAATAAATCTAGAATTTCATGATGCTCATACACTTGGTGTTGGGATGGACAAAGGATGTTAAGCTCACATTACACAATCAGCAAAAAAAAAAGAAGAAAGTAATGAAGAGCTTAATCCTAACAAACACTCCAGAGCAATATAACCTTCTAAGACAAAAAGAGAGTCAGAGAAGAGAAAGATCACTGGGAACTGATCCAAGGACTAATGAAAGACTTCACCTCAAACAAGGACTTGAAGGTTTAAGCAGGTGATTCTCAGGACACAGGACACGGCTGGAACTGCGATGCCCAAGCCAAAGACTCAGGGAAGCATCTTCTATATATATTTCATAAACAAAACATGTGCTAGCATGTCTCATGTATTTACGTAAATATATTTGTGTTAAGTATTTGAAGGAGAAACTAAGGAACAGGAATCAAATAACCAGCCGGAAGGGTAAAGTTAAATTTTATTGACTTCCAGGCCAATGTTCTAGCAGACAACAGGGAACTCCATTCCTAAATGCGCTGGAGTCCCTGGAACCTGGAAATTATCTGCCTTAGAGGGGTCCACGGCACGGGAAAACATTGGGAGGCCGGGAATAACTGCGTCCTTGGGTAGAAAGCTGAGACTCAGCCAACCTCCTCTGAGTGGTTCTTCTGAGAGAGTTATATTCCACATGAAGATAATAAACAAAAGTGGTCACTGCTTGCCTTGGCCTGCATTTCTCAGTGGTTAGAGCATTGACCGGGGCACCAAAGGGTCCAGGGTTCGATTCCTGGTCAAGGGTATGTACCTGGCGTGCAAGGTTCGACCCCTGGCCCTGATTGGGGCAGTCGGGGTGCATGCAGCGGGTAACTAAGCAATTGCCCCCCCCTTTAAACTCTCTAAAATATACATATAGCCCTAACTGGTTTGGCTCAGTGGATAGAGCATCAGCCTGCGGACTGAAGGGTCCCAGGTTCGATTCCGGTCAAGGGCATGTATCTTGGTTGTGGGCACATCCCCAGTAGGGGGCGTGCAGGAGGCAGCTGATCGATGTTTCTCTCTCATTGATGTTTCTAACTCTCCCACTTCCTTCCTCTCTGTAAAAAAATCAATAAAATACATTAAAAAAAAACCTATCCTTTAAAAAAATAAAATAAAATATATATACATATATACATATATACATCCATCCTCAGGTGAGGATTAACAACAAAAAAGTGGTCACTGCCTACGGATACTCTGACTCAGACTCATCTCCCTTGCATGATTTAAGCATAGCAGAAAGGTTTTCACACCACCATTCCGACATCTAGAAACACATTAACGGAAAAACACGATACCCCAAAATGCCAATATTCAAACGGAGCTTCTGCCAAACCCTGGCTGACCCCCTCAAAGCCTGACGGACCGAGGAGTACTCTACCGCCGGCTCACATGGCTTTCCGACATGCTTCGGAGCCACCCCAGGACTGCTCTAAAAAGGATCCACATCTGGAGAAACCCAAACCAGGTTGGCAAGGTGGCGCGTCTGAAGTCACCTGCGTATCGGCAGGCACCGGGAATAGGAAATTAAAGGGCTCTCAGTCCAGATCTTTAGGCATTTCAAACAGATGGAAGCTGCCCGAATTCGTGCACCGGTGGGGCTCCTCGGCCGGGCCTGCAGGATCGGCCGAAACCCTGGAGGGGTCTTGGATTGCGAGGGCGCAGGCCAGGCGAGGGACCCCATCAGTGCGGGGGCTGGGGAGAAACGCTGGAGGTGAGGGGAGGGGGGGCAGACACCGTGGGAGGGCTCCAGGGCGTGTCTGGCCTGTCTCCCCCAGACCCCAACAGCAAACTAACCTACCGGTGGGAGCGTCTGCCCCCTGGTGGTCAGCGCCCGCCATAGCGAGCAGCCGGGGGGCCTCAGCCCATTAGCACAGCCACAGCGGGTGGCGGGGACCCCTGAGCGTCATTCGGCTTGAATTATTTCGGAGGGATGTTCTCCTGACACCAGGCTCGGAGCAGAGCTGCGTCCAACGCCCCTGGGCCATTCCTCCCGCCTCCGAACGTGAGCGTGGTAGGCTTCCCAGGACGATCACGGCGTTTTTTTCAGGCAAACCCACGCTTCGCTTCCCTCCTTCTCTCTCATTTAGGAACACGCCTCACCCTGCAGGAGCTAAACGTCACCCAAGCTCCGCCACGACCACGAAGGGGAGGGCGCAGTGACCGCAGCGCTGCCGCGGCGGCTAAGAGCGGCCGGAAGCCGCGGCGGCGGCGGAGGAGCGCACGCCGGTTCCCACCCCCACCCCCCGCCCCAAAGCAGCCCCGCAGCTGGCATGGCAGGTGAGGGCGGCGGGCCAGGGCAGAGGCTCCGCCGGCACCTGTCCCCGGAGCCCGCCACCGGCTCTGCGCGGGGTGGAGGCCGCGCCGGCCCGGGATGGGATGGGAGGGGCGGGCGGGCGGTGGGGAGCCGGGAGGCCGCCCCGCTGAGCGCGGGGACGGCGAGGAGCGCCCCGCGTGGGAGCCCCCGCGGCCAGCCCCGAGCGGGACTGAGTCAGCGGTAAATTCCGGCGCCTCGCGGAGGGGTGAGCGGGGGAAGAGGGGGGCCCGCAGCGCCCGGAACGCGCCTCCCCGGCGTCCGCGCTGGTCAGAGCGCCCCAAGAGCGGTTCCTTCTCAATGTGTCACCCGTCTCCTGGGCCCCGGAGCCCGGCCGGGCCGGGCGGCTGACGGCCTCGCCGCCGGAGGACAGGGGTGGAGGGAGCGATGAATGAAAGGCCGCGCGGGGCCAGCGGGCGGTGACGGCGGGAGGCGGCGCGGCGCCACACGAAGCGCCGGGGAGCCGGGGAGCGCCGCCAGGGGGGCGAGCGGGGGCTCCCCCCGGGCGGCCGCGCAGCGCAGCGCCCCGCCGCGCCTCGGAAGGAGCGTCTCGCCAGACGGGGAAGCGCGGAGGAGAGGCGCGCCGCGGGGAGAGGGAAGGAGGCACCGGCTGAGGGGAGCGGAGGCCGGCGCCGCGAGAAGGGCCGAGGCACCGGCCCCCTTCCTGGGAGAGAAGTCGCCTCCGACACCCCCCGACGCGCGCGCGCGTGGGGGGGGGGGGAACCGTTTGGACGGAACCGCCTCCCGTCTCGGCGCCCGTCCACCCAGGCCGGGCCTGGCCCCGCCGCCGCCGCCGCCGTCTCCCGCGCCCCCTACTCCCGCCCCGTGTCCGCCCGGCCTCGAGCCCCCGCCTCACAGCCACCCCCCGGCCGCCTCGGCCCGCTCCGCACCTCACACACAGCTCGCCGGCGGCCGCCGCCATCTTCGCGCGCCCGCGCGCGCGCGCGCGCCCGGCCCCGCCCCCAAGCGCCGTGCCCACGTGACCGCTCGCTTTTTTTTTTTTTCCCCCAACGGGCGCGCGGGCCGGGAGGCGGCGGGGCGGGGCGGGGGCGGGGCTCTGCGTCACGTGACCGGCGGGGCGGAGCCAAGATGGCGACCTCCGAGAGAGGTTAAGCTCCCGCGGCGGAGGCTGCCCGCGGCTGGGATGAAGTGACCGCGGCGGGGCAACTGGTGCGCGGTCGGCGGGAGATGGTGGCGGGTGAGCGGGCGCCAGCTGCCAGGCGTCGGAGCGTGCCCGACAGTGGAGCCTGCGCCCTCGCAGCTGGAGAAGGAAGAGGGAAGGGGCTGGCGGCGTGAAGCGGCGGCGCTCTCCTCTGCCTGGCCGGGCTTGAGAGGCGCCAGGTCCCCGGCGTCCCGCGTCACACACATCCCCCCTCCACCCCCCCGTTTTGCCCGGGTCCCCGGTCCCAGAGACATGACCCGGCAGCGCGCGCCCCGGGCCCCGGAGACGGGCGCCCCGCGGAGCGGGTCGGTGCTGGCCGAGGCGGCCGTGGTGTTCGCCGTGGTGCTGAGCCTCCACGCGGTGGTGATGGACCGGTACTCGTGGTGCGCCGTGGCCCTCGCGGTGCAGGCCTTCTACGTGCAGTACAAGTGGGACCGGCTGCTGCAGCAGGGAGGCGCCGTCTTCCAGTTCCGCGTGTCCGCCAACAGCGGCCTGCTGCCCGCCTCGATGGTCATGCCTTTGCTCGGGCTCGTCATGAAGGAGCGCTGCCAGGCCGCGGGGAACCCCTACTTCGAGCGCTTTGGCATCGTGGTGACGGCCACCGGCATGGCCGTGTCCCTCTTCTCGTCGGTGTTAGCCCTGGGCATCACTCGCCCCCTGCCCACCCACACGTGCGTCGTCTCGGGCCTGGCCGGCTGCGTCATCACGTACATCCTGAAGCACTCGCTGCGCGTGGGCGAGGTCATCGAGGTCCTGGAGGTCCTGTTGATCTTCGTCTACCTCAACATGATCCTGCTGTACTTGCTGCCCCGCTGCTTCACGCCCGGGGAGGCGCTGCTGGTGCTGGGCGGCATCAGCTTCATGCTCAACCAGCTCATCAAGCGCTCCCTCACCGCGGTGGAGAGCCAGGGGGACCCCGTGGACTTCTTCCTGCTGGTGGCCGTCGTAGGCATGGTCCTCATGGGCATCATCTTCAGCACCCTCTTTGTCTTCATGGACTCGGGCACCTGGGTCTCCTCCATCTTCTTCCACCTGATGACCTGTGTGCTGGTCCTTGGCGTGGCCCTGCCCTGGCTCTACCGGCTCATCCGGAGGAACCCCTTGTTCTGGTTTTTGCAGTTCCTCTTCCAGACACGGATCCGCATCTACCTCCTAGCCTACTGGTCGCTGCTGGCCACCTTTGCCTGCCTGGTGGTGCTCTACCAGAATGCCAAGCGGTCATCTTCTGAGTCCAAGAAGCACCAGGCCCCCACCATCACCCGGAAGTATTTCCACTTCATTGCGGTAGCCACCTACATCCCCGGGATCATCTTTGACCGACACCTGCTCTACGTGGCCGCCACGGTGTGCCTGGCCGTCTTCATCTTTCTCGAGTACGTGCGCTACTTCCGCATTAAGCCCCTGGGCCACACGCTGCGCAGCCTCCTCTCCCTCTTCCTGGACGAACGGGACAGCGGACCGCTCATCCTGACACACATCTACCTACTCCTGGGCATGTCTCTTCCCATCTGGCTGATCCCCAGACCCTGTACGGACAAGGGGAGCCTGGGAGGAGCGAGAGCCCTGGTCCCCTACGCCGGCGTCCTGGCAGTGGGCGTGGGTGACACGGTGGCCTCCATCTGTGGCAGCACCATGGGGGAGATCCGCTGGCCCGGAACCAAAAAGACGTTCGAGGGAACCATGACATCTATATTCGCCCAGATCATTTCGGTAGCTCTCATCTTAATCTTTGACAATGAAGTGGACATAAACCACAGTTATGCTTGGATTTTGGGGTCCATCAGCACAGTGTCCCTCCTAGAAGCATACACTACGCAGATAGACAATCTCCTTTTGCCTCTCTATCTCCTGATAATGCTGATGGCCTAGCTCCCGTGCAGCAGCAGCGATGATGGAAACGGGGACGTGGGGAGAACAAGTGGTCCCCCCAGCAGCCAGCCGCTCGGGCGTAAAGAGGCAAGGGGTGAGAAGCAGATTTGGTTTTTCAGTTGATTCAGATTCAAAATAAAAAGTAAAGCTCTCCTGGTTTTAGTTTTGCTGATATGAAAAAGCAGAAAGACAGCCCAGCTGGTGTGTGGTTCGGTGGTTGAGCATCGACTTAGGAACCAGGAGGTCACCGTTTGAATCCGGTCAGGGGACAGGCCCAGGTTGTGGACTTGATCCCCAGTGGGGGGTTGTGCAGAGGAAGCTGATCAATGGTTCTCTCTTATCATTGATGTTTCTATCCCTCTGCCTCTCCTTCTTGAAATCAAAATATATATATATATATTTTTTTTAAAAAGGGCTTAAAGGATGGTGCAACAACTCGACTTGCGTATGCTAGAGGGCTCTGCCTCTCATCTTGCAATCCTCAGGGGGGCCGGAGTGGACACTGGAGGCCATATTGCATAATGGTTAATACTTCAGGCTCCGTGTCAAACTACACTGGTCAGTCCTTGGCTGTGCCACTTCTTTTTAAACATATATATATTTTTATTGATTTCAGAGAGGAAGGGAGAGATAGAAACATCAATGATGAGAGGAAACCATTGATCAGCTGCCTCCAGCACACCCCCTATTGGATTTTGAGCCTGCAACCCAGGCACGTGCCCTGACGGGGAATCGAACCTGGGACCCTTCAGTCTTCAGGCCGACGCTCTGTCCACTGAGCCAAACTGGCTAAGGCAGCTGCACCACTTCTTAAATGTGTGACTGGCCGCACCATTCTCGGCAAGATGGGAATAAGAGCCTGCACCTCACAGAGTGTGGTGAGGCTCTGATGAGGTACGGTCCATCAGCACAGCGTCCAGCCCGGGGCCCACACCCCAGAAGCAGTCAGTAAGGGAAAGTGCATCATTACCCAAGGCCAGTCCTGCCGGCAAGCCAGCGGTTGCACTTCTGTTGGTTATACTTGGAGACCAGAGTGACCTTGGCTTTATTTGGAGACGGACCCAAGGGAACATAGCTGAATGCTTGTGGTTTCTCTCCTGCGGGCCAGAAGGAAGGGCTGGGGGGAGAGGAGCAACTTCTCCCCACTTTCACCCAGTCTGGCGGGGGTGGGGGGGGGCGGGCAGCAGGAAGACATGAGAACTTGGGCCCACTAAGGCCAGACGCCAGGAATGGAGCTCTGGGGAGCGCGCGGGATTACTGCCACGTCCTTTCCCTCAGAAAATCATTGAGACATTCTTTGGGGGCTCAAAGACTTGACAAACGCTTCCCTTCTCTCAGACCCCCTTCTGCTGGCTACAGGAGGAGGCAAAACGTCAGGGAGAGCAGCGGCCTCGCCTCGCCTCCTTCTGGTCCCGGGAAAGGGGTCTGTCCTTCGTGCCGTGGCGTGTCCATGCCGACAGTGGGGGCTGGAAGCAAGGGCACAAACTCCTACGGCCACAGAGGCCAGGCAGGTGATGCAGTGACGGAGGACGGGGAGGTGGGAGGCAGAGAGCACACGCATCTCCAAGGGGTCGGCTCCAGCCAGTTGTCGGCATGCTAGACCCCCGGCCCAATGCTGTTGGCCTGTTCTTTCAAGGAAGCTTAGAAATACTGTTTGGTGAAATCGCTCAATTTTAAGACATTTTTATAGACATATCAAGGTGCCCTATCTGGTTTGATTCGGTGGATAGAGCATCAGCGAGGGGACTGAAGGGTCCCGGGTTCAATTCCGGTCAAGGGCACATGCCCGGGTTTCAGGCTCCATCCCCAGTAGGGGCCGTGCAGGAAGCAGCCGATCAATGAGGCCCTCTCATCACTGATGTTTCTCTCTCTCCCTCTCCCTTCCTCTCTGAAATCAATACAAATATTTTTTAAATACGAAAAATGCCGAGGCCCAGACAAAACACTCTGTGGTCTGCAGCCCCTGATTTGCAATCTCCAGGCCAGACCCCAGCCAAACAGCGTCTGGATTTGATGGCTGTTCCTGCAAAAGGTCCGGCTGCCTGCCAGCCAATCCCAAGCAGGAGGGACCCAGGGAAGCCCTCGGTCAGGGCCAGAGAGAGAAAGAGCATGGCCTGAGGTCAGTAGGGTATTGGGTCACAGAGCCAGGACCAGAATCTGGGACTGGATTCCCAGGCCTGACAGTCTGCCCCCTCCGCAAGGTGAGGGGCACAGGCTGAGCGCCCGGACCACTCAACGGCGGTGTGACCTGCACAGGTCGCCTACCCTGTGACCGTGATGGGCAGAGCTCCTACCTCTGAGGCCCATCGGGGTGAGGACTGTGAGGCACAGCAGGTGCAGCTCTGGGCACCGTGAGCCAGTGCCCGTGAAATGCAACGTGTTAAGAAAAGCACAGACTTCGCCAGGCAGGGCTGGGACACGCGGGACAGTTTTCAGCGGGACCCTCCTTTAGGCAACATGTCTGCTTGGGAAAGAAGGATCGAGAAGCTGTGTTCGGAAGTCATTTTTAATCCATGCCTTGCGCTGTCATAGCGTTCCGTCCGAGGGGAGAGAAGAGGGAGAAGCTGGCAGGGGAGTGGGCTGGACCCTTTTGGAGCCGAGAGGCCGCCTCTAGAGGGAGTTTGTGCTGGGGCAGCAGGGAGGGTTCCAGCTGCCCAGATGCCACCTCTTGCCGCCTGCCTGTCTGCAGGGCAAGGGGCACAGAACCCGGCAGAAGGAAAGCTCAGGAGGAGGGGTGTGACTTCCGCTGCAGCTGGGCGTCGGCAGGTGCTGGTGTTGGCAGCCACAGCTTCCTGGAAGGGGCCGTGCCCAGGCCTGTGGGAGCGGTTAGGTGTACAGTGGGGGAAAGGGCAGCTCAGCTGTCGGCTGGAGCCTGCAGGAGACAGGAGATGACCCTGAGGTGTCAGTATCCCAGTCTCCAGGCCTCTTTAAGGGACTGGGACACACCCTCCCTTCCACCTACCAGTTCTCGGGGCTCCAGGTGGTGCCAGAGGCCTCCATGAGGTGGAACGTGTAGGCCTGGCGCGAGCGGTCGGAGAGGTTCGGCTCGCTCTTGTGCACCACTTCCCCGTGGATCAGGACCAGGGCCCCTGGCAGGGACGCGGCGGGTCAGGAAGGGACACGGTAAGGCTCAAGCAGCTTTGTGGCCTGTTCACCTCCCCCTCCGTTCTCATCAGGAGGGCCGGCAGCCCGCCCGGGGTCTGAGGCTGTGCTGGGGGACAGGGACTCCCCGGGATCCAGTCCTTTCTGGGGGGCCTGCGCCCTTGGCCAGCTTTCGCCAGGGCATCCTTCTGTGGTGTTTGCAGAACCAGGCAGAGCTGGGCTGGTCAGCGGGGATCTGGCCAGTGAGAGTCAAGGTGGACCTCAGTTTTCCCTTTTCCAAAAGAAAGAGGGGGCGCTGGGAGCTGGCACCTGGGGCACTTGCTGGGCACCACAGGTTCTGTGTGACATCTTGGGTACATCTCCCCAGCTTGCCCACTTTCCACCTGGAGAAACCGGCTCTGGGAGATTCGGTCATTTGTCCAAAGCAAATAGCAGAATCCGGAGTCTAGTCTGATCGGGGGACTTGGTGTGAATCCACTGCTTCCCGGTCCCAGTGTCCAGTGACCTCTCATTCTGTGAGGTCACAGCGCCCCGGTGAGTGGGGGCTCAGGGCCAGCAGAGACCCACAGGCAAGGCCACGGGGCCCTGCCTTCCCGCCCTCTGCGTCCCGCCTACCTCTCTGCACTGGTGTGGGCACAAAGAGGCTGTTATCCCGGGCTGGCTCCGACCCCAGGAAGCTGGTGCCCGGCACCGAGCCGGCAGGGGCCCGGACCATCCTCCTCGCCACTCCACCTGCAGACCAAGGTGGAGCCTTTGGTCTTTCTTGTTCCCAGCTCCCTCTCCCGGGGCGGGAGGGGTATGAGTGGGCGGGGAGACAGTGTCCTCACTGGTATGCGAGCCAGGGATGAACCACAGGCAGCCGTTCTCCAGCGTGGCGTCCTCCAGCGCGATCCACATGCCCAGCACCCGGCCCAGGGGCTCCGTGTACAGGAAGGTGGCATCCTGGTGAGAGGAGACTGCGGCAGGCCCGCCGGGGCATGAGGAGCCGGGCCCCCCTCACCTTAAGCTTCCCCCACCCCAACCCCAATCCTCTCTGAGCCCTCCAGGCCCAGGATCCGTTAGAATTTTGCCACCTCCTGGCCTGGATGCTCAGAACAAGAGATCTCACCTCTCAACGCTTCAATTTCCTAAACTGTAAAGTGGTCCCAACACTAACGCACCTCATGGGATTGCCAGAGGATTTCACGATGTGTGAAAGGTGCCAACTCCACTTGTAATTACTCGCTAAAAGGTAGCTGCTAATTGGAGGTGAAAGAGGACATAGAGGGGATAATGGTGATGGAAAAATAAATAAAAAGCAGCTGCTACTGCCCTAGCTCAGTGGTCGGCAAACTCATCAGTCCACAGAGCCAAATATCAACAGGACAACGATTGACATTTCTTCTGAGAGCCACATTTTTTAAACGTAAACTTCTTCTAACGCCACTTCTTCAAAATAGACTCGCCCAGGCCGTGGGATTTTGTGGAAGAGCCACACTTCAGGAGCCAAAGAGCCGCATGTGGCTTCACGAGTCGCGGTTTGCCACTCTGTTGACTGATGAGTTTGCCGACCACTGCCCTAGCTGGTTTACTCAGTAGATAGAGCGTTGGCCCGCAAACGGAAGGACCCCGGGTTTGACTCCTGTCAAGGGCACATACCTCAGTTTCAGGCTTGATGCCTGGTCAGGGGTCTGTGGGAGGCAACCAGTTATGTGTCTTTAACACCCATGTTTCTCTCTCTGTCTCTCCCCCTCTCTTCTACTCTCTAAAAATCAATGCAAAAATATCCTCGGGTGCGGATTGACAAAATATAAAAGAGTAGCCCTAGCTGGCTTGGCTCAGTGGATAGAGCGTCAGCCTGCGGACTGAAGGGTCCCAGGTTCAATTCCGGCCAAGGACAATGCCTGGGTTGCAGGCTTGATCCCCAGTAGGGAGCAGGCAGGAAGCAGCCAATCAATGATTCTCTCTCATCATTGATGTTTCTGTCTCTCCTCCCTTCTTCTCTGAAATCAATAAAGAAATATATATTTTAAAAAAATAATTAAAAAAATAAAAGAGCAGCTGCTATTTAACTCCACCCAGCGGTGTAAGTCGGGGAGTTGAGCACAAAGTGTGTGTGTCGGGGGGAGAGGGGGTAACAGCGTCCATAAGTACCCCTCCCGGGTGCTGGGCCCAGTCAGGATGGGGACCACTGACCAAAGGGCCGTTGTCTTGGTAACAACCAAGAGAAGCAGTACTAGCCTCTCCTCTTCCTTCCCAGGGAACTATGTGCTCTGAGCACCGAACTGTGAAGGGCACACGGACAATTCAGTGTCCAGAGAAGGTGTCCTAATGGGGCGTCCCAGAACATGTGGAAAGAACGGCTGAAGGAAGTGGGGGTGCCGGACTTGGGGAGGGGATGGCCAATGTCAGGGACAGTCCTCTGACCGAATGGAGGCGGTGGTTACAGGAGGCCAGCTAGGGCTCATGTCAGAAAGGAATGGGCTGCTGAAACCGGTTTGGCTCAGTGGATAGAGCATCATCGGCCTGTGGATGGTGGGGTCCTTGGTTCGATTCCGTCAAGGACACGTACCTTGGTTGTGGGCACATCTCCAGTGAGGGATGTGTAGGAGGCAGCTGATCCATGTCTCTCTCTCATCGATGTTTCTAACTCTCTGTCCCTCTCCCTTCCTCTCTGTGAAAAACCAATAAAATATATTTTAAAAAGAAAAAGAAAGGAATGAGCTGCCTGGGAGCTCACGAGAGTGTTTGAGCAGAAGTGGATGACTGCCCCGAGGGGGGCCGTAAAGGGTGTCTGTGCATTCAGGGGGGTGGAATTAACCCGGTTCTATGCTGAGTCGGTACCCCAGGGAATCTGTTAAGAACACAGGGTTCCAGGCCCTGGCAGCCCTGCTGTCGCATGATCTCAGGGAGAGGGGCCCGGGGATCTGTGTTTGAACCAGCGAGGAGTGCGTGCGTCCAGGCTCGGGAACCACTGAGTCAGGGCTCCAAGATGCCCCCCAATCCACTGTTCCGGGAAGGACCGGAAGGCGGCATCTCTTCCCGGCCCTCAGACATGGCGGCACGCGCCTTCCCTCCCTCTGAAGACCCAGCACCATCCCGGATCCCCCGCCATGGCCTTCGCTGGGCACACAGCGCGCCTGGGCTCACCTTCGCCGCCGAAGTGAGGTTGCTGCAAGAGAGAGGAAGGGCAGGTGAGGCCAGAGGAGGGCAGGTGAGGCCAGAAGAGGGCAGTGGGAAGAGGCCGCTCTGGGTTTCTGGGAAGCTCGGCCCTGGCACAGGTGTTTACCTCCAAGGATTTCCCATCAGCACCCATTTATTGAGCACCTACTGTGTGCCAGGCGCTGAAGGGCTGCAAAGAGGAGAACCACCCTGCCCTACGGGGCACTCCCAGTCTGGCCATGCACATGCCTCAGGGAACATGAAGCAGAATGAGGGGCAGCCACAGAGGCCGGGACCCAGGCCAGTCCCTCTTCCCAAGGAGCTGGAGGGCTTCTTGGAGGAGGTGGTGCTGAGCAGGGTCTTGAAAGCTGGGAGCAGAGCCTTTCAATAGCCAAAGGGAAGAGGCAATCCTAGGGATCCCTGTCCCTCCTACCGCCACATTTTAACTGAGCACCAACTAAATGCCAGGTGCCAGCCGAAACCGGTTTGGCTCAGTGGATAGAGCACTGGCCTGCCGACTGAAAGGCCCCACGTTCGATTCCACTCAAGAGCATGTATCTGGATTGCAGGCACATCCCCAGTAGGGGGTGTGCAGGAGGCGGCTGATCGATGTCTCTCTCTCATCAATGTTTCTAACTCTCTATCCCTCTCCCTTCCTCTCTGTAAAAAATCAATAAAATATATTTTAAAAGAAAGAAAGAAAGAAAGAAATGTCAGGTGCCTTCGCCAGAGAAGACCGATTTTACATGCTCCTCCCCCAACTTAACAATAACTTGGGAAGCCATGTTTGGCTCCCCCAAAAAGGAGGGGCTTGGTATGAGCATTCTGCCCATCTTATGGAGGGTAAACTGAGGCCTGGGGAAGCCGGGGGGCTCACCTTAAAGATGTACATGCTCTGCACCACCACAGGCATCTGGAGGCCCAGACTTCTGGCCAAGGCCTGGAAGGGGGCAGAGGTCACACTGCCAGCCTCGCCACACTCGCTCCTGGCCTAGCCCCCCACCCTCGCCCTCACCTCTGCTCACCTGCATCTTGGGAGAGTGTGTGACACACTTGAAGACAGGGTCATGGGCGTGCAAAGCTGCAGGACAGAGGGGGGCTGAGGGGCCAGTCCCCAGCCCTGACACACACACACCCCTCCCCCATGCCTAGCCCTGGCCATCCAGACTCAGGCTTCATTCTCCCTGATTTGTGTGCATGAAGCTCTCTGCTTGTTTATAATCGAGGAGTGGGCCTCATCCTAGGTCCCATTCCACCCATGACCTTATTCTTGACCTTCAGACACCTGAGAATCACTCCAGCCAGCCCTGACTCCCACTCCTCAGAGGACAGAGGGCTCCAGGGGCCCATCAGGTGGTGACAGGATTGCCACTCACTCTACATGGCTTCTCTCCTTAATCCTCAGTGGCTCCTCCGCACGACGGGACCAGAAGGCCCGCCCTGCCTCCGCGCTGCCCAGGACTCAGGGCTGACTCCTGCAACCGCAGCCCGGCCTGCACCGGCCCGCTGTCATCACCGGCTACGCCGTTACCAAAACTCAAAAACCGGGGGGTGTGTGTCTGTGTGTTGTGTGTGTGTCTGTGTGTGAGAAATGTTAGGTGTCAATTATACCTCAACTTTTAAAAAGTGAGGGTTGAATGTACTTAATGCCACTCAGTTGTATACTTCAAAATGGGTACAATGGTAAAGTTTATGTTATATGTATTTTATGACAATTTTTTATAAAGCTACAATGATATAACTTCAAGTTTAAAAAGAAGCAATATAACCCTAACCGGGGCTCAGTGAATAGAGCGTCGGCCTGTGGACTGAAAGGTCCCAGGTTCAATTCCGGTCAAGGGCATGTACCTTAGTTGTGGGCACATCCCCAGTAAGAGGTGTGCAGGAGGCAGCTGATCGATGTTTCTCTCTCTATCCCTCTCCCTTCCTCTCTGTCAAAAAATTTAAAAAATAATCAATAAAATATATTTTTTAAAAAAGAAGAAGCAGCAGCAGCAATAGATAGCCCTGGTCAGGTGACTAATTTGGTTGGAGCGTTTCATCCACCAAAAAGTTGTGGGTTCGATTCCAGGTCAGGGCACATATGGGAGGCAACGGATTGATGTTTCTCTCTCACATCAATGTTTCTCTCCCTCTCCCCCTTCCTCTCTCTCTAAAAACCAATAAAAACATTTCCCAGGTGAGGATTAAAATAAAACAGCAGCCAAAACCGGTTTGGCTCAGTGGATAGAGCGTCGGCCTGGGGACTGAAGGATCCCAGGTTCGATTCCGGTCGGGGGCATGTACCTTGGTTGCGGGCACATCCCCAGTGGGGGGCGTGCAGGAGGCGGCTGATCGATGTCTCTCTCTCATCGATGTTTCTGGCTTTCTATCCCTTTCCCTTCCTCTCTATGAAAAATCAATAAAATATATTAAAACAAATAAATAAAACAGCAATAAGCAGTCTACACGCTAAATGATCATGTATCACACTGAAAACCAACACACCTGTTTCCTAGCTTGGTTTGGGGTCTCCGAGCAGGGACCACGTCAGCAGGGAGATGCTCCTGAAGAAGACTCCAGGAAGAATGGGACCCAGGAGCCCATGCCCAGGGCCTGGCTCATCCCCAGGCCAGGGGAGCTGAGGGGTCTGCCTATGCCCCACTGGGGGGGTGTCGCCTCTGTGAACCCCCCTTCCCAGTGCCATGTGATTAGCATCACAAGGTGCCGAGGACCAGGGGGCGCTGCTGTCAGAAATGCCACTTGCTGGGCCGATAACCTCCTGTGAGCTTGGGGTAACACCCCTCACTTCCCCAGGCCTCGGTTTACTCAGGTCCTTTCCCCAGGTGCCTGCTTACCGTGACCAATTTTGTTGATGGCTTTCTCTGGGGGGACCAGGAAATTCCCTGTGGCACAAGGAACAGGGACAGGCTGAAAAGCTAGCGTCTAGCCTCCCCTGGGTAGCACCCCACCCCCACCCTGGGGGGCAGATCCCAGCGTCCAGGGTCCTCCCATCCGAGGGCCCCAGCTCCGAACCTTTCTCGTCAAAAACGCCTTTCTCAAAGAAGAACCGAATCTTGTCGCCACTGCTCAAGAAGTAGTCTGTGCTGCCCTGCGGAGGGGGACAGCAGAGGGACTGAGCGAGCAGCGCATCGCGGGGTCAGAGGGGGGCCTGGCTGGCGGGGAAGGAAGAGGGCTCACACGTGCTTCCCACCCACAGGGCTCAGGGCCCCCTGGTGCTCCCCAAACCTGCCCTCCGAGGACCTGGGAGCGCAGCCGGGAGCTACCAGCATGACATCTCTTGGAAACCTCTTTTTTTTTTTTTAATATATTTTATTGATTCTTTACAGAGAGGAAGGGAGAGAGAAAGTCAGAAACATCGATGAGAGAGAGACATCAATCAGCCGCCTCCTGCATCCCCCACTGTGGAGATGTGCCCGCAAGCAAGGTACATGCCCCCGACCGGAATCGAACCTGGGACCTTTCAGTCCGCAGGCCGATGCTCTATCCACTGAGCCAAACTGGTCTCGGGTCTTGGAAACCTCTTAGTAAGTCACATGACTCCACCTCGATCCGGTGTGATGCCTAACAGGCGCCGGAATCAAACAGGCCCGGGGCCCAGAGAGGCCGGGACCGCGTGTGGGACCCCTCAGAGCCTCCCCTCGCCTGCCAAGGGGAGGAATAACAGAACTGACCCCCAGGGATGGCTGGAGGCTTTGGGGAGAGGCTGAATCGTACAGCAGGGAGAGCACAGGCCCTCTGGAGCTGGAGTACTTGGGTTTGAACCCCAGCTCTGCCGCTGCCTGGCTGGGTGACTCTAACCTTGCTGCTGAGCCTCTCTGGGCTTCATGTCCTCCGAAGATACAGGTGCTATTATGGCGCCTCTCTCCTGGTGGGGGTGGGTTATAAGGATCATGGCCAGTCCTTGGAGTGACAGGTATCTGCTTTTGTTACAGTTACTGCTGCTAAATAGAGAACACTCCCCAAGGGCATGGCTGCATGCTTGATAGATATGAGCGATCACTATTCTTTTTCTATGTTCTTAATAGCCTCTCCCTGTTCATTTTAATATCATGTTTCCAATCTCTTAGCATCAGATGAAGATGATGGTCCAGAAAGATGTCGCATGTTTTCCTGTGGCTTTAGCTACCCGTGGCTGCCATCCCTCTACCTTTCTGCACCGCAAATGAGTGCAGGGAGGTGGCACCAACCCCCACCTGTGGGTGCCTGCCCCTGCTTTACATGTGCCCCTTCAAAGCCTTTCTCTCTGAAAAGTAAAAGGTTTGTTGTTGTTTCTGTTTTCAACATTCTGAGCTCCTGTGCACCAGGATCAGGGGAGGGAAACAGTCAGGGACGCATCACTGATATTAATGACATTGAAGGTAATGATGCTAAATGCGTGACAGATTTTTACTTAACTGGGTAATCTATGGGCATTCCCTGAACCGCGTGCATGTGGACAGTAACAAATGCTGAAACAAACTTATAGGTGGACGAGAAACTGACCTATCTACAGGGCTATAAATGCATTCTTTTTTAAATATATATGTGTACACACACACACACATACACACATACTAGAGGCCTGATGCACAAAATTCATGCAAGAGTAGGCCTTTTTCCGCTGGCTGCCAGCACCAACTTCCCTCTAGCACCTGAGACCTGGCTTCCCTTGCAGGCTTGGCTTATCCAGAAGGATGGAAAGACGTCTGGTCTAATTAGCATATTATGCCTTTATTATATATATATAAAAGATTTTTTTACAGGGAGGAAGGAAGAGGGATAGAAAGAAACATCGAAGACAGAAATATTGATCAGCTGCCTCCTGCACATCCCCTACTGGGGATGTGCCCGCAACCAAGGTACAAGCTCTTCACCAGAATCGAATCTGGGACCCTTCGGTCCGCAAACTGACGCTCTTGCCACTGAGCCAAACCAGTTAGGGCAGTAAGTGCATTCTGCATAACTGTAACCAGTGCAAGCGCTGAATAATAACTGCATTCTGCTAGATCCAGTTCATATCCATTTCTAGAGACAATTATATGCCGCATCACCAGTTCTGTGCAACTTAGAGTTGTAACATAACTCAGAGAAACGGGAGGTGGAGGAGGTAAGATGAGAGAACTGGACAGGACACCCTCTCAAACTTTGTAAAATTTTAATATG
>JAAGEH010000126.1:50653-107968 GCA_011751065.1 Lasiurus cinereus | reverse complement strand
GAGAACTGGACAGGACACCCTCTCAAACTTTGTAAAATTTTAATATGTTTTTATTGATTTCAGAGAGAGAAAGGGAGAGAGAGAGAGATGTCCATGAGAGAGAGACATCAATCGGCTGCCTCTTGGACACCTCTTACTGGGGATCAAGCCCACCGCCCCAGCATGTGCTCTGACTGGGAATGGAACCAGCGACCTTCTGGTGCACAGATGACGTTCAACCAACTGAGCACTCTGGCCGGGCTCATCTTTTTTTTTTTTTAAGTTCAAAGTCATTCACAAGATCTGTAGCGAATACTGAGGGTTTACTGAGCACCGGGCGCTGTGCCGACCTATTCGCAAGCGTCATAAGCCAAGATACCAGTATATGCACTTGCTTCTCCTGTCCTCCGCCCCCGCCCCTCACTGGGCTCTGGAGCCTTCTCAGAAGGCAGCTTGGACTTAGCCCCTCACCCCTGGGAGCCTTTATGTGACACTGGACACAGGAACCCCGTCTCCGCTTTCCCCCAGGAGAAGGCTGGAGTGCGGACAAAGGAAGCTAACCTTTTAGAGGAAACCATCTGTCTGACACCCTTTTCCTCCTCGAGTCCCTGTCCTGTTGGTTGCCTGGCTTCGACCATCGTGATTCCCGTTGTGCCCGCCAGGTGGCAGCAGCTCAACATGAGTGTGAGCGAGGCCTATGAGGGGGCCTGGACCACAGACAGCGTTGGCATGGGGGCTGAGTGGAGAACTGTGGAGGCATCCCCGAGTCTCAACTTCCCCATCTCAAACTGACTGGGTGCTATTCCGTCACTGGAGGGAAATGGGCAGAGTTCCACGTCTCATGGGGGAAATAAGTCCGACACAGGTGGGCACATCAGAATCACTTGGCTCAGCCGAAACCGGTGTGGCTCAGTGGATAGAGTGTCAGCCTGCGGACTGAGGGGTCCCAGGTTCGATTCCGGTCAAGGGCACGTATCTTGGTTGCAGGCACATCCCCAGTAGGGTGCGTGCAGGAGGCAGCTGATCGATGTTTCTCTCTCATCGATGTTTCTAACTCTCTATCCCTTTCCCTTCCTCTTTGTAAAAAATCAATAAAATATATTAAAAAAATAAAAATAAAAAAGAATCACTTGGCTTATGTTGGGTCCCGGGCCACCAGGGGGTCCTTGAGACTGGAGAACTTCTGAGGAAAAGGGCCGAGCAGCGAACTGCATGGATTTGGTATCAAACAGACTTGGGGGGTTAGAAGCCTGTGGTTTGGGCCAAGCCTCCCTTTTCCCACCTGTCAAATGGGGACAACATTCCTCAGGCTGAGGGAGGAGCTATGCAGAGAGGACACTTGGCCTGGAGCCCGGCACATGGAAGGCTGGGGCCTGGTTTGTTTCCAGAATGAGCCCAGGGCCTCCGGGCTGCTGCTCTGGCCGGGGCCTGAGCCCCCATCCAAGACCAGATGGCTTCTTCCCCTGCCCCCCCGGGCACCGACCTGCGCTCGCAGCTGCTCCTCCTCCTGCGTGGAAAATTCTGTGCGGCAGTGGGGCGGGACCTCCATCGCGGCCACTATCTCCCCAATCCTCCGCTGCATGGCCACACACTCGTCGGCAGACAAGAATCCCTCCAGCACCAGGAACCCGTCCTCCTGGAACTACAGGCCAGAAGGGGCTCAGCTTCCCCGCCCTCAGACATTCCTGACGAGAACTGATTGGACCTCTCCCCCAAACTATGTGAAGGCAGGACCCAGTGTCCTGTCCACTGCTCTGTCCCCACCCTGGCCCCAGTGCTCAGCCCCCAGTGAGGAGCGATCCATATTGGCTGGGATGGCCCAGCCAGTGTAGCTCAGCTGCTGAGTGCTGACCCATGAACCGAAAGGTCGCCGGTTCAATTTTCAGTCAGGGCACATGCCGGGGTTGCGGGTTCGATCCCCAGTGGGGGGCCTGCAGGAGGCAGCTGGTGGATGTTTCTCTCTTGTCGGTGTTTCTCTCTCTCTCCCTCTCCCTTCCTCTCTCTGGAATGATGGGAAGAGGAAGGGAAAGGCGAGGTGTCCCCCTTCCCCGACCAGTGGTCCAGGCACCTTGGATCCCAGGATCCCAGGGGAATATGATCTCATTCGTGTTATAATTAACTGAACACATCCTGTGTACCAGACACGGCGTTAGTAGCTGGAGATTCAGTAGCAAAAGCCAGGCAGGCCGAAACCAGTTTGGCTCAGTGGATAGAGTGTCGGCCTGCGGACTGAAAGGTCCCAGGTTTGATTCTGGTCAAGGGCATGTGCATTGGTTATAGGCACATCCCCAGTAGGGGGCGTGCAGGAGGCAGCTGATCGATGTCTCTCTCTCATCCATGTTTCTAACTCTCTATCCCTCTCCCTTCCTCTCTGTAAAAAATCAATAAAATAAATTAAAAAAAAAAAAGCCAGCCAGGAGGCCTGCCTTCCCGAAGCTTCCAGTCAAGCAAAGGAGGGGAGCCAACTGCTGCGTGCACGGAGGAAAGGGGCAGTTCCAGGACTAAAGGAAGAGGAGTCTAATGGGAACCAGATGGGGAGGCCGGGAGGTCTCCGGGCCGCAGCCCGGAGGAAGTGACATTTAAAGGGACCAGCAGGATAACGGGGGTGGGAGGGGCAGGAAGGAGCATCCAGGGGAGGCATCAGGATGAGTGAAACACCGAGCAGGAGAGAAACACAGGAACGTGAGACGTGGGGACCCGACGGTGCAGAGTGGGGGAGGGCTGGGAGGGAGGTGGGAGGATGGCAGGGGTGTGGCTGGGCAGTAAAACCCTTGGCTCGCTCTGAGTTGCCCCTGGTCCTCTTATTCTGAGGCTGCTGAGGCAGGAAAGAGTATCTGCACGTTTGCTTGCAGATATGAAGTCGTCACCTGATAGGGGAGGGGCATTGGAAGTTGCCTCCTGAACCCTGTGAAGTGCCCGATGTCCATTACTGACCCCCACTCCCTCCTCCGCCGATGCTTAGTTCTGCCTCCCATGCACCACGGGGTGCTGGGACATTTGAGCCCCCCACCATGGGCCCTTCCTTCTCGGGGCAGCTCCGCGTGATGGAAACGTAATCCCCATCTCAGGATCAAGCCGAAAACTACCCCCTGGGAACTGGGTCACCCGCAGCTGAAGGTGCCTGCCCAGGAGCCGACAGACACGGGGCTAGCATTCCTGAGATAAGACGTTGGAGGGCCCTGGCTCGGTGGTTCAGTGGGTTGGAGCCAAGGACACCAAGTGGCTGTGGGTTCGATTCCCAGTCAGGGCACATTCCTAGATTGTAGGCTCGATCTCTGCTCGGGCGAGTTTGGGAGGCAACCAACTGATGTTTCTCTTTCCCTCTTTTCCTCTCTCTAAACATATTTTTGAGTACAAATTTTTTAAAATATATTTTATTGATTTTCCAGAGAGGAAGGGAGAGGGACAGAGAGTTAGAAACATCGACGAGAGAGAAACATCCATCAGCTGCCTCCTGCACACCCCTACTGGGGATGTGCCTGCAACCAAGGTACATGCCCTTGACTGGAATCAAACCTGGGACCCTTCAGTCCGCAGGTCCACGCTCTATCCACTCAGCCAAACCGGCTTCGGCTTGAGTGCGAATTTAAAATAAATAAACAAAAAGAAGTCGGAGGATTATCAAACAGGGGAGCCAAGATGAATGTGTAGGGGTGTTCACTGAGGCTTGCGTGGCGACAGCAATGAATCAGAAATAACTTAACCGCTCAGCACAAAGGGATTTATTTGTTCAACCAAGTACGGTCGGTCTGTCTGGAACACAACATCTGAAAAACATCATGTGGTCGAAAAATATTTACTGACATGGAAATATGTTCCTGATGGGGGAAAAAAGCCAAATGCAAACGAGTCTCCTAGTCCCTGTGAACACATGGGCATGTGGCCAGGGCTCAATAAGCAATAATTCCTAGCTAGCACCACGGACCTTATAAAGATTCTATGGCTTGCTGAAACCGGTTTGGCTCAGTGGATAGAGCATTGGCCTGTGGACTCAAAGGTCCCAGGTTCGATTCCGGTCAAGGGCATGTATCTTGGTTGTGGGCACATCCCCAGTAGGGGGCGTGCAGGAGGCGTCTGATCGATGTCTCATCGATGTTTCTAACTCTGTATCCCTCTCCCTTGCTCTCTGTAAAAAAAAAAAAAAAAAAAATCAATAAAATATATATTAAAGCCGAGACCAGTTTGGCTCAGTGGATAGAGCGTCGGCTTGTGGACTGAGAGGTCCCAGGTTCGATTCTGGTCGGGGGCATGTACCTTGCTTGCGGGCACATCTCCACTGTGGGGTGTGCAGGAGGCGGCTGATCGATGTCTCTCTCTCATTGATGTTTCTGACTTTCTAGCTCTCTTCCTTCCTCTCTGTAAAAAATCAATAAAATATATTTAAAAAAAAAAAAATATATATATATAAAAAAAAGATTCTCCGGCTGTATATCAAAATACTGAGTCAGCGTAAGAACGGATGGTGTGGTTTTAAATTTTCTTGCGAGCCCTTCTGTACGTTTCCGCACTTTTCTCTTGTCTTCATGAACAAACAGGAGTTGTGTTTTTGAAAAGGCTCTGTCTCTCCAATTCCCAGGCTTTTGTGTTTAAAGTACACTGGACTCTGGCACCCAAGCATGGCTCTGGAGACAATCACCCCGGGCCAGTCCCGCCCCCCGAATCGCAGGCCCAGATCCCGGCCAGCCAGGACTGGCGGATCCCGGCGCCTTATATGGGTTTCGGTCAGAGATGCACACATTCCCACCCACCCTGGGCCTGTGGTCTGGACGCCCAGCTTTGCGTTCAGAAGTTAGAGATTATGGGGGGGAACCGAACACTCTGCCTTCAGTTTCCTCCGTGGAAAACTGGCGGGAGCTGGGGTTGTTCTCGGGACTGGGGGTACTTTCCGTCCAGTCCAGAGGGTCTTCCCACTTTTACCCAGTCCTCCCTGCCTCCCAGCCCCCCCCCACTCCTCGCAGGCCCCTACCTTCTGGAGCTGCGCGGGGTTCAGGCAGGCCATGAGGACGAGGCTGAGAGGTGGTGGCTCTCAGCGCTGGTGCTGTGCCCAAGGCTGGAGAGGAAAAAGGTCAGGAGGGGAGAGTGGACAGAGCCCGGGAGGCCCGGGACTTAACCATCCCCTCCCCAGAGGACACGCAATCCCGCCCCGCCCCCACCCAGACCAGCCCGGGCCGAAATCCCAGCTTGTTCAGGTTCCCTCTGACTTCTGCGCCCAAAGGGGTCCTTGCCTCTGTGGCAGCCCCACACCCTGGGTCCATCCTCCCAGCTCACCCAGGATTAACCCTTTCTGATCTCCTTCAAGGTTCTTCCTGTCCCTGTTCTCCACCCCCTCCCTGGGGCTGGCTGCTTACAGGTGCCCAGAAGTTGAATTCATGAGGTATCTGGGCAGACAAGAACACCTGAGGGCCAGCCCAGGTGCCACCACTAATTGTGACCCCAGTCCCCAGGATCCCCAGCATCATCTGGGGAGGGAGAGGGAAGGCCTGGGGGACATGAACACCAGACAGACCCTGGCTGGCTTCGCACCCCAAGATGGAAGGTGGAAGAGGTCTCTTCAGGGGACTGTCTGGGTCCCTCCAGCTCCAGACTCCAGGTCCGGGGAGGGTTATGGAAGGGGGTGTGTAGATCATCTGCAGCTAACAGGAAAGTCAAGATAAGGGGGAATCTTAGGAGGAGGAGGAGGGAGGACTGGGTAAGAGTGGGAAGACCCTCTCTGGCTGGCATGCCTCAGTGGTTGAGCGTAGACCAGTGGTTCTCAACCTTTCTCATGCCCTTTCATACCATTCCTCATGTCGTGGTGACCCCCAACCACAAAATTATTCTCGTTGCTACTTCATAACTGTAATTTTGCTACTGTTAATGAATCGTAATGTAAATATCTGTGTTTTCCGATGGTCTTAGGCGACCCCTGTCAAAGGGTCATTCGACCCCCAAATGGGTCGCGACCCACAGGTTGAGAACCATTGGCGTAGACTTATGAACCAGGAGGTCACGGATAGATTCCCCGATTCCCGGTCAGAGCACATGCCTGGGTTGCAGGCTTGATCCCCAGCGTGGTGGGGGTGGGGTGGTGCAGGAGAGAGCTGATTGATGACTCTCTCTCATCATCGATGGTTCTATTTCTCTCTCCTTCTCTCTTCCTCTCTGAAATCAATAATTTTTTTTTTAAAGGTGGAAGAGGCTAGAGTGGGGGCCTGGGTCTTCAGAAGGAGGGAGAGCCACGGTTCCTGTTCCCCACCTCCAGGCCCAAGGAGCTGGAGTCTCCAGCTGAGCTGGCACAGTGGCAGCCGGGGTCGGAATGGCATGCACACCCACCGCTCCAGCCAGCCATGCTCAGCCGCACTCAGGCCGTTCTGGCTGCAGCTTCTGAAAGCCGGCCGCTGGCCTTCCCTGAAATGATGCTTTCTGAATGGCGAGGGGACAGAGTGTCTCGGGAGTGAGTGCAGGGACACAGCTCGGCCTCCAGGAGCCCTGGCCCGGAGTCACATTTTGTTCCCTGGGCCACCGCAGTGGAGGGTAAGAGGTTCGCAGGGGAGGGGAGGGGAGGTGGCAGATACTCGGCTCCCATATGGGAGGTACTCGGCTCACTCCCTAGCCTGGCCCCTTGCATGCAGCCACCCAGCGGACAGACACGTGCCAGGATGCAGTGAGGGCCCCCTGGGAGGGATGAGCAGCTCCCCTGGGAACCTGAGGCAGCCTGGGCTCCATCCACGCCCGGCCTCACTTTCCCCATCTGTAATTTGGGGATAACAGAAGTCCCTCTCCGGTGAGGAGGAAGGCGAATACTGTACCGCTAATCGAGCTTGGCACAGGCCTGGCACTTGGGAAATGCCTACCAACTATGCACCAAAGCTTAGCGGGGCTGTTCTGGGTAGGCTGTGCAGCATTTTTATTTTTTGAATTTCCCCCCAATTTTCCCAACTGCTATTGCAATCAGAGAAAAGACAACCACTGGGTTTTAAGTGGAGAATCCTGGCGGGTGGAGGGAGAGGGAGGAACTGGATCTCCTGAGATTTGTTCATTTATTCTGCTCAGGTGTTTTACTTTAAAAAAATTTTTTAATGTATTTTTATTAATTTCATAGAGGAAGAAAAAGGGAGAGACAGGAACATCAATGATGAGAGAGAATTACTAGTCTGGCTGCCTCCTGCACGTCCCCCACTGGGGATTGAGCCTGCAACACGGGCATGTGCCCTTGACCGAAATCAAACCTGGGACCCTTTCGGTCCACAGGTCGACGCTCTATCCACTGAGCCACACCGGCTAGAGCCTGCTCAGGTTTGGAGCAGTGGGCGGGTGGTGTTTGTTTTCTCCAAAAGCGAACCGGCTCCAGATCAAACTCTCCTGCTATGGACACTAGGAAGCCCCAATACTGGGGAGGGGGCAGGCATGGAAGGGTAGGGAGCAGCCAGACCAGAGAGAGGGGGAGACTCAGGTGGGGCCCTGGAGGGGCCCAGGCCCGGCTGCTCAGCCGCCCGGTCAGACAGCCCATGCCAGGGACAGAGAGGAAACAAAGCCCTGGCTCCATCCTCAGGTTACCTGGGGGGGGAGAGGGGGGAAGGGGGGCGGGTTATAGCCCCTGGAGCAAGGACAGACTGGCCTGCGCTAGGGACAGTGCCCAAGGCCTCATCACTAAGGCCAAGGTCAGACACAACATCCTTTCTTCTTCACCACGAGACCCCCCGCCGGCCCCAGGGCCCCCATGTCCAACCGGCACAAGCCTCCTGGTCCAGAGGAAGTGGTCCTCTACCGGGTCCCAGCTGCAGGCCCTCTGTGAACAGCTCCCCTTCCCCCTCCTCGCCCCCCCCCCATCATTCTCATGGTCAGCCTCAGAACAACCCTGCAACCCCCTCTTTCACAAAGGAAACTGAGGCCTCACATCAGAATAGCAGCGCTAAGATCTGAGGGCAGCCCTCAGCCTCTGCCCTTGACCCCAGCACCTTGGACAGACCCCCGAGGTCACGGAGGGCCCGAGGTCACTGAAGTCCCACCTCTGCGGAGCCTGGGGGACTGGCTGTTGGGATGACAAGAACCTCGGAGAGCGCAGGGAGGAAGTTCCCATTGTACAGACGAGGAGGAGGAGGAGGAAGAGGAGGAGGAGGAAGAGGAGGAAGAGGAGGAGGAGAAGAAGGAGGAGGAGGAGGAGGAGGAGGAGGGAGGAGAAGGAGGAGGAGGAGGAGGAGAAGGAGGAGGAGGAGGGGGAAGGAGGAGGAGGAGAAGGAGGAGGAGGGGAAGGAGGAAAAGGAGGGAGGAGGAGGAGGAGGCGGCGGCAGCGGCCACGGGAAGGAAAGTATCTGCCCAGCTTCCTGCAGGTGACGGCGCTGGGACACGGCCCGAGATGATTCAGTGCCCCCT
The DNA here is from genome assembly GCA_011751065.1 of Lasiurus cinereus. Lineage (NCBI taxonomy): Eukaryota > Metazoa > Chordata > Mammalia > Chiroptera > Vespertilionidae > Lasiurus > Lasiurus cinereus. The sequence goes on along the minus strand of JAAGEH010000126.1, from coordinate 99,637 downwards.
GCCCCCCCCAGCAAAGCTCACGAGCACCCCTACCACAGGCACCTGGCCGACAGCGTGCGTGCCACCTGTGGAACCCGTGGCCGGACCCACGGCCAACACCAGCAGGTGCTCTGTCCGGCTCCGTCCACGGGCGGTGAGGACAGCAGTTAACTCTCGTGTGGGGGCCCGCTTAACGGTGACTCAGAGCTGCGGGGCGGGTCTCCCCACCACATGGAGCCCTCCAAAGACCGCTTTCTGGTACAGATTTATTTGATATTGGAACGAGTCTACAGTCCAGACCCACAGGTAACGGATTGCTTCGTGGTTGTCAGAGGCTAGTGTGCGTTATTCGAGGGGAACATTCAACGACGCGACGCGGGACACACGAATGGACGGAGACAGAATCGCGGAGACAAGAGACGCTGAGACGGGCCTCAAGTGTCCAAGTGCTTGATCTGAGGCGGGGACCCCGCTGACTGAGCTACAGAGAGGTGGCTTCTCACCACCGGGTGCCTGGGGTGGACACTGGAACCCCAGCCTGAGTGGGGGGAGGCCTGCTCTTCCAGGGACGACCTCCCCACCCCCCGCCCCCCCTCCCCCCGGTCTGTGCGGACGGAAGCAGCCGGGGCGAGGGGTGGCACTGGGCACACCCTGACACAGGAGGTGGGAAAGCAGAGTCCGAGAGGCGGCCCCTCCCGGCTCCTTAACACTGCGACGAGGGGCGGGAGGATGGAGCACCGTTCGCCCAGGGATCGGCCGGCCCGAGTCTCCTCCCGTCCCGGTCTTGGCAGCTCCAGAACATTCCCTCTGGCCGGCGGCCACCGAAGTGAGCGCGCCTGCCAAGACACATGGGGGAGAAGGAAAACAAGACGCCAAAAACAAAACAGAAAGGGCCCCCCCGCCCCCCAGGGGAGGAGAGGAACAAAGAGAACTCTGGACCAAGGTCGCCAGAGGCGGAAGACACCCCGGGGGGAGGAAACACGCTCGGTCCCGCCGTGGGAAACGGCGCCCACCCTGAGACTCCAGCTCACTGGCCTGGCGTGCCTTTTTTTTAAGGTTTTTTTTTCTTTTTAATACCCAAACCCTCCATTTTCCAAGCTTAAAAAAAAAAAAAAGTTTTACCAAAAAAAAAAAAAAAAAAAAAACCCAAACGGGGCGGGGCAACCCCCGGGCCTGGCCTTCCCACCTGGGGGCCTGCTCCCCCTCCACGGGCTGGGGGGCCCCCCCCCCGAGTCCAGGCGGGCACCGCAGGGTGACCGGCCGTCCACAGCTGGGCCGCCCGCCCGGGCCACTCGGCTCGAGTCTGGGTGGGCACTACATGCCGGCGGCGCCACCGAAAGAAAAGCACAGCGGCCCCCTCTTCCTCCGACCCCCCACCCCTGGGGGGGAGCGGTCCTCTTGGGAATGTGTAAGTGACCCGGAGGAGGGGCGGGAGGTGGCGAGAAATAAATACCGAGAGCGAGGCCGGTCCCCGGACCTCTGCACGGGCTCGGCCTCCGGGGGGGAGGCCCTGATTGTCCACACGCCGCCTCGGAGGCAGGTGACAGGTGTCCGCCTCCCCAGCGGGCGCCTGCAGGGGCGCGCGTCTCGGAGGGGAGCAAGGGGCCAGCCCCTCGGGTACTGCCCCGTCATGCTGGCCCCGCTCACGTCCAACCCCAGGCTCCTGCCCGGCCGAGAGGCGGGGCCCGCTGTCCTCGGGGTCCGGGTTCCTGGGCCGGAGGAAGGCCCGGTGGTCCCCCGGCCGGCCGGCCCGGTGCTGGCGACCCGCCGCGGCTCAGGCCTGCTCCTTGTCGGCCCGCCACAGGCGCTCCTTCACCTCGGGCGGCAGCGTGTTGAACAGGTCCTCCTCCACCACCAGGCCGCTGCGCTTGAGCAGCGGGCACTCGCCCAGCTCCACGGGCAGGCACTCCAGCCGGTTGCCCCGCAGCTCGATCTGGGTCAGGTTGGTGAGCTCGCCCACCCGCGAGGGCAGCGACTGCAGCACGTTGTTGCCCAGGTGCAGGGCCCGCAGCTTCCGGCACTGGAACAGCTCCGGGGGCAGCGCCTCGATCTGCAGGGAAAGGAGGGCGCAGGTGAGGCGGGCAGGGCTCAGGCCGGGGGCCACTGGGTCTGAGGCCGCCCTCCCTCCTCCCCTGCTCCCCTGGGCACCGGCACCTCCTCTGAGGCCCCTCCAGTGCCCTGGGGCCCCGGCCCAATCTGGGCCAATGGCTGGCTCACTTCCGCCTGCTCTGTGGTCACCTCCTCCAGGGCCTTCCGTGCCCTCGGGAGTAACGTCTGGCAGCCATGTGCCCCCTGGTGCGACTGCTTGACCACCTGCCACCCCGGGACTCTGAGCTCTGATCCCCGCTGTCTCCGGCACCTGGCACCCCGAGAAGCATATCCCGCTAGCCAGCTACCATCAGCACCCCCTCTCCAGCACCCCGGGCTCACAGGAGCCAGGCTGTGCCGGTCCTGTCTGGTTAAAAACAGTTTATGAGAGCAGAGCGGCACGCTAAGATCCCACATCCATGTTGCTGAGAACCGGGAGAGCTCGCCAGCAGCCGGGAGAACCCCAGCTGTGTCACCCCCGCTTCCTGGGGCCTCAGTTTCCTCCTGTCAAGCCACAGGCTGCTCACGCGGGCACGGAGCCCAGTGGCAAGCCAGAGTCCCCTCTTCCTGATTTTTCAAAAGGGGCAACACTCATGAGCTTAGAACTCAGTCAGGGTTAACTCTTTTACCCTAGCACGGGCCTATGGATACTCTGTGAACACTCTTCCCATTTTCCAGAGGGGGAAACTGAGGCCCCAGAGAAGCTAATGTGCCCGGTGGCTCACACCTGGAAGGCGGAGTCACCGTGTGAACCTGGTTCACAGCACACGCTCTGCGGGGTGTCAGCGCTGCGGGTGGAACCGGGAGCAAACACGGGGCCCAGTGGGGACGCGCTGTGGGGGGCACACGGGGAGGGCCGGCTTCTCCCCTGCCCTCTCCGAGGGCCAGCTGGCAGCGCGAGCTCTTCCTGAGCCGTTTATCCTAAAGTGACCTCCTTCGGATGCGCCGCACACGAGGCATCTACCAGCTCTAAGGTGGCTCTGCCCATCCCCACTGTCCTGCCGAGGAGGCTGCTCCATCTGCCAAATCCGGCACGCGGCGGCCCGGGCAATGCCTTCCCCTCCCTGGGCCTCAGTTTCCCCCCGGCTGCAGGATGAAAAGGCCGAACCGAGACTGCCTCTGGGCCGGGATCTGTGCCGGGGCCACCAGGCAGACTTGGGTCCCCGCCTCAGAGGCTCTTGCTCTCTCTCTCGGCCATCTTTGGGAGAGGACACTCATTCCAGGTGAGGAACTTGTCCTTCCGGCAGGAAACTGGTGTGGCTGTGGCTGGGCAGAGGCCACACTAGGAGGGACACAGGCTGTTTTAAAGGAGACGCCTGGCGTGGGCTTTCAAAATGGCCTGCGCTGTGCCCACTGGTCAGCAATGGGCCAGTTCGGGGACTTGCGGGTGAGAGGGCAGATGGGACATGGGCTCCAGAGGTACTGAGGGGCCAGAGCTTCCCAGACACCCCACTGCCCCCACAGTGGCACCCTCTGATGGAACAGGCAGGGGTCAGAGCCGGGGAAAGGCTCTGGGGGTGAGGGGCAGAGCTGGGGTTCATAGGCAGAGCTCCCTCCTAAAATCCCTCGCCCAGAACACTCCCTGCCCCGCCGTGAACTCTCTCCAGACACAAGAAGGCGGCTGCAGTGGCTCCGTCCTTCTTCCTCAGGGACTGTTCATCCCCGTCCTGCTGTCCCACCTCCTCAGGGACCTCAGAGGCTCCCGCACCAGCACTGAAATGGCCTCAATCTACCCGATCTTTGAAAAAGACAAACTCCCAGAAGCCTCTGGGGCGGCCCCATCATTCTCCAACCTCCCCAACAATTATCTGGAAAGTTGCCCTCTCTCCTCAGCCTGCTGTGACCCCGCTTCCTCCCATCCACCCCTGAAACCCGCTCTCCTTGCCCCTGGCTCCCTCCCGTGCCATGAGCCCACCCCTGCCTGGCCTCGCCCTCCTGCCATCTACCGGAGCCCCAGCCGGCTTCCTTCCTTCCCTCCCGCGCCCTGGGCCACGACACCTGAGCTTCAGGCTGACTCACTCGGCCTCTTGGACGCCCCAGGGCCCCGGACACCCAGCCCCGGACATCCAATCTCCTCTGAGAACCTGCGCCGCCTCCTGTGTCCCGTCTCAGTGACCACCCATCTGCCTACCCCGCAGCCAGGTGAGAAACCTCAAGCCACACCACACTAGCCCACTTTCTGTGGGTTCTACCCCCAAGTCTGGAAACCCCGTCTCGCCCCATCCCTGCAGCCTCTGCCGGCGCAGGCCTGCCCCCTCCTCTCGGCCACGCGGGGTTCTATCAGCACCGCTCTGCTCTCCTGGCCCCCTCCAGCCCCCCCTCCCGGGGCAGGAAGAGCAATCTCTAAACTGCAAGTCAGCGTGCTCCTCCTTCACTGAGTCAGCAGGAGTCCAGCGGACATGTGCCTGGAACAGAAAAAGCACGTCCCTGCCTGAGCGCCCTGCCCGGTAAGAGGACCGGGAATGAAATCCAGATTCGCTCGCTGGAAGGGAAGTGGGGGGAACAGGATGCTCCTCCCCGCCCTGTGGACAGCAGGGCCTGCCCTCAGGGAAAGTCCAAATTCCTCTGGATTCCCTGACTCACCTTCCTCCCTCTTCCACCTCCTCCTCCTCGGCTTCCAGTCACTCCGGGACAGGACCTACCAGACCCTCCCCCTCTCACCTGGCTGACTCCTCACCCCGCCGGCCAGGTGGACCCCGCGTCCTCCGGAGCCCGCAGCCCCGGGTTGTCGTGGGCTGAGGCTACTCGGTGCTCCTGCCACATTGTGCTGAGTGTCTTTCCCAGCGACAGTGAGCTCAGGAGGGGCAGACCACGGGCCCTGTTCCCGCCTGTGTCCCCAGCACCTCACTCACACGGAGTGAACCAGGGAAGGAGTGAGTGGACAAAGTTCCCCTCAGCACCAGTTTACACCTGGGACACGCGAGTCAAGGGCCTGAGCTGGGCGCCCCCCCGACCTTCCCTGTGGCCCCCAGGGAACCATCAGGCTGCGGAGGAGAGGGGCTCCCGCTTAAAAGGAAGTGAGCTCTTTTCCCTGTAAGGCCCTGGCATTCCAGGGGGCGGGACAGGACGTGACTAAGCAACACACTGAGCAGCGTGTCAGAGGGTCTCCTTCCTGCGGGCAGCAGGCCTGCCACCAGCTCCTTTCCTGAGGGTGACCTCAGCCAGCAGACGTGACCTAACAGGCATACTGGGGGGGAGCGGCTGGGTTAGGGGACAGGATGGGGAGCCCGGTAGGAGGGCCCAGCAAGCCCCGGGCTGGGGCTGCGTTCAGGGGCACCCGCCCGGCCCGGCTCTAGAGGCAGATTCTCTGGGTGAAGCCACCTGGGACCTGACCTTCTCCCCTGTTCATTCTCCGGTGTCCTCTCGGTCCCGACGTGGGGGAGGGGACCAGGAGGGGTCACCATCTCTGATATTTGCAGACAGGCTTAGGGAAGAGGGGGCGCTTCTAAATGACACACCTGGGCTCTCCAGTCTGAGTGACACTGAGAGGCGTGTCCTTTCCTGGGCAGGGGCATTTCAGGGGCTGCTGGGACACGGGGGAGGCAGGGACACGGCCCTGCACTGGGCTGGCACACAGCAAGGCTCTAACCCAGGGGCTGCTCTGTGCCACGGTGTTCGATGAGGCACAGGAGTGGTGTCTGAATCGGCCCCACCCTGGGTGGCCCAGCGCCTGGCCACGGGACTCCGTCGCTGCCCACTTTACTAGGAGTTTCCATCTCAGAGCACCTGTCCTTCCCACCAGCAGGTGCCCAGGAGGGGGAGCGGGGAGGTCTCCCCAGAGGCTGTGCTTTGCTCTACTGCAGAAGCCAGACCACAAAACCGCAGGAGCACCCTGCCCTGAGCCCCACCCAGCTGCCTCGATGGAGGGCCTTGGGTGGGGGGCTTCCCAGGCCAGGCGCGGGGCTGCCTCACAGCCATGGCAGCTGTCTCCAGGGCGTGGCCTCTAAACGGTTTGCACAATATCCTCTCCAGAGAGCAGGTGGTGACAAGTCAGCCGCAGCCAAGCCCCACTCTGCCCTCCACCACCCCAACGCAGGGCAGCGGGGAGAGCGGCGCACCAGGCGCTGTGGGGGCGGCCTGGCTTCCCCGTTCCTGCTGGACCCCAGACTGAGGCTCCAGTTCCAGACCTGGTCTGGGACAAGCGGAGGAAACACCGCTAAATCCAGGCTAAGTCCCGCCCCCCACACCCGGACCCTGAGCCGGACAGCGAGGGAGAACCACAGGTCCCGGACCCCCTGCGCTGCACACGCCTGCCTAGGAGAAACCTGCAGCAGGGCACCTGGGGGAGAGACCCCACATGGCCATTCAGCCCTCCTGGCAGAACCCCAGCACCCGGTGGCAGACACAGGCTCCCAGCCTGGGGCCCCGATGTGGCAGGTCTGGAGGGGGGGCCGGGAAGTCTGGATTTCTAGAAGCTCCTCCGAGACGGTTCTGGGAACCACGGGTGAGGTCCCACGACACGGGGCCTCCTGAGCACCCCGCCACGGGCCACTCACCCGGTTGGCCGTGATGGCCAGGTTCTGGAGGTTCTGCAGGAGGCCGATGTCGGCGGGGAGGAAGGTCAGGTTGTTGTGGCTGAGGTCCAGGTAGCGCAGCTTGCGGCAGTAGAAGAGCTGGGGCGGGATCTTCTCGATCTTGTTGCGGTTCAGGTAGAGGCGCTCGAGGTTGGTGAGGTTGCCGATCTGGATGGGGATGTAGGCGATGTGGTTGTACCAGAGCTTCAGGCAGGTGAGGCGGTGCAGGTGCTGGAAGCTGATGATCTCCTCGATGGTCTTGAGGTTGTTGTCCTTGAGGTCGATCTCCTGCAGGTTGTGGAGGCTGAAGATGGAGTGGGGGATGCGCTCCAGGTCGCAGCGGAGGAGCTCCAGCTCCGTGAGGTTCGCCATCTTCTTGAGGCTGTTGAGCACGATGAGCTTGGTGCCCTCGTTGTTGATGGACAGCTTCTGCAGGTGCACGCCCACGTCCGTCACCACCTGCGGCAGCTTGCTCAGGTTGCTCTTGAGCCGCAGCACCTTGAGGCGCTTCAGCTCGCGCAGCCCGTCGATGACGATGTAGCGGTTGTTCTCGGCGCTCAGGTTGCCCGTGAGGTGCAGCTCCTCCAGCGTCTTCAGGCTGTAGATCCACAGCGGGATCTCCTTGATGTCCGTGAACTTGATGTGCAGCGCCCGCAGGTTCTCGCGCAGGAAGGCCAGCGCCGGCGCCTCGATCTTGGCCGCCGTGTGGTACAGCCACAGCTCCTTGAGGCCCGTGAGCTGGGCGATGCTGGGCGGGATGGTCACGTCCGGGATCAGCTCCAGCTTCAGCACCTCCAGCTCCACCAGGTCGAACACGGTGTCGGGGATGCCGCTGAGCATGAACAGGTGCAGCTCCAGCTTGTCCTGCGCGTTCTTGGTGAGCCGCTGGCGCAGCTTGTCCAGCGTCCACTCGTTGTTGAGGTTCAGCTGGCGCAGCTTGTTCTCGCTCACCTCGGACAGGAAGACGGCGAAGCGCTTGGAGTACAGCGGGTCGTACTGGTCGATGAGGTGCAGCATGAAGGCGAAGTCGTTCTTGACGTCGGGGATGTCGCTGTAGCTGCTCTCCTCGCGGATGGACTCGAAGGAGTACTTCTTGAGCGAGCGGCGCAGCATCCACCACAGCGTGTACATGCAGATGAGGCCGTAGAAGATGACCAGGCTGATGTAGAAGGACGCCAGGATCTTGAAGAGCGTGGCCAGCGGGTGGGCGCACCGGTAGGTGCGGTAGCCCGTCAGGCTCTCGATGTCCACGGTGCAGTCCACGTCGAACTTGATGTTGTGCACGTAGTAGACGGTGTAGCAGATGATGAGGATGAACTTGATCACCTTGATGATGGTCTGGCGCATGTAGAGGCGGTACACGATGTCGCCCTCCTCCACGTGCGTCCGGAACTTCTTCACCTTCTCAAACAGCGCCTTGGCCTGCTCGCCCTCCTTCTTGTCCAGCACCCCCGTCTCCGAGCGGTCCACGATGCCCTGCTCGATCCGGGACTTGGTCCGCTGCAGCATGGGCACCGTGGCCTCCACGTCCTCACTGACCGTCGAGGACTTCTTGTCCATGGAGCCGTTCATCTTGCTGAAGGCCGGCTTGGGGTCGCTCTCCTCCACCACCGTCTCCGACAGGGCCCGCGTGGTCCACGGCGAGTCGAAGCACTTGAGCAGGATGGACACGAAGTGCTCCAGCTTGGAGCTGGTGCGCGGGAACTTGAACCAGAAGTTGCTGCAGGCCAGGAAGATGAGCGTGTGCAGGAGCACCAGGTAAGGGAAGTACTTGGCGAACCAGTGCAGGCGGTTCTCATAGCACACGGCGTCCACGTAGTTGTACTGGTGCCGGTCCAGGTCGTACTTGATGCCCGTGGGGCCGGTGTCGGGGCTCGGCAGGATGGTGGAGTTGGGGTAGACGGGCTCCGGCACCGGGGCGGCCCAGCTCCGGAAGGAGTCGTTGCACGAGTCCTTGGTGACCCACTTGCACGGCAGGCAGATCATCTTGTCCTGGGTGACCTGCAGCGTGCCCCCGAAGACGGCGATCATCAGCATGACGATGGAGATGTAGTCGGTGAACACGTCCCACCACGGCTTCAGGATCCGGTACGCTGGCTGCGTGTCCGCGAAGTAGCGGAGCTCGGTCACTGGAATCATGGTTCAACCTGAAAGGCACCCATACGAGGGGGTTACTGCCGGGCAGCCTGGCTTCCTGGGACCCCGGGGGGGCGGGGTGAGGTGGGGGAAAAGGAAGTGGACTCCTTGTCCAAAATTCCACCTCGAGTCTAGCTGGGGGTCAGAGCCTTGCCACTTGTGGGGCAGCCCCCAGATCAGCCTTTCTCCGGAAACCACTGTGTGGGAGACGGCAGGCAGCCTCCCCATTTCACAGACAGGAAGACAGAGCGCTGAGAGGGGACCCACACGGACAGATGGCTAATTCAGGCTCACAGGCCCATTCGGGCTATCGGCTGGACCCTATTCTCTTTCTTTCTCTCTCTAAATGTTTTATTGATTTTTTTACAGAGAGGAAGGGAGAGGGATAGAAAGTCAGAAACATGGATCAGCTGCCTCCTGCACACCTCCTACTGGGATGTGCCCGCAACCAAGGTACATGCCCTTGACTGCAATCGAACCTGGGACCCTTCAGTCCACAGGCCGACGCTCTATCCACTGAGCCAAACCAATTAGGGCAACCCTATTCTTACTCAAGCATGTCAAACTCGTGGCCTGTGGCCCGTGTGCCTCATTTATTTGGCCCGTGTTGGCCTCTGAGTTTGACATGCTTGCTCTTCCTGATCGGACCGACTGGAGGGGCTTGTTGAAACGACCATTCACTCCGAACCAGCTGCCGGGAAGCTGCGACAGGGACCTGAGGACATTCCTGCGGAGTCTGAGAAGAGCCTCATGCAGAAGAGGGGGCTCGCTTCTGTACACCAAAGAGGGACGTCTGAGCACGCCTAAGTGTGTGCATGGAGTTATGTCCATAAGGATTGTGGGAGGCCTTGGGGAACCGGAGGACACACACCGAAGGTGTGAGGAGGACTCCTGGGGAGGGGACAAGAGAACAAGAGTTCTCGGCCTGAAGCAGGAGGAGGGATCATGCCTGTGCACTGGGAAAATGGCCTCTGCCTGTCTGTCCACGCGTGTGGATAAAGAAACGAAAAGCAGCGGCAGCAGCGTCTCTCCCAGAAGAGTCCAATTCCGCAGATCTGGGGTAAGGCCAGGAGTTTGATTTTTGGGGGTGATTTTTTAATATGTGACTTCGGTGACACTAATGACTGGCCACATTCAGGAACCCCAGCCAGTGGCGTACAGGAGGCGTGCCACAGAATAAACGTGGTCGCTCTGCTAAGGCCCGGTGCTCTGGTAATGAGCAGCGTCAGATGAAGGGGATGAGGAAGGTACCTGATGCTCGAGGGAGAGGCCTGGGAAAATACAAACAGCGTGAGGCTAACCCTGGCATCCCCCATGAAAACACAATAACCTTCCAGTCCTTCCTGTGTATATTTTTAAAAATAAAATGGTGATTTTTGCCGAAACCGGTGTGGCTCAGTGGATAGAGCATTGGCCTGCGGACCAAAAGGTCCCAGGTTCGATTCCGGTCAAGGGCATGTCTCCTGGTTGTGGGCACACTCCCAGTAGGGGGTGTGCAGGAGGCGGCTGATCGATGTCTCTCTCTCATCGATGTTTCTAACTCTCTATCCATCTCCCTCCTCTCTGTAAAAAAATAAATAAATAAAATTTTTTAAAAATAATAAACTTGCGATTTTACTTTACACTCTATTTGGTCATCTAGACTTTAAACGAAGGTTAAATCCTGTGTTTTGACAAATGGATCTGTTTCTCTTGGGAGAGGAACATGAGTGCCCAGGTTGTGGGACTGGGCCACCTTCTTTTGATTACTCATAATATAAATAATGACAACAGTAATGAATGTTTCCTAAACAGGCTTCCCTGCAAACTTCCCATCCGGTCCTAGAGCATGCTGGGAGGCGTGGGGAGGACAGAAGGAAAGCAAAACAGGTCCCTGTGGAAACACTGGGGCATTGTGCTAGCCCTCACCATGGGGTCCTCTCCTGGAGCCCCTGAGATACCAGGATGGAGGGCCGGTCTTCAGCCCCATTCCACAGATGGGGGAGCAAAGGCCCAGAGAGGTCGAGTCACCCGCCCAACGTCACTCTTATAGACAAGAGGGCAGAGCCAAGATCAGGCCCCCGAATATCTGTCTCCCTGCTCGGGGCCTTACCAAAGTCTGGCCTTCTCGCCACCTGCCCAGAGCCCCACGCAGCAGTGGTCCCGAGAGACAGAGCCCAGGAGGGCAGCCCCCACCCTCTCCCCCGGCGCTCAGGTCACGGCAGGGCCAGCAGACACCAGCTCCGCCTGGCCGGGCGGCTCCATCCCGGGGTCAGCCTCCCGGGGCGGCCACGAGGCGCGGGCCCGGACGGTGCCGCCACAGGCAGGCCCCGGCTCTAATGACCAGCTGGCTCCTCACCACCCACACTCCCGGGAAAGTGGCACTCCAGCGGAGGGCATCAAGCAGCCGGCCTCCTGCCGAGACAACAGACATTCCACCCGCCCTCCTGGCTCCCCGAGTCCTCCTCCAGGGGGACACCCCACGACAGGGGACCGGGAGGAGAGGGCCGGAGGGACTGCGGCAGCTTGCCCCGGAGAATCCGGAGGGAGTGGGCCCTGCAGGATGGCAGGCGTGGGGGGTGGAGGCGGTTTATGACCGGGCAGGATGTGGTTTCAAGGGGAGTGGGTGTGTCGGGACCGAGAGCGCCCAGCCCCGCAGTGAGGAGCCTCTGGGCCCCTGTGGTCCTGAGCTCGGCGGATGCTCCTTCCCGACTCCTGGCTCTGAGGCGGGGACTGGTCACAGCTCTGGTTCCAAGTGAGGGGGCTTGAGGCTCAGAAGGGCAGGAAGCAGTCCTGTCTGTTCTGCCCCAGCATGCCCGGCTCTCCCTCCTCCCCCCTCCAACACCTGATCAATGTTTCTCTCTCACATCAATGTTTCTCTCTCACATCCTGAGCTCTGCTTAGCCCTCGGCGTGCTCCCGGGGGGCAATAAAAGTGACCAAGGTGTGTCCCCCGCTACAGGGGCCTGCAGGTCCAGTGTGAGTGTGGAGACGGGGTGGGAGAGGCGGAGGATGCCTGGATAACTGGACCCCGTGTTCCAGGAGGGGCACTGTGGGTACAGCAGAGGAGACGGATGCCACCCTGGTGCTGAGGCGGCTCCGAGGAGGTGGGCCTTGGGCAAGCCCCGCGCTGGCCCGCAGCTTTGGGCTCTGCCCACACACAGGGCAGGGCACCCACGGGCTGCTGGCGGAGTCCGGGCACCTCGTGCTGTGCAGAGCTCAGTGCAGAGTGGGGCGGGCAGTCAGCTCTGGCTGGGCACGACGCTCCTCCAGCTCTTCGCCACGTGGGAGAGGGCCAGAGACTCAGTGGGGACAGGAGTCTTCAGCACACAGTAGGTGCTCAGTAAATTCAGAGGCTCTCAAGAGCACCCTGGGAGGGGCAAAGGGCCAGGGTGGGTAGAGCGAAGGGGGCGGGCTGCAGAGGACGGCAGGGCAGCCCCGGTGGCAGATCTGGGCTGCCAGGGCAGAGGGAGGAAGCAGCCCAACCCCGAGATCCCCGGGAAGCGGTGGATCCCCACAGGTGGGGAGCTCCCGGGCAGGGACCCGCCCCAGGAGCCGTGACTCAAAGTGACTAAACACCCAGTCACCCACAGGCAGAGCGGCTCCCCATTCCCAGTGACGGAGGGCCCGCCCAGAGGCTCCCCACGCCCAGGAGGCGCGCATTGTTTGGGTGCCATTTTCCTCCTCCGACTTTTTCCTGCAGGAAAATACACGCAACACAACATTTACCATTTTACCATTTCTGGGCGGACAGGTCAGCGGCGTTCAGTGCCGTCACATAAACTCTGTCCCCACTAAACGCTGACTCCCCAAGCTCTCCCCCCGCCCCTCCCGAAGCCACCATTCCGCTTTCCCTCACGCTGACAACCCTGGGCCCTCCTATCAGATAGACAGACACACGCTACTTGTCCCTTTGTGACTGGCTTATTCCACTTCACATGACGTCCTCAGGCTCACCCATGTGGCAGCATGGAACAAAATGCCCTTCCTTTTTGGGCTGGATAGTATGCCTCCTGCCCACTTTACAGACAGGGAGACTGAGGCTCGGGGGGAGAAGAGATGTGCCTGTAAGTCACAGAGGGCACCCTCCCAGCAGGTCTGCTCCCGGAGCCCTTCGGATGCAGCGGACCTGACAGCTGCCCTGGCACACACTGGGTGAGGTCTGGAGAGGATGGAAGGAAGGGGCAGAATCAGGGGAGGGACCTTTCCTGCAGACAGTGCCCCCACCCCGCCCCCCTCAGCCCTCCAGAGCCAGCAGTGCCTCCGAGCAGAGCTGTGGAAATGGCTTTCTGCCAGGGTCTCAGTTTCCCTGTCTGAAAGCGGGCAGAGAATGTCACAGATGTACCCATATTTTGTAAAAGGTGGTCAAGGAACCAAGGTCCGTGAGATCACAAGTCAAACACAAACTCCTAGAACCGTAAGAAAAAGACCATGGAGCCCGGGCTGGTGGCTCCGTTGGTGGGAGCGCTGTCCCAGACACCGAAAGGTGGCGAGTCCCATTCCCCGGCGGGCACGTACCCAGCTTTTGGGCTTGATCCCCGGCTGAGGCACATATGGGAGGCAACAGATCGATGTTTCCCTCTCACATCCTGTCTGTCTGTATGTCTCTCCCTCCCTCCCTTCCTTTCTCTAAAATCATTTTTTTAAAACACCCTCAGGTGAGGATTGAAAACAAACAAACAAACAAAAGACAATCAGCCCTGACCGGTTTCGCTCAGTGGATAGAGCGCTGGCCTGGGGACTAAAGGATCCCAGGTTCGATTCCGATCAGGGGCATGTACCTTGGTTTCGGGCACATCCCTGGTGGGAAGTGTGCAGGAGGCAACTGATCGATGTTTCTCTCTCATGGATGTTTCTAACTTTCTATCCCTCTCCCTTCCTCTACGTCAGTGGCTCTCAACCTTCCTAATGCCACGTCCCTTTAATGCAGTTGCTCATGTTGTGGTGACCCCCAACCATAAAATTATTTTCGTTGCTGCATTAAAGGGACGTGGCATTAGGAAGGTTGAGAACCACTGCTCTATGTAAAAATCAATAAAATATATTAAAAAACAAAAAGACAATCAGCTGGAGGCACTGCTGGCTCTGGAGGCTCAGTCCTCACCGGGGGCAGCGAGTCTCAGGGTGGGCGAGCTCAGACCCACAGCTTTTCCCCTCTGAGCCTCAGTTTCCTCCACGGTAAAAAGGGACTGTTACGGTCGCTACCTCAGAGGCCAAATATATGAACAGACAAGTTAAAGGGGAAAAAAATGCAAGTGGGAATTAATGTATGAAGTAATTATTAATCTCACTACTAATCAGGGAATGCAAATTAAAACAACCAGATGCTGCTTCACTCCCCCGCGCCTGCAGCGATGCTGGATTCCTAGAGGATGCTGGCTGCTCACAGGCCCCACGGTCCAGCCACTGCTCCGAGCTGCAGCTCTTGGAGAACTTTACACGGACCTGTGAAGGCATGCACAGGGATGCTCCCGGAAGTTTGCTGTCCCTAACAGCGAAAGGTCAGCAGCATGCTAAATGTCACCCAGGGGCGGGAGGATAAACTGCTGTCATCATACAACTGAACAGGAAAGCAGAGAAAGCGCTACCTGGGTAGACAGACCTCAAAAACATCGAACAAAAAAGCTCCAGACCAATACACACATTACATAAGGTTTTCTATCCTGTACAGTGGTACCTTGAGATACGAGTGCCCTAACATACGAGATTTTTGAGATACGAGCCGTCGAGCGAGCGATTTTTGCTTTGAAATACGAGCAACATTTGAGATAGGAGTCATCGCGCGGATCGGCCGGCTGCACACGACCCACCAGTTTACCGCGACCGGAGCGTCTCATAGTTTCCCACGCCTCAAGGTTATGGAACGAATTAAACTCGTATGTCGAGGTACCACTGTATATGCAGGTGTAGTGAAGGCATAAAAACATGCACAGTGGCCCCCCAAATCCAGGTAATAATTTCACTGAGTGGGGAGAAAATGGCATTGGGAAAGATACTTTAATTGTGCCTAAAACAATTTGAGAGAGAGATCGGAGGCAATTATTGCAACAATTAAGTCTTGGTTATAAAAACAGGTGTTTTAGCTTTATACCTTTCTGTGTGCTTAAACTGTTTCATACAAAATTTACCCAAACTATCGACCCGGTTGGCCCTCTCTCTGGTCCTCGCACCTGCCAGGCGCAGCTGGAGGCAGTGGCAACTGGACTGGTTGCCAGGGCAGCAGATTCAGCTCCTCCTTCCAACTGGCCTGCTGGGCACGGGGCGCAGCAGCACCTGTGGTCTCTGAGGGCCCAGCAGGCTCAGCCTCCCCCTCCTGATCCTGCCCGGCCCCAAGGGGATGTGGAAGTGGGCAGGGGGCAGCCAGACCCTTCCCACGGGGCCTACAAGGCAGGGAGAAGTGGGCTCAGGTTCCGGCAGCATCCCTGCTCCTGTGAGTCAGATAAGCACCTAGGGCAGCGGTTCTCAACCCTTTAATACAGTTCCTCATGTTGTGGTGACCCCCAACCATAAAATTATTTTCATTGCTACTTCATAATTTTGCTCCTGTTATGAATCATAATATAAATATCTGTGTTTTCTGATGGTCTTAGGTGACCCTGCTAGCGGTTTTCAACCTGTGGGTCTCGACAGGTTGAGAACCACTGACCTAGGAGCTTCATCCTCCCCACCCTCCCCAGGCGGCAGGCTGATCTCAGGAGTGCAAAGAACAAGAGCTTTGGGGTTGGGGAGACACAGGTTCAAATCCAGCTCTGCCACGCAACCATTCCATGACCCCAGGCAAATTACTTCTTTCATTTTTAAAACTCTCTTTTTATTGATTTCAGAGAGGAAGGGAGAGATGGAGAGAGAAATATCCATGACGAGAACCACTGATCAGCTGCCTCCTGTATCACCGTCGCCGGGGATGGAGCCCACAGCCCAGGCATGTGCCCCGACCAGGAATCAAACCTCGACTTCCTGGTTCATAGGTCGGTGCTCAACCACGGAGCCACACCGTGTGGGCCAGGCAAATTTGGTACTTTTATAAGGAGCAGAAAGCCCAAGGCCTTCCTCCCTGTGTGGCTTCTGAGGATCGTAAAAGTTTACGAGAAGACCTGCCATCCGCTGCGTTGGAAAGAGGTCAGCCGCTCCTGCCCGCCCTTCCCGGGGAGCGGGCACTCACCAGGGCACAGTCCTCGCCGGGGGCAGCGAGTCTCTGGGCGGGCGAGCTCGGACCCACAGCTTTCCCCCTCTGAGCCTCAGTGTCCTCGGCGGTAAAAGGGACTGTGATGGTCGCAGCCTCGGAGGCTTCTTGTGAGGATCACACATAAAATGATGCGTATCGTGGGAACCCCATGTCTGACACAGGAAGGCGCGCTACAGTTACCACACCCAGCTGCCAGGGCAGAAAACCTCCCAGAATTCAAGGGGGTCGGGGAGACACACAGGTGAGGGCTAAGCTGCAAACACAAACACCTACAGGCCAGACCAGACCCCCAGAGGCCCCCAGGATCACCCCTTGGGTATCAAGCCTGGTCCCCGTTGTGGATTTCCTCCTTAAGCTTCTTATAGACAGAGCGGGAGTCAAAGAAATGGCACGCTGCCCCTCGGCCCGGAGAAAGACCACCCAGCAAGCTCCAGCGCCTCTGCAGCCTACAGGGATCGGGCTCCACACCTGAGCCTGGCAGCGGGCAGGGCGGCGGGTAAACAGGGCACAGAGTGCCTTTTGTTGAAGCGCAGAGAGGCTGGGAAGACTTCCCAGGCAAGAGGGTAGGGGGGAGGCCGTCTCTCCAGCACGCTCCCAGGGAGGGGGCAGGGCCCCAGGAAGATACTGGGTCACCGGCCTTGTCCCCGGAGGGCTCCGAGCCTGTGAATCTGCTCCTGGGCCAGCGCCCCCCCGCCTCCTCTGGTCCCCGAGGAGGAGAGGAGGTGACCTTGTCCCAGGGTGCACACAGAGCCGACGCCCGCCCAAGCGCAAGGCGCTGCCCTCCAGGCCCCCACACCCAGCTGGAGTGAGTCAGCAGCTGTGGGCTGGGGGCGCTGCCTGGCTTGGCACTCTCCCTGCGGAGAAGGGCACACCCTCACTTCCCCGGGGAAGGGAAAAGGGGAGACAGTCTGGGCCAGGGGGGGGGGGAGGGGAAGAAGTTTCAGTTCCAAATGGCTCTGGCCTCTGGGCTGGGCCTCCCAAACAGGCTTGTCCTCCTGCACACTTGCCAGGGCGGGGCCTGCCTTAGAGATAAAGGCTACAGGTAAGGGACACCCACCTCGGACTCCCCCCGCCGGGAGCAGGAGGCCAAGCAGGAGGTGAGGGGTCCCCCCACCCCACAACCCTCCCGGCTGGCTCCTGACTCTGCACCCAGCGCTTCCTGTGCCTCAGCGCCCCAGCTCCACCCAAACCAAGAGGTGGCTCCAGTGTGTGACCTTTGGAAAGCCACTCCGCCAGCCAGGCCTCTGGTTTCCTCATCTGTAAAATGGGCTGATGAGTCCATTCCTTATAGGGCGGTGATGAGGACTAGAGGAGGCAGTCCACAGAAACTTGTGGCCCAGTGCCTGCCACTGGAATGTTAGCTAGCTGCTGTTCTTCTTCTTTTTTTTTTTAATATATTTTATTGATTTTTTCAGAGAGGAAGGGAGAGGGACAGAAAGTTAGAAACATCGATGAGAGAGAGACATTGATCAGCCGCCTCCTGCACGCCCCCTACTGGGAATGTGCCCGCAACCAAGATACATGCCCTTGACCGGAATCGAACCTGGGACCTTTCAGTCCACAGACTCTATCCACTGAGCCAAACCAGCCTCGGCTAGCTGCTGTTCTTATGGTAAGTTTTACTAGAGCCTTTAAAGATCTGAAGTCCGAGGCCCAGGGAGGTTAAGTGACCTGTCCCAGGACACAAAGCGAGGTGGTGGGAAAGACGCCCCAGATCTGACTTTCCCTTGTGCCAGTTCGCCTCAAAGGTGGGTCTCCTGGGCCGGCCAGGCACCCAGGCCCGGAGATGCCTCCTGGAACAGGATGCCTTTTCCTGAGGGAGGCCCGGAAGCCAGGTCTCCTTCTGGAAGCCCAGCAGGCAGGCCACCCTCAGATGCCTCTGCGCCTGGCAGGTGCAGCGTTAAGGGAACGCTGGCAGGGAGCCCAGCTCCGGGTCTGCGCCCAGGAGCTCAGTGTCGGGGGTGGGCCCGGGGGGCAGAGAGGCCTTAGAGGCAGGTCTTGATCTGCTCTGGGTACCCGTGCCCTGGCCGGGGGCTCAGCTGGTTGGAGTGTCCATCGTCCTGTACGCCAAAAGGATGGTGGGTTCGATTCTCAGTCAGGGCACATACCCAGGTTGCAGTTTTGATCCGCGCCCCCTCCGCCCCCAGTTGAGGATGTACAGGAAATAACTGATCAATCTCCTCTCTCCCCCTCCCTTCGTCTCTCTAACGTCAATATTATTATTATTATTATTTAAAAAAAATTTCTTGAGAAACGTGGCTCTAGGTGACTTTTTAAATCAGCCCTATGCATTCTTGGTACTTTATTTATTTATTTATTTTTAATATATTTTATTGGTTTTTTACAGAGAGGAAGGGAGAGAGAAAGTCAGAAACATCGATGAGAGAGAGACATCGATCAGCCGCCTCCTGCATGCCTCACAGTGGAGATATGCCTGCAAGCAAGGTACATGCCCCCGACCGGAATCGAACCTGGGACCTTTCAGTCCGCAGGCCGACGCTCCATCCACTGAGCCAAAACAGTCTAGGCTAAAGTCAATTTTTAAAATGCCCTTTGGGTGAGGATAGGAAAAACAGGTCACCGGATGTGGGCAGGAGCCCCAAGGGGCCGAGGCAGCTTCTGTTGAGATCCCAGGGGGCTGGGGCCGAGGGGGCTGCCCCCCGGGATGCTGACCAGGGCACCAGCTGGGAGATTTGAAGCATGGGCTTGCCAGACCGCCCCACCCCCGGTCAGCGCACCTGCCGACACCCCGCCTCTGTGAGAGAGCCCGAGTTTGGCAGCGCCTCTGAGATGCCCGGCTGGCACGTGCGCGCGGTGGAATTTTACAGCCACTCTGACGCCGGGCAGAGGCTGTAGGTACTGTAGCTGTCTGTTTCATTCTGAGGCTGCCAGCCCTCCAGAGATGCCTGAATGTAGAACTGGCTATGAGATGCAATGGAAAGGTAGCAGGCGCGTGAGCAGGGATGCCGGTGGCTGGCAGGGGAAGTTAGTCCAGGACCGGCAGCCCCTCACATCCTTGAGGAGGCGAGGTTCAACGTCCCTACGGACACATACATACCGGGAGGTCACCAACACCCCGGTCCTGAGGGGAGGGAGCTCAGCTGGCTTCCAAGCCAGGGCGTCGGCTCTGGGGCAGAGGGACTCTGTCACCAGAGGTGGGGCCAGGGCTGGGAGAGTCGCCCTGGTCAGTGACCACGGGCCTGGTGACAGCCTGGGGAGCTTTCTCCGAGCACATGTTCCTGGTCCCGCTCCCAGGCTCTGCCTGCGGGTCCCTGGGGCAGGGACAGGGGTGGGGGTGCGGGGGACCAGCATTTGCAACAAGTTCCCAGGAGACTCTGAAGAACCGGAGAGAAAGAGAAGCAGAAGGGGAAGTGGGGGGTAAAAGCACAGGCTGCCAGGCCAAACAGAACCAGGTTCGGGTCCTGGCTTTGCCGTTAAGGCAACTGTGGGTAAGAGCCCCGGTCCCTGCCAGCCTGGTGCCTGGCCTGTAAAACGATGACACCACCTCCCCAGGTGGCTGTGGCCGGGAAGGTGCCAATGTATGTCATGACCCAGCACGGGGCCCAGGGCTCAGGTGGTGGCCACGGAGGACGGCCACGGGGCCAGAAGGCCCTGCTGTAGAAGGAGGGAGGTGGAGGCAGAGGCCAACCCCAGGCCACGCGCCTGAGAACCCTGCCACGTGGGGGAGACTTCTTGGGCACCGATCTCATCCCCGGCTTGTCCTGCCAAATCACTCGCCCAGTTAGGCTGCCAGGCCCGAAGTCCCTCCTGCCCACGCCCAGCCCGAGGTCTCTGTGCCCCAACAGAGCATCGTTAGACCCAAGCCACAGCGCGGCCCCTCCCTCTTCTCCTCTGCCCACCCTCACAGCTCCAAGACCAGGGCTTCTGCCAGGAGCTGCCAGGGTAAACTGAGTCAGGGACAGACTCAGGCAAACGCAACAACTCGTGCATATCCCTTCAACCTCCCAACTCCCCCCCCCGCCCTGCCCCCCGCCTGAGGCAGTCAGAGAGGCCAACACCTCTCAGGCCGGCCAGTGCCATCGCCTCCACGCAGCCCCTGGCACGGGGAGGAATTCTGATCGCAGATAAGTAGCACCTGCTGCTTCCTGCTCGTCGCCGGCCAGAGACTTCAGCTCGGGCCTCCCTCTCTGCAGGACAGAGTTCCTCAAACCCAACAGGAAACTCCTACGGGGCAGGGCCCAGAACTGCTGACCTTGTCCCCATCAACGGGAGAGGCGACAAAATCACACCGCAGGCATTTCCCACCCGCCTCTGCGGCTGCAATGCCCCTGCACACCTCAGCGCCCCCACCCACCTGGAGAGGGAAGGGAGCCCCAGGGGCATGGGTTCGAGAACCAGTGTCGGGACCTTCGGACGGGATACACACTCTCAGGCCCAGGGGTAACCATGAATGAAGCCAGAGCAAGCGGGGAACAGCAGCTGTGACAGGACGTGCTTTGGGGTCAACAAGCAAATAGGAGTAATACAGGTAGCAGAATGTACCCCTCCCCATTCACGCTTCTGGAGAGGGGGACCTCGGGAGACGACTTCCACCTTCCATGTGACATTGAAACCAAAACATGATAAAAACATAACGAACACGCAAACTATGCCGGTCATTAGGAAATAATAACAACAACCCGATTATGATTTCTTTGAAAATCGGGTCAGGGAGGGCCAGGCTTTCCTTCACAGAAAGCCGAGGTGGGGGGTGGGCCAGGGAGGCTGGGAGCAAAGGAGCCTGGCCCAGGTTCAAGTCCCACGTCCCCTCCCTTCTTTCCCCAGGAGTTTGGGTAAATGGC
The DNA here is from genome assembly GCA_011751065.1 of Lasiurus cinereus. Classification (NCBI taxonomy): domain Eukaryota; kingdom Metazoa; phylum Chordata; class Mammalia; order Chiroptera; family Vespertilionidae; genus Lasiurus; species Lasiurus cinereus. Next base: position 78,954 of record JAAGEH010000126.1, on the reverse strand, counting down.
CTCTTCCCTCTCAGCCTCAGCTTCCATGTCTGTAAAAAGGGGATGAGGGCCACGGTCTGAGCTCCCTCACGTGATCAGATCACCAGTGGTGTGTTTTCCTAATCACAGACAGGCCATACACACACCGCTCTGAGAGCGGGCGGGCGCTGGGACACACCTCAGCCAAGTGCCTTTCCCTGTATTCCATCTGCAAACTCTCCTCGAGCGAGGGGAGGTACTGCCATTATCCCCTTTTTATCCACGAGGAAACTGAGGCTCACAACGGTCCACTGTCACTTACGCTACGCAACGCCAACCCGGGTCTGACGACAAGGTGCTGGTCCTGACCAGTGCATTCTCCTCCCTGTCGGAACTGTTTCCCAAAGCACAGGCTAAGGAACCCTACTCCCCAAAGAGGCCCATCCTCAGTGTGGGGAAACTCGACTCGCTCGCTCCTTCTCAGAGACCCATCGTGCTCCGTCCGTGCACTCAAGGCTCTGAGAAGTCCTGCAGCAACGACAAGTCGTCGTTTCCCCGCTGGGACCAAAGAAGCTGGCATTTCCGTGGCACACGCCTTGGGAAACGTGCTCAGGAGACAGTAGTATCCGCAACCAGCCAGCCCGACCAGATCCGGGCTGACGGAGGAAAAGCAGAGGTTGGCAACGAAACCCAACACCGGCGTTCAGAGAGGACAGCGACCACAGCCTCCTCAGCCGGCCACCGGGCTGGGAGGAGCCGGAAGAATCCTGTCCTCTGTCACCTCTGCCCTCGCCGCCCCGGACCGGCGGTGAGAAGAGCCACGGACTGCAGAGACGGAGGAGATACTGCCCTTTGCTCCCCCCGCCCCCCTGGGCTGGGGAAGGCACCCGAGCGGAGGTCGCGCTGGCCCGAGGGCGAGGGGCCTGGGGCCTGGTCCTTACCAGGGGCACGGCTCTGCTATCTGCGCGCTGGCTGTCGGTGCTGAGGCTGGCCCGCTTCCGTCTGGGCAGGGTCCTGGCATTTCTTTCGCTCCATGGAAGCTGCCTCCCTACGGGGAAGCAAGAGCTACTGTCAGCAGGGAGGTGTGTGGCTAGCAGGGTCCCCTGCTGTGCGGCCAACGTTTTCCGAGGGCCTGGCTGGTGCCAGGCCCGCAGCTGGACTCCGGGGTGACAAGAGGGAATCAGACAGTCTACTGGGGAGAGGCCAAGTCCACAGTTACAAGTGGCTCTTTTTTTTTTTTTTAATATTTTATTGATGTTTTAATAGACAGGAAAGGAGAGGGATAGAGAGTTAGAAACATCGATGAGAGAGAGAGACATCGATCAGCTGCCTCCTGCACGCTCCCCACCGGGGATGTGCCCACAACCCAGGTACACGCCCTTGACCGGAATCGAACCCGGGACCTTTCAGTCCGCAGGCCGACGCTCTATCCACTGAGCCAAACCGGTTTCGGCTACAAGTGGCTCTTGAGAGGCCGGGGCTCTGCTGCAGGGAACCCAGAACCCACACGAATGGGCTCCCTGGAAAAGGTGTGGTCTGAGCTGATGGCTGAGGAAGAGCAAGGGCTGGAGAAAGAACATTCCAGGCGGAAGGAACAGCACCTGTTTGGCCCGAGGGGAAAGAACGTGGCATCTGGAGAATGCTGAGCGGATCAGCCTGGCCAGACCCAGAGCTGCAAGTGGGATGTGGAGAGAGATGAGCTATTAACGGGGCGAGCCAGACCCAGGGAGAGACAGATCCTCAGCCCAGGCACATGATTTCAACTCCAACCCAAGGCTCCACCATTAGCCAGGAAGCATTTAGTGAGCAGCTACTACATGCCAGCACTCTGCTCAGAAATGCTCGCAAGCATGAACAGGACAGGCTAGCGGGGTGGGGACAGAGTGTGCTCAGACAACCACAGGGGCAGGGGAGCGTCTACGCAAGCCAGCCAGGAGCTGGGAGTGCGGCCCAGCCTCCAGGGGAAGCCAGAGGATAAGCAGCAGCTGGCAGGAAGGAGGCGGGGGAGGGCAGACAAAGGGACCTGAAGGGTGCTGGGGGGACTGTGGAGCCTTTCGACCATGTACGCCACGGAGCATGTGTCACCTACTCAGTGCGAGGCGCGGTGCTGGGAGGAAAGAGGCAGAGGAGGGTCCCCCCCGCCCCACGGGGAGACAGTCAGTCAGCAAACCCACATCTGGCGATGGCAACCAGGCAGGAACGCCCCTAGAGAAGCTCTAGGCACCAGCCAGAGGCCCTCGAAGCCGGCCTCTACCCCCGCCCTGCCCGCCTGGGCAAGGCTGGCATACACACTCCGCCGTCCAGGCACTTGGCTGCGGCGTATCCGGACTAGAACCCCAACCTCTGGACTCCCCGTAACTGATTCTTCCACGCCTTCCTCTTTGGGGAAACACACGGTGACCACCCCTACATATCCAGCCGGAGCTAAGGCCGCTTTCCTCTGGCTGCTGTCATCTTTCTATTATTAAGCCGCAGCGATGTTTTCCTGTCTGCCTCTCTTCCGAGACCGCACCTCCGACCCGGCCAGGAACTGGGTTCTCCTCGCACCACTCCTGGGCCAGGCCAGGCACCTTCTAAAGGATGGCGGCGTGAGTGAATGAGCCAGGGATGGAGAGGGGGTGCGGGGCTCTGGGGTGCCACCTCCATCCCACCTGACTCCTCAGGAGGCCTTAGACCATTCGCCTCTGCCTCCGTGTCCCCACTCAGTGGCCCCTCCGCTCTCAGGAATCAGGAAGCACTGCTTCCTTCTCTCCAACGCCTACCAGCGAGGTCCAGGCAGCGACCCCATGCTCAGCCACATCCCCGAGTTCTGACCTATCAGGGTTAACCCTCAGGAGCCCCACTGTCCAGCAAGGCCATCCCGAGTCTGCAGAGGACACCGCTTCCTCCTGGGTGTGCCACAGGGATGGAACACAAAAGCAGGCTGGGTGCCTTCCGGGGGGAGCCACGAAGAGGTCTTCAGCCCCTGCTCTGTGTCCCCACAAGCCCCTCGACGGCAGAGGGGCACTAGACCCACCCCCAAAGAACCTCTAAAGCTGGGAACACAAGGAGCCAGACAGGCCATTCCTGCCCAGCATCTTCCGAAAGGCCAGCCTCCGGCACCAGTCATCTGCCCTGGCCGCCCCTGGTGAGCCAGAGGAAGACTTGACCTTCACAAAGGCAACGCCAATGTGAGCGAGCTGCGGGCACTGCCCCGTCCCTCTGAACAAACTCCCACTCCTCCGTCTCCTACACAGGAAGTGTCATGAACAACAGACCTCGCTGTCTGCCTCCGGTCTGCCTGTCTGCCAGTCCGGCTGCTCAGAGGGCAGGAGACAGTGTGGCAGGGGTGCCAAGGGGTCCTCATTGGAAAGCTCAGAGAGGCCCTTGGGAGGATTTCAGCTCCTCCAAATCCTTCCTGCACAATTTAGGCCCAAATTCCCTTTCCCCTCAGCAAGCTTCCTCCCTCCTCCTCCTCCTCCAAAGGCTCCCTGGGTAGGTAGGGCAGGGAAGAGGTAGGTCAGGGGACTGTGGTCACCAAGGGGCGGCCCCACCCTTCCAGTCAAGTCCCTACCAAGGGGGGAGGCTGCCCGACACCCCCCAACCATCCATCCTCTTCTTTCCCAAAAAGGCAGCAGTTGCATCAGCTGGGACCGGCCCAATCGGGGTCCATCCCCGTCCAGAGATCCAGGGGAAGAAGCCGCCACCAAAAGGAGCAGAATCATCGTGAGCCACCAGGAACCCTGCGCGATGTGCCTCCAGCCTGGGAGCCAACTCTGCGGGAGCCCCGGGCTCCCCCATAGCGGACCGGCCGGACCTCATTCAGATCTGCCCCCAAGGCCCATCTGGATGCACGGGACAGGGGCAGACTCCAGAGCCTCAGAACCAGGACCAGTCTTTCCCGGGGAACCCCAGCCCAGACCAGCCTCGGAGCCTAGTCGGGGGACCCTGGTCCCCCCAGTCGGGGCACTGTTCCCGCCGGATCCAGAGGAGGAGGAGGAGGGGCCCCAGGGGACAAGAAGGGGTCGGGAGCCCAGGAGAACAGAACAAGGGGGGGAACCTCTGAACATGAACACGAGCTGGCCAGGGGAGAGCCCAGAGGTGGAACCTCTGCGAAGCGGGGCGTGTGCGTGCGGAGGGGTGAGGATCTGGGGGCACCCGGGGGGATGACAAGGGGATCTGGGAGGGGGGGGGGGGAGCCGAGGCGGAAACTCCCGGTCCGTGGAGCGCAGGGAGGCACGGGGTGCCCGGGAGGGGGGCTCGCGCGCCGCGGCACTGGGCACGGGGTGCGGCCGCCGAGACCCCGGGGAGGGGGACGCCGGACGCCGGACGCGGACACAAGGAGCCGCCGCGGGAGGCCCCCCGGGAGCCGGCCCCCAGCGTGGAGGAGAGAGAGCGAGCGCTGGAGCTGCCCGGGTGCCTGGAGCCGGGCAGCCAGCGGCGGGCGGGTGGGAGCGGGTTTGGAGGGGGGTGACAGCTCGCGCCCCTCCCGCCGCCGCACCCACTCACCTGGGCCCGCCGCGCCCGGCCGCCCAGCAGGCAGCCCCCGGGCCCCCCGCCGCCGCTCCGTCCGGCCGCCGGTCTCCGGGCCCCTCCGGCGCCTCCTTTTGTTTGTCCCTCACTGCACCACTCGGGCTCCTCCGCCCCGGAAGTGACGTCACCCCGAGGCGCGAACGCGGCGGCCGGGGCGTCGCCATCTTTCGCAGGGGTCGGCACCCTCAGCGCCGCCCCCCCACCACCACTTCCGCTCCCCCGCCGGCGCCATGTTGTTTCGGGGCGGAAGTAGCGGAGCCCCGGGCCCGGCCCCTTTAAAGGGACAGGGACGGCGCTCACCTTCGCCGAGTCCTTGGAGGCCGCGGGGAGCGGCGGGCGCCCAGGTGAGCGGCGGGTCCGGCGGAGCATCGCTCGCGGCCCCGGCGTCAGGGCCGAGGCGGGAGGGTCCGGTCAGCGGCGCCGAGCTGGACGGGGGCTGGGTGCTGGCGGCAGGGGGTGCCGCTGTGATAGGCTCCCCCCCCTCCCCGCCCCGAGCCGGGGAGCCGCCGGCGGGAATGAACCGCGCGCGCTTCCCGCGGGCCCGCGCTCTCTGGCTCTAACCTGCACCCACGCCCCCTCCCCAGCCCCCCGGGACAGAGCGGGTGGGGGAGGCGGCGCAGAGCCGCTGCCGCACCCGGGCCCGCACCCCAGCTCCGCAGCCGTGGATCGCGAGGCCTCGCAGTCGCCGGGCTAATCATTAGAATAACGGTGACCGCGTTCAACAATAATCCATACAGTGGTGTACTGTGCAGCTACTAACATAAAAAAAAAATGTTCATTTCGCACGAATCCAGGACGACTCCCAAGATCCCTTAGAATCTAAGGCTTCGATAGAAAGAAAGGAGCAAAAACTAGCACAGCGTCGATCGGCGCCGCCGCTTCAGGAGCGTGTGCGGGGCTAGGGGGTCGGCGAGTGGGTGCTGAGATGCCCCAAGAAGTGAGCTGTCCCTGGGTCCCCGGGCGCAGAACTGGGGCCCCGGGTCCCCGGGCGCAGAACTGGGGCCCCGGGGCCCCGGGCGAGGGGGAAGAAGCTGCTAGCATGTGCACAGGTTGGTGGTGGTTTAAGCCAGAGGAGGGTGGAGATGGTGAGAGCTCTCCTCTCTCGGCCGCTGAGCCTGCGCCGGGTTCCAGCCCTCTGGCCGGGAGGACCTCCGGGTCCCTGTCTTTAGGGGCAGACACCGACTGGGAGGGGCTGGCTCTGAGCAATATCTCCGAGCCGTTGGGGAACGGGGGAGCTGGAAGGGGAGCCCTGGAGGGTTTGACACTGACACCGGTTAGGCCGCCGGAGGGGGGATGCAGGAGGCCGGCAAGGAGAGGGATCACCCATTTATTGGATCGCCGCACACCCGCCGGCTGGGCCTGGCTGGCTCCAGCGCCCAGGGGCGGGAGTCAGCGGCTTTTAAAGGCTGTTGGAGGGCTCTTTCTGGGCCGAGACTTCTTTCTGCAGACCCGGAGGGGAGAAGGTGGAATGTGGTCTCAGCCCAGAGGTTGCCTGTAGTGGAATGGCGAGAAAAGCCGGTTCCCAGGGGGAGGGGTGCCCATTCAATGATTTGATCAGACTCAACAATGCCCTCATCTCTGGCCTATCCACTTTTTTTGTTATCAACCAGAGAGAGAAGCTTTTTGGTTATCAACCATATAACGCAGGCCTGAGACCCTGCACACAGCAGGTGTCCATTGGCTGCTTGCTGACGGAACCAGTGGAACAAACAGGACGAAGAGAGGCAAACATTGGAGGCCAGGTTCCAGGCTGGAGTCCAAGGCTTGCCCCTTTCCAGCCTTGACACAGTGGACTTGACCCCCATGGCCCCACCTGTGAGCATGAAAACCATGGCCACCGCGGCTGACACGGCGGGCTCCCCCTGTCCTGCACTGTGCTTTCCATGCAGATTAGCCCCACTTCATAGACAAGGAGGAGCCGAGAAAGTTACCCCCAAAGAGTCCCCAAAAGGCCTCCCCCGTGCAGTGACAGAAACCCTGCAGTTAGCATCTGTGATGGGTGCTGCGGTGGCCCCGGCCTCGGGAGCACGCAGGAGGGACCGCCCGGCTCCACCCTTGGTGGATTCAAGGGGGGCTTCTCGGCTGAGGGCGCGTTTGACCGGTGACTGAAAGGTTCATAGAAAGTCTGGAAGGTGAAATGACGAGGCTGGAGCAGTGATTTTCAACCGGTGTGGCGCAAGAGTTTTAAAAACATGCCATACCTGAGTATCTGGTCAGGGGTACTGACCTCTTACCTTCGATTGCGAAATAAAAAAATGACCACAGCCCTGGCCGGTGGCTCACTGGTTAGAGTGCCGCCGGCCTGCACACTGAATGGTCAAGGGTTTGATTCCCGGCAAGGTCAAGGGGATGTGCCTGGGTTGCAGGTTCCCTCCCTGCCCCCAGTTGGGGTGTGTGCGGGAAGCAACCAGTCGATGTGGCTCTCTCACATCGATGTTTCTCTCTCTCCCTCCCTGGCTTTATTTGGCCCGGGGGCCAGGCGTTCCCCACCCCTGGACTCAAGGCTCAAGCAGAGACTCTCATGCCTGCAGGTAACTGACCTGACAGATGATGCAGCTTTAGAAACATTCAGTCTGGTTTCCGTGTGAATGCTCTTTCCTCCTGGAGAATTACCGTATTTTCTGGCGTATAAGACGCCTTTTTAACCCAGGAAAATCTTCCCAAAAGTCGGGGGTTGTCGTATATGCTGGGTCTCTTCTTATAGGGCGGGTATATCCCAAACTATACTTTAACGGGAAAAATTGGGGGTCGTCTTATAGGCCCAGTCGTCTTATATGCTGGAAAATGTGGTACTTCACATGGCAGCATCTGTGGCTTCCCACCTTCCATGCCACACGGGAGAGTCGAGAACAGTGAGAAAGTCCTTCACACCGAAGACCCCTCCCCCGCTTGATTCGGCCCCCAGAGTGGACACTCTGCCCATGGAAATAAAAGGGTCAGCGCAGGAGGCTCCTGGCTGTCCCCCGGCTTCTCAGTTGCCAATGTGGCCGGACATCTGGCCGGGCATGGCTCCTCCCGTCCACAGCCAGCAGGCCGGAGTCACTCTGCCCTGACGAGAGGTGGGCACTGCCAGCCAGCTCCCTGGAGGAATCCCCACCTGCTCATCTGACTTCCTCTTCCCGGGACAGTGGTTTGAGCTTTGAACGGACCGTTGGGGTCCTTGTGTGCTTTTCTAGGGCTGTGACCTGGCATAAGTCGTTTCCCTGCTTTTGAGCCTCAGTTTCTCCATCTGTGAAACTGAGGTGACTCTCTAATGTTCCAGATACTAAATATACACACGTCTATTTCCCCCTCATGTGTAAAACTGCCCCCATGAGTGATATTTCAGGAGGAATAAGAAGTGGGATACCTACTGTGTGTCTCACTCAGGGTCCCCCCACCACCAAGAACCTGCAGTCTGGGCTCCAGACATCAATTCTTTGCTAATTCCAAACCCCGGAGGACCTCTATGTCAGTCAGTGTGCTTGTCAGAACTCCCCAAAAAGGCTGCCACACTCCCTCGGGACAGTTTTTCCCAAAACCCTTGTCTTATAGGGACTCTGTGGTTGTAGATCCCCCACCTCCCCAAAAAACAGGATTCATGGTCTGACCAGAGACTTGGGTAGCCTGCTTGGTTAACTAGCTTTCTGGAAAGCCTTAGGTTTCAGTATTAACAGGGTCTGGTATTGCAGGCGACAGCGGGCCAGGACCTGTGCCGAATGCTTTCTGTGGGTGACGGCACGGTCATTGTGCCCATTGGACAGATGCGGAGACTGAGCCTAGAGAGGGCCCAGGCCTGGTAGCAAGTTTAGGGAGGAGCTGGGATCGTTCCACACACGTCAGAGTCCGAGCGTTCACCTTCTGCGATGGTTCAGGCACGGACTGGCCTGGCCTGGGCCTGGTACCCTCTCCCCAGGGGCGCCCTGGCTGGCGTTTTCTCGGTAACTGGGAAGCTGCTGGAGTTTTGAGGAACGCTCTGCGGCCTTCTAGGCACTGGCTAGCTGGGCCCGGTCCAGCGCTGACTCCAGATCCCCAGTGTGAAGTACTTAAACCGGATGTCCTATTGCACAGAGTTGCTTGGGGATTGAGGCAGCCGACAAAGCCCAAAGCACCTGCCTGCCCCCTGCAAGCTGCCACCCAGCTGGACAAGGCGTGGCTCCTGTCCCCGAGGGCCGGCCGCTGGTCTCCTGCAGGCAGGGGAGCAGAGAGAGGCAGCTGCACCCCCTCCTGAAAGAGGGATTTTGGGGAAAGAGTTCGGACTTTGGAGACAGGTGGACCAGGATTTGAATTCTAGCTCAAGCTCTCACAGCGTAGTAATAATAATAATAATAATGAGTGAGCTTGGCTCATTCTCCTCTTGGGGACTAATAGGGATAATAATGCCTTCCTGCTGAGACCGGTTTGGCTCAGTGGATAGAGCGTCGGCCTGCAGACTGAAAGGTCCCGGGTTCGATTCCGGTCGGGGGCATGTACCTTGCTTGCGGGCACATCTCCAGTGTGGGGTGTGCAGGATGCGGCTGATCGATGTCTCTCTCTCATCGATGTTTCTGACTTTCTATCCCTCTCCCTTCCTCTCTGTGAAAAATCAATAAAATATATTTAAATAAATAATAATATAATGGGTTCCTAGCAGACCGCTGTGAAGATTAGGGGATTTAGCACGGAGGTCAGGCGCATAGTAGGTGCTGTCTGAGTTCAGAGAAGGGCCCAGAAAGTTTCAGAGAGGAGGGAGAGCTGGGGCCGGGCCCTGCAAGGGTGACTGGATCAGAGGGCACGTATGCAGGGGTACAGTGTGAGCAGAGGTGGGTGATTTCTCGTCAGAGGGGAGAACATGGAAACTGCAGAGCCTGGATCAGGCTGGCTGCCCCGTCCAGCTGAGGAGGCGTTACCTTTATCTGGCATCACCGCAGGCTGCTTGGCGAGGCCGGTTCAGCGGGAGGGGTGGCTCCCGTCACAGTACCGGCCGCTGAGGCATTTCCCGGGGGATCCTGCACCGATGGTCACCCGTCGTGGTGACTTCTGGCCAAGCAGGTGGCCGGGAGCTGCTCAGGCTGATGGAGGCGTGTGTGGTGGGAGGACGCCTGGCCACCGGCCCCTGGCCTGACAGCCAGGAAGCTGGGCTCTTAGAGGCCCGGGCAGCGGCAGAAGGGTCCCCCCCCCACCCCCCAGTGTCATCTGTGCCGTCTGGGTGGATTTGGCCTCCTGAGTGCTTCCCGCACCCCTCCCCAGCTGCCTGCATGGTGCACTTCACCATGGACTGGTGTGTGGGAACCTCTTTCACGTCCCGTGTGGTTCAGGGTTCCCGGTTCAGGGTTCTGGTTCTGGAGGAGGCCGCACGCAAATAAAGAGACTCGATACTGGGGGGCCAGGCGGGAACCTTCCTCTAGTGGAAAGGACTGCCACCTTCCTTTGGCCTGGCCATCCCTTTTATTCAGGTTTGGGATACACCCTTTGCCCTGAAGCAGGCAATTCCAGTAACAAGTAGATTATCTTTATCAGTCAGGATTGACATGACGATTTGATGGGGAAGTTCATTGTCTCCGTTAGATAGGGGGTGGCTGGCTTTGACCTTTCAGAGCTTCAAGGTTGACCAGCCTTCCGGGTTCCTCGTCCACTTTCTATTAATGAGACAATGATTGGTTTCCAGCATTGGCGCTTAATAACAATAACAACAACAATAATAATAATAGCGATGACATTGTGGAACGTTGGCTGCCGGGCACCACGCTGAGTGATTTCATGTGTTACCTCATTGCCGTCTCGCCACAGCCCTCCGAGGCAGGTGCTGGCTCTGTTCTCATCTCAGAAAGAATTCCCAGAAGGGCTTAATAATTGGCCCAAGTCACAGCCAGTCAGCAGCTTCAGCCAGGTCCTGTCTGATTTCAGAGCTTCACACTCTCTCTTTTTAAATCAGACTCTAGAGAGTTTACATGACCCCAAAGGGTGCCATGGTTAATAGTGGTGCCCCTGAAAACATCCGTCTGCACAGACATACTCGTAATTAAGCAGTTCTTGCTTTGCACGGTTCTGATATGGACGAGTTCCAGTACCACTTAAAATCAATGTTCACTTTAATTTTGTTAAAATATTAAATTTTTTTTGCATCGCCAAAACTGGTTTGGCTCAGTGGATAGAGCGTCGGCCTGTGGACTCAAGGGTCCCGGGTTTGATTCCGGTCAAGGGCATGTACCTTGCTTGCGGGCACATCCCCTGTCTCTGGAGATGAAACCAGGTGACATTTTATCAAACCAGGTCATCAGAAGAGGGGATTGGCCCACAGAGATGGAAGCGCAGTGAAGAAAGGCAGGCTGATAGCCCTGAGAATGAACTTGAATCAAGCCCTGGCTGGGAAGTTCAATTGGTCAGAGCGCCATCCCCATACATCAAGGTTGCAGGTTCGATTCCCCCAGTCAGGGCACATACAAGTGTCAACCAGTGAGTGCAGAAATGAGTGTAACAGCAAATCGATGTCTCTCTGTCTCTCTCTCAAATCAATTATTTTAAAATTTTGAATCAAAAGCAGAAGCAGCGGTTAAATAAATAGCTGACCATAGGAATGTGGACACTTCCACTATCCACTGTTCCAGAAACTGGGGATATAAACTCGAGATATGCAGCCAGAGGGACTCAGCAGAGGCAGGTTTATGGACAGAAATGTGGAAAACGCTTTTGGCGAGAAGGATGAAGTGTACCCAGCGGTGGCATTAAGTGTGTGCACAATGTTGTGCAACCACTGCCTCTGTCTGGTTTCAAAACGTTTTCATTTCCCCCAAAAAACAGCCCATCCTCACTAAACAAACATTCCACATTCCTCCCTCCGGATCTGCTTCTGACTCTGGCTTTCCCTGCTCTGCATAGAACCCATGAAGGTCATCATATAATATGTGACCTTTGGGTCTGGTTTCTTTCCCTTAGTATGCTGTTGGGTTTTTAAAAATATATATATATTTCGCCGAAACTGGTTTGGCTCAGTGGATAGAGTGTCCACTTGCGGACTGAAAGGTCCCAGGTTCAATTCCAGTCAAGGGCACGTACCTTGGTTGCGGGCACATCCCCAGTGGGGGATATGCAAGATGCAGCTGATCCATGTTTCTCTCTTATCGATGTTTCAAGCCCTCTATCTTTCTCCCTTCCTCTCTGTAAAAAATCAATAAAATATTTTTTAATAAATAAAAAATATATATTTTATTCTATATATTTATTATTGTAAAAAATAATAGAATATATATATATATTATTGGTTTTTACAGAGAGGAAGGGAGAGAGATAGAGAGTTAGAAACATCGATGAGAGAGAAACATCAATCAGCTGCCTCCTGCACACCCCTCACTAGGGAGGTGCCCGCAACCAAGGTACATGCCCTTGACCAGAATCGATCCTGGGACCCTTCAGTCTGCAGGCCAACGCTCTGTCCACTGAGCCAAACCAGTTAGGGCAGTATACTGTTTTTGAGGTTCATCTAATGTAGTAGGGACGGGAGCGTGTTGTTTTTATGGCTGAGTAACATTCCATCGTATGGCTACGCTACAACTGACCCATGCATCTATTGAAGGACTTTTGGGTTGTTTCACCTGTTCATTGTTATGAATAATGTTGCTGTTAACATTCATATACAAGTTATGAGTGGATGTATGTCTTCATTTCTTTTCATTTATATGCCTCGGAGTGGAATTACTAGGTCATAAGTAAATTCTGTGGTTGGACTTCATAAACATTAAAAACGTGCATTGAAGGACATTACCAAGACCATTGATTCGTTTTGAATTAATTTTTGTAGGAAGATGGAGGTAGAGGTCTAACTTCATTCTTGCATGTGACTACCCAGTTGTCCTAGCACCCTTTGTTGACTAAGAGGTTATTTTTCCCCCATGGGAAAATGATCTTGGCACCCTTGTTCAAAAATCAGTTGGCTATGCCCTAGCTGCTTTGGTTCAGTGGATAGATTGTCGGGCTGCGGACTGAAGGGTCGGTCCCTGGTTTGATTCTGGTCAGAGCAAACGCCTGGGTTTCAGGCTCGATCCCCTTGCAGGAGGCAGCCAGTCAATGATTCTCTTTCATCATCGATGTTTCTATCTCTCTCTCCCTCTCCTCTCAAAAAATCAATAAAAAAATATTTTTTAAAAAGTGATGGAGGTCGTCTATAAAGTGCACGGCAGGCTGCCTAGCACAGGAAAAGCGTCCAGTAAATAAAAGGCCATTGTCATTACCCTTAGGACAGGCCTCGGGGCTAGAAAGGGGCTGGCCAGGGAGGACTGCTTCTTGGAAGAGGAGGGGGGAGGCCCCGGGAGTTGGAGGTAGGTGAGGCCTGGGAAAGGCTGAATGAGCTGAATGAGGTCCCTCTGCAGGTCCTGAGTCAGCCCATCAGGGGGAGAATGCTGGGCTGGGGGACCAGCAGTCAGGCCTCAAGGTGGATCTAGACCAGCCCGCTCCCTGGGCCTTCTCTATGCAGTGAGTCTTCCTGTGCCCAAGTGTGTGGAGTCGCAGGCCAGCGAGCCCAGTCTAGACATAGCTGGCTCTGCGTGCCCCCTGCTGGCAGCTTCCAGAACAGCAAGCCCAAACAAATCCTTGCCTATTAAAGGGGGATGTCAAAGACCCCGAGGGGGTGAGGGCAGCCCAAGTGGCCACCTATGCCCTTCCTGCCTGTAGCTGGCACCCCCGTGGTTTCTCCCTCCTCTTCGAATTCCTGGAAACTGCCCCACTCCATCCCCATGCTCACACACACACACAGATGTGTGCACAGGCTCCAGTGACACGCTCCTATTTGCACGCGGAGTCACAGCCACACACGGCTTTACCGACGACATTCAAGGTCACATTAAGACTTTCATGGGCTCCTTTCTCCATTAGGAAAAAATGAAAGTTCCATTTGAAAACTGTGTTGCTATGTAAAGAATGAATGTCATCCAGGCTGCATTCATGATTATATATTCATTATTGTATTCTTTTTTACCTATTTTATTTATTTATTTTTAAAAATTTTTTAAACATATTTTATTGAATTTTTACAGAGAGAAAGAGGGATAGAGAGTTAGAAACATCAATGAGAGAGAGATACCGATCAGCCGCCTCCTGCACGCCCCCTGCTGGGGATCAAGCCCGCAACCAAGGTACATGTCCTTGACCAGAATCGAACCTGGGACCTTTCAGTCCACACGCTGACGCTCCATCCACTGAGCCACACCAGTCAGGGCTGCAGTGGCATGTTAATGTGCCATTTCCCTGATGACTAATGGTGTTGAGCATACTGGTGTTTTCACGTGCGTATTAGTCACTTACCTATTACGATTTCACATACTTTCTCCCATCCATGGGTTGTCTCTTCACTTTCTTGGTGGTATCCTTTGTGGCACCGAAGTTTTTTATTTCGATGAAGTCTAATTTATCTGTTTTTTTTTCTTCTGTTGCTTGTACTTTTGGTGTTGCACATGAGAGACCATCTTCTAACTCAAGGCTGCGAAGACGTACTCTTGTTTTCTTCTAGGGGTTTTATAATTTTAGCTTTTACGTTTAGGTCTGTGACCCACTGCAAGTTAATTTTTGTATATGATGTGAGGTGGGGTTCCAAATTTATACTTTAGCACGTGGACATTCAGCCATCCCCACACAATTTGCTGAAAAGGTGATTCTTTTCTTAGTGAATTGTCTTGCTACTCTTGCCAAAAAGCAATTGCCCATGAATGTGAGAGTTTTATTTCTGGACTCTCAGTTCCACTCCACTGATGTATACGTCTGTCCTTGTGCCAGTACCATACTTTCTTAGTTCCTATAGCTTTATTAATTAATTTTTAAATATATTTTTTATTGATTTTCTTTACAGAGAGGAAGGGAGAGGAATAGAGAGCCAGAAACATCGATGAGAGAGAAACATCAATCGGCTGCCTCCTGTACACCTCCCACTGGGGATGTGCCCACAACCAGGGTACATGCCCTTGACCAGAATCGAACCCAGGACCCTTCAGTCCGCAGGCCAATGCTCTATCCACTGAGCCAAACCTGCTTTGGTGTTCCTATAGCTCTTTTAGCAAATGATGTGCAGTGAATCTTCCAATGTTTTCCTTTCTTTCTTTTTTTTTTTAGAGGCATTGACCTTTTAAATGTGTCTGCCAAGTCTCTTTTAATATACAGTGCCCCAGGTTTTTCCTCCCTTGCGTGTTATTTGTTGGAGAAACAGGGTCATTTGTTTTACGCGCAGTTCCATCAGTCTGCGTCTGCTGGAACATTTTATTTTAGAACACTCTCATCAGGCCGAAAAGATACCCTGGGGCCGTATATCAGACATTCCTCACCCCGATTGCATCTCTGTGGGGGTCATTTAACATGTTCTTCTGACCCAGAGGCCTCATTTGATGTAGACTGGATTGGAGCACAGGGCTAACATGCAGGTGGTGTCAGAACAGAGGGGTGACTCTGATGTGAGGGGCTATTCATGATCCTCACCTGCATCATTTTTATTCCCCCATTAGAGGTGATGTACAGTTTTAAAAAAGGGTCCTCCTGGTTGCTGGGGTGTGGGGGTGTCGCTGGTGGTTCTGAGGGCTAATTCTCCAACAGAGCACCGATTGCTGTGCCCGCTCAGTAAATGCTAGCCCTGACTGTTACTGTTATGAGAGCTGTGTGGGTGAGACCGAAGCCCGAGGCCAGGGGTCCCACTCCCTTCTCCTCTGCCCCTGGAGGAGAGGTCGGCAGTGCCCCGTGGCTCTGGGAGGCATGTTCAGGAACGCGGCAGCCAGCTCTTGGCACCTGGTGGGGTCCCTCCAGAGAAAGAAGGCTGGAGCGTCACTCAGCCGGTGCGTGCACCAGACTGTAAGTGCTCTCCGCTGCCTGCGTGACCCGGGGCCCCCTGGGATCTGGCTTGGCCCTGGCTTCAAACCCCCCCTCCCCCCTACGCATGAGTCTCCTCCTTCAGGAAGCCTTCCCTGACTGCACCCTGGATGCGGGCCCCTTCCTTGCCTTTGCTTCCAATTTAGAACTTGTAGCTCTACCTCTGAACGGTTGCTTGGCGCTGCTGCCTCCCCATCACCCGCTGGGCCCAGCCCATGGTGGGTACACAGCCGGCGCTCAGTAATTGCTCGCTGAATGAATACATTGTGTGTAAGCCTCACTGTCCAAGTGAAGGTGGCATACTTGAAGGTCACTCTTTTGAGCACCCCAAATTTCTGAAGTCCCCCATTATTTTTATCTCCTTTCTTTTTCTCTCTCTGTGCCCCTGCACCCCTCTATTCTTTCCCACCCCAACCCTCCTCAAACTTGCCCCACTCCAACTTCTGGGCCCCTCTCCCCAGTCTGCTCCGGACTCATCTTTGCTTTTTTTTTTTTTAATATGACGCATCCCTAATTCAAAAGGAATTTGTTGTACTAGGATGCCATCCATTGTGGGGTGCACTGTTATTTTTTGGGTGAGTGAAGGGGGAACATGCCATTCAGACTCAAGCTATAGATTGTCAGACACCCACATTCAGAGAAAGTGCCATGCAAACCAATGCTCACACATCAGAACCCACTGAACATGGTATGAGCTTCTTATGAAAAACTCGGAGGCGGAAAAGCATGCACGTGGAATTCAATCATCCATGATGTTGCCACTCGTATAGAACCTTTGTTAACATTTTGATATATTTCCTTCCAGACTTTTCCCCACTCCTATAGGGTCATAGAAAAAAAAAAGTATGTATATACAAATATATGCTAGGGTATGTTTTTTATAAAACCTCATATTATTTTGTAGCCTGTTTTACTGATATCAGCAGGCCACATGGATAAATATTCTCCTAAAATGTAATTTCCTTCCACGTTTTTTAGTCATAAAAAGAAACATTTGTTTTAGAAAACGTGGCCCTGGCTGCCCTGAGTAGTTCGGTTGGTTAGAGCATCATCCCAACATGCCAAGGTTGTGGGTTCGATCCCCAGCGAAGGGCACATATAAGAATCAACCAATGCCCGGCCAACATGGCTCAGTGGTTGAGCGTCAACCTATGAACCAGGAGGTCAGGGTTCGATTCCCTGTCAGGGCACGTGCCTGGGTTGCAGGCTCCATCCCCAGTAAGGGGGCGTGCAGGAGGCAGCCGATCAATGGTTCTCTCTCATCATTGATGTTTCTCTCTCTCTCTCTCCTTCTTCCTCTCTGAAGTCGATAAAAACATATTTTTAAAAAATAAATCAACCAATGAATGCATAAATAAGTAGAACAACAAATTGATCGATATTTTCCCCTCCCCTTGCTCCCCTCTCTCTCTCAAATCAATCAATTCATAAAAAATTTAACCTATTTTGACATGTACTGAGCGCCAGGCCTGGTGATGGGTGTGAGGGATTCAGCGAAGGGATGGTGCCAATGTCAGCAAAGCACCCACTAGGTGCCATCCCTATGCTGGGCTCTCTGAATCGCTCCCAGTGGCAGGACTCTCAGACTATGGGAAGACCTGGCCCATACACAGATGGTCCCCAGGGTCCTGTGCGGCTCCTCCTCTGACCAAGGGCAGGTTCCGGCCCCTCTCTGGGCCCCCGTCTTCCTCTTCAGATGGAGGTTCCATCCCTCTGAGAGGGATGCTGTGGGCACAGCAGGTGACCGAGGAGAACAGGAGCCCTGGCTCCGCTCCCTGCCAGCGGGGAGACTCACACCCCCACACTCCCATTATGCAGATGGGGAGACTGAGGCCAAGGCAGCCCTGGCGCCTGCTGGTGTCTGGGCACCTGTGGATGAGGAGGAAGCTGCTCTGGAGGGAGGACAGGGGAGGGAGGGGTGGCTGGAGAAGGGTCCCTGAGGATTCCCCCCCGCCCCCGAACTGAGCAAGTTCAGCTGAACCAGAACATGGCCTGGTCTCCAACAGGCCTGATCTGAGTGTCTTTGTTGTGTGACCTTGAACCCCTCACTCCCCGCCCTACTTTCTTGTCTCTGAAAGGGGCCCAGCCAGATTGTTCCAGAAGTGTGTGGAGAGCGCAGCCAGAGCCTCTACTGTCACTGCTGCCCTGATCCTCCCCCAGCTCCCCCCCCCACCCCGCCTCCTGCTCCTCCCCCCCAGCCCCCAGCCTGTCCTCAGGCAAACTTTAACCCAGCGGCATTGAGGCTGTGGGGCCAGCCTGGCAGGGGGGAGCCAGTCCAGCCGGCTGAGCCCGGTGACATGGGGAGGGGCCAGGGGCCCCAGTGGGGAGGGCACAGGTCGGGGAGTGCTGCTCCCCGCCTCCTCCCTGGGAGTGGGGGGGCGGGGCCGTGTGGAAGGTGGAGGTGCGTCTTCCTAGAGGCCCGGGCTGCGGGACCTCCTCCCTCTGACCTGCCATTTGCTCTGTTCCCAGCTCACCATGGCCAAAAGGCTGCCTGCACGGAGGCTGAAGGGGATCGACCACAACCCATGGTGAGTGCGCAGGCGCGCCGGGGAGGTGTGTGGGGGTCCCTTGGTCGTTGGGGGCAGGACAGGGCTGGAGGTCCCGGTCCCTGGGTCTACAGAAACTCAGTGGTGCCAGGACAGATCTGTAGCCACAGCCCACGAGAGGCGAGACCTGAAGCAGAGGGCCTGGGTTCCAAACTCAGCTGCACCCCGCTTGGCACTGCCACTGGGGCCCGTGCCACCTGCTGGACCCCCAGCTTCCCAGCTGCAAAAGGGAGAGAATTTTATTTCCCTTGAACGGCCTTGGGAGGTGAAGACAAAATCCTGTATGCCAGCAATAGGCTACCCAGGCTCAGGCTAGCTTTTTTTTTTTTTTTTAATATATTTTATTCGTTTTTTACAGAGAGGAAGGGAGAGGGATAGAGAGTTAGAAACATCGATGAGAGAGAGACATCGATCAGCCGCCTCCTGCACGTCCCCTACTGGGGATGTGCCTGCAACCAAGATACATGCCCTTGACTGGAATCGAACCTGGGACTTTCAGTCCGCAGACAGACGCTCTATCCGCTGAGCCAAACCGGTTTCGGCGGCTAGGGGCCTTTTAGTGCGGAGTGAATGGCGCTAGAAAGGTAAGATACAGGCGCTCTTCCTGGCTATGAGCGTAAGCTCCTCTCTTCACCCTCTGGCTCTAACTATGGGAGGACCGTGCCACTGTTCCTGGTGACGGATGATGCAGTGGGAAGACGTGTGAGGACGTGTGCCTGATCTTCCGGCCCACAGCCGACCTGGGCCTGGAACACACCCCCCTCTGTACTGTAAGAAGATTGCTGGCTGTTGTTTTACACAACACGGGAAGATTCTTTCTTTCAAACGGCCCCCATGTACAGAACTGTGTGTTTCTCAAAGATCTTCCTCATCCATCTTCTCCTTCGATGCTCCATGGTGTTTGGGATGAGGGAGCCAGGCCCAAATTCCCTGCAGAGTCCGGCTGGTCCCCAAACTGCCCCCTCCGTCCTCTCTGTGCAGCCGGCTAGGCAGCCTGGTGGCCCATTTTGCAGATCAGGTAAAGTGCAGCCAAAACCGGTTTGGCTCAGTGGAGAGAGCGTCGGCCTGCAGACTGAAAGGTCCCAGGTTCGATTCCGGTCAAGGGCATGTATCTTGGTTGTGGGCACATCCCCGGTGGGGGAAATAAAGGGAGAAATAAAATTCTCTCCCTTTTGCAGCTGGGGAGCTGGGGATCCGGCAGGTGACACGGGCCCCAGTGCCAGTGCCAAGCGGGGTGCAGGAGGCGGCTGATCGATATCTCTCTCTCATTGATGTTTCTAACTCTCTATCCCTCTCCCTTCCTCTCTGTAAAAAATCAATAATATATATATATTTTTTAAAAAGGTAAAGAGCAACTCAGAACAGGGACTGTGATGGGTAGGCTGGGAGGGGAGACAGATTCCTTCCTGACTTACAACCTGGGAGACTCTGGAGAGAACCACTCCCATTGGACAGAAGGGGAGACTGAGGCCAGGAGAGGCTAAGTCTCAAGCAGGAGTGGGCCTGGCAAGAATGCATAGGACAGGAGGGGACTGTTAGGGTCAAGGCCGTGAGAGTCAGGGTAACAGAGGGCTCCAGGTTCCTGCTGACCCCAGGGTGGTGGCCCGAGGGCAGCCAGTCCCTGTAAAGTGTCTGAGCCTGGCTCCCTTGTCCTAATGACCGTGGAACATCCACCACCTGAACACTGCCATTAGCTGCTGTGTGACTCTGGGCAGGTCACTGGCCTCTCTGAGCCTCAGCAGCTCCATGTGTCTTCGGGGACATCATGGAACTCTGGGGAGAAAATGACTGATTCTAGACCGCCGGGGCCGACCAGCAGACCCCGAGCGACGGGTGAATGAACGCTGACACCAGATCGCTGTGAAAGAGAGGGCTAAGGGACTGCCTGGCTAAAGGAACCAGACAGCCCCGATCACGTGCCTCTTCAGGCTTCTACTGTAACAGCAGTTTGAGATAACGTTTATCTTTGAGACAATCAGTAGGGTAAGTAATCTTGGGGGGACACATGTGTCTGCAGTGTCCTTTAAGCAAGGACACCTAAAGATTAAGCGTAAGGATTCCAGTAAACACCCGGGGGTGGGGAGCTGCACGTGCACAGACTTGTTTGGAAAGGTCAAGGGATAATTAGGGGTGCCACCTTCTGCACCCCCTCATCAGAATTCTGATCAAAGGGGTGGGCCGCCTTCAGCCCACTCATTTTTTCCGAATGTCCTCCTTACATGTTGCCGGCGATGAGCCTGGCACTGGTCTCAGGGTGGAGCTCGCTGCCCAGTTTCTCTGGCTCAGCCTGCCTCGGAAACGGGTGGAGGTCCAGGTCGGGGTGGAGGGATGGGCTGGTGCCGACTCTCCACCTGTTGCCCAGGGTGGAGTTCACCAAACTGGCCAGTGAGCATGACGCCGTGAACTTGGGACAAGGCTTCCCCGACTTCCCGCCGCCAGACTTCGCCGTGGAAGCTTTTCGGCACGCCGTCAGCGGGGACTTCATGCTCAACCAGTACACCAGGGCATTTGTGAGTCTCCCAGTCCCCCCCGGCCCCTGGACACAGCTTCTGAGAGGCCCTGGGGAAGGAGGGGAAGAGCCCAGGACACTCAGGCCAGTCATAGTTCAGTGTTCACAGAGCATGTCCTGTTTCATGGGACAGTTCATGGTCTGGGGAAAGGCAGATAAAACCAAGAAGAACATACACACACACACCACCAGAAAACAAAGGCAGCTGATATGCAGTGATGGAGGACAATGGGGCAGGAAGAAGGGGGATCAGAGAAGGCTCCCTGGAGGAGGTGACACGTAAGCTAGCCTGAAAGACAAGCTACTAATTGATTTGACTCTAAATTCAAACTCTCCCTGTGAAGGTCACAGAGTAGCCATTTGCCACCCCGGGAGTAGACCCACAGCTCTTCAATGTTGGTGTGCCTCAGAACTGTCAGGAGGCATGTGCCTCCCATTCCACCATCCACGGACACCACTGCCAACCATTGGCCACTTTGGTTAGAGGTTCAGACTTTTAACCTTTAAAAATGCCTCTATAAAAAAACATGCACACACTTGCTTACATACCTATTTGTGAGACTGTGTGTAACACAAATGGATGCATACTATAACTAACATTGTATAAACTTGTTTATTTCCATAAACAGCATGACAACTTGCCATGTCCAAAGAGCCCCATCCTTTTTCATGGCTGCATAGTACTCCGTTGCCAGGTGTGCCATGGTTTGCTTACTCAGCTCTGCACTGACAGGCTGGCTTGGCTGTCTTACTGTTAAGAACAGTGTCACAGTGAATAGCTTGTGTGTGTGTATCTTTGTGCAGGTGTGTGAGTGTTTCTCTCCGATAAATCCCTTGAAGTAAAACAGAGACTAAAGGGCATAAGCATTTAAGCTCAGGATAGATATTGTTGGAGTGCCCAACTCGGAGATTTACTTACATTCCCACCAACAGACTGGTCTCCGAGCTGGCAGGAAAGTTTATTATTGGGGTGAAAGAGGAACCATTTGTCTTACTCTTGCCAACCACAGGCATTATCAACCTTTTAAATACCTGCTAATGGGGCATTATTTTCTTATAATAAAGCCCCACTTCAATGTTACTTCCACTTGCTTTTCTTCAGTCATTATTCTTTCGTATGCACAGCGGGCATCCAAACTTTTTCTTTTGTGACCTACCCCGTTTGTTCATGTGGGCAGGTATCTTTGTCTTGTTGCTTTGTAAGAGCTCTTTATATATTAAATATCTTAGCTGATTTTCTTATGTTGCATTTTTTTTTCTTTGTCTTTCAAGTATGCCCCTGGTATATTTTGCTGGACAGAAATTTTTCATTTTTAGGTGGTCAGACCTGGTTTTGTGGATTATTTAGTTCGGTTCTCCATTTTCAGTTTCAGTTACTCGCTTTACTTGGCTCAGCCTTAGGGGTTTTGTCAGTGTCCTCAGCAAACGAGTGTACCACCCAGTCTTCCTCTCCCAATGGAATCCTTCCAAAGTTAGGGCATGAAACCCTATTCCTGCACTGCATCTGCGGTGACCTTGGCCAAGTCCTTTCCTTCTCCTGGGTCTCTCTTTTTCTACCTACTAGATGGTGGGTATCAAATAATGCCTTGCTTGCCCTAGCCAGTTTGGCTCAGTGGATAGAGTATCAGCCTGTGGACTAAAGAAGGGTCCTGGGTTTGATTCCAGTCAAGGGCACATGCCCAGGTTGCGAGCTTGATTCCCAGCAGGGGGTGTGCAGGAGACAATCGATCAATGATTCTCATCACTGATATTTCTCTATATCCCTCTCCCTTCCTCTCTGACATCAATAAAAAATATTTTTGCTTTTCTTTCAAGGCTGCTGGGAGGACCAGATGGCCCGAATGTGCGCCTTAAAACTTAAAAAGTGTTTTGTTGTTGTTTTTTAATTTTTTGTTTTTTGTTTTTATTGATTTTTACAGTGGAAGGGAGAGGGATAGGGAGTCAGAAACATCGATAAAAGGAGGTGTTTTAGGTGTAGAGCTGCCGCTGCTTTGGCGGCTGTATTGGGCTGTGCTCCATAAGGGCACGCGCTCCATCTGGTTCCCCCCATATCCCAGCCCCGGATACCGGGCTGGCACAGAACAGCTCTTATGGCAGGTGTTACAGGGAGATTAAAGGACTCGCCCCTCAGGAGCTGGCTTTGCCCCAGGCCTGCCCCTAGAACAGTGGTCGGCAAACCTCGGCTCGCCAGCCACATGCGGCTCTTTGGCCCCTTGAGTGTGGCTCTTCCACAAAATACCACGGCCTGGGCGAGTCTATTTTGAAGAAGTGGCGTTAGAAGTTTAAGTTTAAAAAATGTGGCTCTCCAAAGAAATTTCAGTAATTGTCCTGTTGATATTTGGCTCTGTTGACTGATGAGTTTGCTGACCACTGCCCCCGAAGATGCTCGAATAGTGGGGATGCAGCTGAGTTGGTGGGCAGATTAGGGTTAGGGGCTGAGCCAGGCGGCTGACACCCTGTCCTGGCAGGGCTACCCGCCGCTGACGAAGGTCTTGGCGAGTTTCTTTGGGAAGCTGCTGGGGCAGGAGATAGACCCGCTAAAGAACGTGCTGGTGACTGTGGGTGCCTACGGGGCCCTGTTCACGGCCTTCCAGGCCCTGGTGGACGACGGAGATGAGGTGAGTGGGGTGGGGCTGGGGCTGGGACCTGGGCGGGGCGAGGGGGGTCAGGGCAATGCTGAGCTCAGCTAATCTGACCCTTGTACCAGGTCATCATCATCGAGCCTTTCTTTGACTGTTACGCGCCCATGACCTTGATGGCAGGGGGCTGCCCTGTGTTTGTGCCCCTGAAGCCGGTGAGAATGCTGGTTGGGGTGGGGGTGGGCAGAGGAGACCAAGGAGTGTGCTGTGTTGGACCCTAAGAGGTGGGGGTGGGGGGCAGAGGGAGGGAGGGAGGGAGGGAAGCCATTTCTCCAGGATGGAGAGAGGGTGGGGACAGTGTCGGGGGAAGAATCAGATCCTTAGCACTGCCTGTCAGGAAGTCAGGATTGCCCCCCCTCTTGCAGACCCCCACCCGGGATGGGGAGCTGGATTCCAGCAGCAACTGGCAGCTGGACCCCACAGAGCTGGCCAGCAAGTTCACGTCTCGCACCAAAGCCCTGGTTCTCAACACACCCAACAACCCCCTGGGCAAGGTACTGAGACCTCCTCCGGGGCCCCTCCGCGCTGGGTTCAAGCCGCACTCTTACCGATCTGCCGCCGTGGGCCTCAGGGTCTTCCTCTGGGGCGGGGGGGCGCTGTCTGTGAGCAGAGAGGACGAGGCTCCCGCAGGCCCCGAGAGCACGAGGGCTGGTGGTGGAGCGGCTGGGTGCCTCCACACCTCCTTCCCCAGGGCCGGAGTCAGTGGCTTCACCTCGGAGTGTCTTCTCATCTGTGAAATGGGAACATGGCAAAACCCACGTGAAGGAAACCCGGTCTTCCTCCTGGGTGTGTCTCCACTCTTACTCCCTCACACTTCTGACACCAATGTGTGGGTTCCCCCACACCCAGCAATTCTGCGACACCTGCGTGGTGTCCCACATTTAACTCGGTTCAGTGCTGACCCTGCCTTCCTGGAGAGAGCATCCATCCCACGGGCTAAGGACTCAGCCCCACGAGGCGGCCCCACGCCACCTCAGGTGCCAGTCCCAAGTCCAGGGTGTCACCTGTGCTTCTGACCGAGCCGCTGAGTCTGAGCTCCCCATGACCCCCTCCTTGGGTTCAATTAACTCGCTGGCGCAGCTCCCAGAACTCAGGGAACAGGGTTACCAGCGCACTAAAGCATGTGGTAAAGCCGAGACCGGTTTGGCTCAGTGGATAGGGCGTTGGCCTGCGGACTGGAGGGTCCCAGGTTCGATTCCTGTCGGGGGCATGTGCCTTGGTTGCGGGCACATCTCCAGTGGGCAGGGCGCAGGAGGCAGCTGATCAATGTCTCTCTCTCATCGATGTTTCTGACTATCCCTCTCCCTCTCTGTATAAAAATCAATAAAGTATATTTCTTTTTTTTATATTTTGTTGATTTTTTACAGTGAGGAAGGGAGAGAGAGAGAAAGTCAGAAACATCGATGAGAGAGAGACATCGATCAGCCGCCTCCTGCACGCCCCACAGTGGAGATGTGCCCGCAAACAAGGTACATGCCCCCAACCGGAATCGAACCTGGGACCTTTCAGTCCGCAGGCCGACGCTCTATCCATTGAACCAAACCGGTCTCGGCTAACATATATTTCTTAAAAAATGTGGTAAAGGACGCAGGTGACCGGCCAGGTGAAGAGATGCATAGGCCGAGGTGTGGGAGGGCCTCAAGCACAGGGAGGAGGGGGCATCGCCCTCTCTGAGCCCCACACGATTGGTTTTAGGGAGACTGCGTCCTGTAGGCATAACCAGGAGTAGCTCCGTTTCCAGCCCCTCCCCCTCGCTAGAAAAGTGGGGCTGGAAAATCCAGGCTTCCAGTTCCGGCTCCTCTTTCTAGGACCGGCCTGCCCAGGACCCCGCCCGAGTTGCCTCATTAGAGCAAAGGGTGTTCCCAGCGTGCTTGTCACCCAGGCCTCTGCCAGGGTTTCAGAGCTCTGCGCCAGGAACCAGGAGCAGAGACCAAAATGTGTATTTGTATTTTTTTAATATATTTTTATATTGATTTCAGAGAGGAAGGGAGAGGGCTGGAGATAGAAACATCAGTGATGAGAGAGAATCATGGATGGGCTGCCTCGTGCGTGCCCCCTCCTGGAGATCGAGCCTGCAACGCAGGCATGTGCCCTTGACCAGAATGGAACCTGGGACCTTTCAGTCCCCAGGCTGACGCTCTATCCACTGAGCCACGCCGGCGAGGGCTCTATTTTTCATTATCTACCAGGATCAGTGCTGTGGGGACTCAGCAGGATGGGCAGAGAGGCTCTGGGTTTGGAGGGGCCCTTCGCCTCCCTGAGCGGCCTCTGTGTCTGGGCCCGCCCACAGGTGTTCTCCAGGGCGGAACTGGAGCTGATAGCCCGCCTGTGCCAGCAGCACGACGTGCTGTGCATCTCGGACGAGGTCTACCAGTGGCTGGTCTTCGATGGGCACCAGCACATCAGCATTGGTGAGCCCAGCTGGCCAGGGTGCCCCCGTTCCCCTGGCTCTTTGTGCCAGGGCCGGGAGCCAGCAGCAGGCCTGATGATTAGGACCTAAGGGTCTAGAGCAATGGTTCTCAACCTTTCTAATGCCGCGACCCTTTAATACAATTCCTCATGTTGTGGTGACCCCTAACCATGAAATTATTTTTGTTGCTACTTCATAACTGTAATTTTGCAACTGTTATGAAGCGTATCTGTGTTTTCCAATGGTCTTAGGCGACCCCTGTGAAAGTGTTGTTCAACCTCCAAAAGGGTCGCGACCCACAGGTTGAGAACCGCTGGTCTAGAGGCACCCAGATCATGTGACTGGGGCAGCGACTCACCCCCTCTGAGAACAGGGACACCCGCCCCAGGCTGGTCGTGAGGATAACCTGGAATAAGTCCTGTAAAGAGCACGATTGGAGCTCTGGGAGGGGAGAGCCAGAGGGCACGCTGGGGACCAGCCACCCCGCCTCCCTGCCCCCGGTCCCCTCTCAGAGCTGTTCTCTTTGGCAGCCAGCCTCCCTGGCATGTGGGAACGCACCCTGACCATCGGCAGTGCTGGCAAGACCTTCAGCGCCACCGGCTGGAAGGTGAGTCGACGAGGAGAGGGGATCGCCCCTGCCCACTGTGGCCCCTGGCAGAGAGGTGGGTAGACCCTGAAAGGCCTCACCCTCACCTGTGTTTGCGGTCTAGGTGGGCTGGGTGCTGGGCCCCGAGAGCCTCTTGAAGCACCTGTACACGGTGCATCAGAACTCCATCTACCACTGTCCCACGCAGGCCCAGGTGAGGAGGCCAGGGGACCGTACCCCCGGGGGGAGGGAGGGCCCAGGCTGGCTCTGAGCCAGGTCACCCTGACCGGCTTGTGCATCCTCCCTGCCCCCCACCTCCCCGCAGGCCGCAGTGGCCGAGAGCCTGGAGCGGGAACAGCAGCACTTCGGCCAGCCCAGCAGCTACTTTGTACAGTTGCCGCAGGCCATGCAACGCAGCCGCGATCACATGCTGCGGAGCATGCAGTCCGTGGGCCTGAGGCCCGTGATCCCGCAGGGCAGCTACTTCTTCGTCACGGACATCTCGGACTTCAGTGAGGAACGGCCGGGCTGGGCAGGGAGTGGGGGGGCCGCAGGCCACCGGGGGCTCAGCCTGGCTTCTGTCCCCCAGAGAGCAAGATGCCTGACCTGCCGGGGGCTGCGGATGAGCCCTATGACAGACGCTTCGTCAAGTGGATGATCAAGAACAAGGTGGGCGGGGCCTCCGCCCGGGCCCCTGGGTGTGGTGTTACCAGCCTCTGCATGAGCCCTGGCACGGGACTGGATCCACGTCCAGGATGGCGAGCCCGTTTCATGTGTGCAAAGGCGGCATGGGGGTTGGCAGAATGAATTCCTGGCCTCCCAGGGCCTCCGTCTGGCCATCCGCACCGTGAGGAGGTGGCCCATTCACTCTGTGGTCCTCCAGCTCGAAGCTCTGATTCCCAGGCTGATGTCCTCTCTGGCTCTGCCCTGACCCCTCGCTTGGCCTCCATGTCCTCTCTACACCCAGGAGGGACGTGGGATGTTCTGGGATTCTTTCCCCGTGACCTTGACATAGCCCTGGAGGTGTGCGTTGGCGCGAATGCTCTTCCCCCCACGCCATGAAACCTCTCTGCCTCCCGAGAGCCGGGGCTGCTGGGCTGGGAGGCCCCGTTGAGACACGGGCTTCCTCTCCCCCTCCCCCAGGGCTTGGTGGCCATCCCCGTGTCCGTCTTCTACAGCGTGCCCCAGCAGCAGCACTTTGACCACTACATCCGCTTCTGTTTTGTGAAGGTAAAGGGCAGGGCTGCGGGAGGGAAAGCCTCCCCACGTTCCCCATGGCCAGCGGGGGGTGTGGGGAGAAGAGTGGGAGCCATCTGTGTTGGCGCAGGATGAATCCACGCTCAAGGCCATGGACAAGAAGCTGCAGGAGTGGAAGGATGAGCTCGGGGCCTGACGGCGCCCCTCGGCCCTGCCTCAGCGGTTGGTCCCTGCCTGCTCTGCAGGACTCTTAATCCAGGGGTCGGTCATTCCCACGCTGGGGGAGATGGTGAACCCCTTTTCTGTGACTCAGGGAAGAGCCCTCCTTCTTAGTCTTGGGGGCGTTGGTAGCAACACCCCACGGTGCCTACAACCCCGTTGCAGAGGTAGGGGGAGGCCTGGCTTGGGCCTCTTCCCTGCCCCTCCCTCGTTTAGGACACAGGGTCTGGGGTCCTTTCTGGCCTCATGAGACTTGGCGGGGACTCCATGGGCAGCGTCCAACAGTGGACTGGCCTGGAGTCCCAGCTCTGACCCCAGCGAAGGCTCGGGCAGCCCCGCCTTTCTTATCTCAACTTGACTTTGGGAAATGGTCTTTACCGTACTTTTTCTCAGAATAAAAGTTTAAGTTATTCAGATTGGCTTTATTCTGATCGCTGATGGGGACTTGGTCGGAGTGGAAGGCACATCAGTGAACCTCGGATCTTACACTTCTCTGTACAGATGTACTTTGTGGAGTAAAACGGAGTAACAGAGTGGAGCAGGGACATGGGACTTGTATGAAGTCACACGGTTAATCAATGGTAAAACCAGGCCTAGACCCCAGGGCTCAGCCGGTATGTGCTCCTGGTGCTGGATGTGGGGGTGAGTGTGGGGGTGTGTTTAGGGGAGGGGGACCTCATTAGAGTGTCTGACAGGAGGAAGACCCAGACAGTCCCGTCTGCCAGGGGTCAGAGGGGTCAGCGTGCAGGCCAGGGGGCCAGGGCTTACAGTTAGAGGAGAGGGAAGTACCTAGTGTTTGTTGTGTGCCCTTGCTTGCCAGCCACTTGGGTGCCCCTCATTTCATCAACTCCCTGAGACAGGAATTACTTCTCCATTTGACAAGAAAACCAAGGCCATACAGCTGGCGGGGGAGAGTGGGATTAGA
>JAAGEH010000126.1:11443-38701 GCA_011751065.1 Lasiurus cinereus | reverse complement strand
AGATACTTGCAAGGGGCCCTTAAGGGGCAAGGGAAGGAAAGCAAGGATTGTATGCCTTGGGCCCTAAAATGGACAGGGACTAGGTCTGTTCCAGGTTCATAAACTGTCCAGCTGTAAGTTCATTTGAATAGCAGACCTGACAAGTATTTGAGGTCAAAACCCTATCACGCATTTAAATTTTTACCATGTTAATAAAAGTATTCATTTGCTTGGAAAAAAGAAAATTATGTAATAAAAATCACATCTGTGAAGAAAACACTAACATATTGTCAGGGATTTCCTCCAGATTGTGGGATATGACTTGTTTTATTTACTTGTGATTGAGTTTTCATAGTTTTTCAGTCTAAAAAAACAAACTTGCTCTGAAACCATGATGTAATTACCTTTTCCCCAGTCCATGCTTCCTCCTCCTCCCAGCTGCAAACTGCGTGTCTGAATGAGGAGCTAAACAGGCTCTCTCACAAGACTCTCCTGGCCTCTTCAACTTTTAAAAGCCTCCGACTCCACCCCTGCTCAAACTTTTCTTTCTCACTTTGAGATCTCAAAGGTTTCAGCCCATGACAGCACCAGTGCCCTTTGCAAAGAACACATGATTTATTAAAGACAACTTGTCATCAACAGCATTGATTCAAGAAACAAAACTGATTAAAAAAACAAAAATAAAACAAAAAACAAAAGCAGACTAACTTTCTGACCCTCTGGAGTGAGCCAGCCCTGCTGAATTCATACAGCTCCATCTGTAATGTGTCCAAATTCCCGGGGGGCAGCTTCACAGGCTGGAAACCTGTCTGGAAACCTCCCTTGAGAATTTGGAGAAAGGGAATCACCAAGGGTAGGTTCTTTCCTCAGCCAAACCTGGAAGTGGTCCCCGTGCTCTTGACCTTCACCCCAAAGTCAAGGAGAGGGCACTGACCTCAGGCCTGCCACTGAGGCAAATTAGACGCAGTGATTCAAGTAGTGTGGCCCCAGAAGGGAAGGCAAGGGGACAGGCAAGAGGGAACGCATCAGGTGTCCTGGGCAGTGTCTGCTGGGTCCCAGGCGGTGGCCCCCATCTCGGGCTGTGACCGAGTCAGAGTTGGAACTGAACAAGCCACCAAGTCCCGGGAAAGTGGGCCGGCTGGAGGGAAGCAGTGTGTCTGTCCGGTGCAGGATCTTGAGTCTTCCTTACCCTCAGTTCCAGTACAGAGCTCAGAGCACCCCAGCAGGACGTGCTGGGGAACCAGGAAGGTTCCAGAGGCAGGGGGAGAGGATGCCGAGTCTGACCTCAGAAAGCCCAAACATGCTTCTAACTCCTTTTCTGCCTCCACCCACACCCCCAAACTGAGCACTTGCTGATCCGCAATAAATATCCAAGAGTTTGAATAAATAGTAAAAATCTCCCAAAAACCGTGTGTGATGAGAGGAGGCGGCGAACAGGCAAGTGCAGGAAGTCCCAGCAGCATCCACAGCATCAGGAGCCGCCTGGGGGAGCGGTGCCCGGCCCGCAGCCTGGCTTAGGCGGGCAGCAGAGGTCCTGGCTGCCAGGCTCAGGAAGGCTTTGGGGCACCAGGGTGCCTGCCCTCCGGTCTGAGGAGAGGATGAAGACCCTTGCTCCATTACCCAGCTGTCCAGACCCAAACCACCTGCCTCCTTACAAAAGGAGGGAAGAGACTTGATCAGAATAAGCTCTTTCTTCCCACTGCCCAGCAGTGGGAGTAGCCAATAGCTCGTGCTCTACGTGCACCCGCCCCAAATCCTGGGACCAGCCCAAGTGGGTGACCAGCACCCCCTTCTGCTCGCTCCGCTCCCCCAGCCCTGACAGGATCCAGGGCCTCGGAGCTCGGCTCTGCTGGCCCACGGAGGCTCCCTTCGGTCCCGCTGGCCAGTCATGGGACTCGGCCTCCCTGGAGGGGCCCTGGAAGCACTTGGATCCCAAACCCTGGCACCGCACTGCCTTCATGTCCTTCTCCTGCGGGGAAATCTCTGGAAGACTCGGCTCTCCCTGCTCCGTCCCTGGGCAGAAAGGAGGGGAGGAGGCTCAAAGCCTCATGGGGCATCATTTCTCAGCAGCTTTTGGTTTCCAAGATTTGGGGGAGGGGGGAGTAGGTTCAGGGCCCTCTAGTGAGGCACTGCGGACTCCCTCCCGGTCTGAGGGACCTGGGAGCCCAGGGCTGGGGGTGGGAGCAGGGTGCAGAGACCCAGGTGACTTCCAGGGGCTTTGCTGAGCCAGATTCCTAATTCTGTCTCTGGGTTTCACAGGTGTGGGGGAGGAGGGAGGGGAAGAGGGTGGGGATAAGGCACCCCAAGAGAGGAGGACAGAGGGAGAGCATTGTTGAGGAGCAAAGCCTCTGTGAAAGAGGTGGAGGGAGGAGGAGACAGAGACAGGAGGAGAAGCAGAGACCTAGAAGGAGTCAAAGACCATCCCCCGCACCCCCTCACTGACAGACACAGAGGAGACCGACCCACAGACACACACTCAGTGGGAGGGGCAGAGGGTGTGGCCGGGCCTGGCAGCTTCTAGCTCCCTCACAGTGTCTCTGTGCCCACGGAGAAGCCAAAGCACCAGCCCCAGAGGTGGTTTCTGGCTCATCTGCTAAGCACCTCCCCCGGCCAGAGCAGGAGGGAGCAGCAGAGCAGAGGCAGGGGGGACCTCTGCCAGCCCCCCCGGCGCCCCCATCTGCCCAGTCCCGGGAGCCATCTTCAGGAGCCCCAGCCGCGCTCAGCTGCTGGAGGACGGGCCCCAGAGCTGCGGGCAGAGAGGGAGCCGGGGCTTGGCGGTCAGGAAGGAGCGTGGCACAGTGTGCCCCCCGGTGGGAGTGGCCTAGGGGGACGGAGCTTCCCCTCGGGCTGGGATCCCACAGGCTTCTCTGTTCCAGAAGCCAGGACACAGGGACCGGTGGTGGATCCTGTCCCTGGGCGTCCGCTGCCGGGCTACTTTGAGTCTTGGAGCTCCTTGGCTTTCTGTAGGATCTGGCAGACATCTGTGATGGGGTAATCCTGGGCACGGGAAAAGCCAATAAGATGCCCCTGAAGTCACTCCACCTCCGCCACCCCTGTGCCCTTCCCACTGAGACCTGTCACCAGGCTGCATCTTGGGCCCCAGAGGCAGGGGCCACAGGTCATCACCCCGCGAGTAGCTACCATGGCACTCCCTGTAGCATTAATGTAACCAAGCCAACCAGCTGCACCCACAGGTCCGGCAGCCCTTCCCTAGACCAGGCCCATTCTGCTCCTCTCTCCCCACCTGCCACTGGGCTGGACTCTGTCCACACGTCAGCTCACAGGGGCACCTCAAAAGTCAAATCAGGGGGTGCTTATGCCTGTTTACCGATCTACTCAGTAAACTTATTGCAGACGAACCCCAGGCCGGGTGTTGGTGAAGAAACTGAGGCCTACAGAGCTTATGACTTGCCTGAGGTCATGTGGCTAGCAGAGCAGAACAAAGACGTGAACCTAACACTGTCTGACCGTTGAGTCCATGCTCTTAACCCCCGAGCCCCACTTTCCTGCTCCAGGTCTGGGCATGACTACCTCCGAGCACCACCACATACGGGCACCGCTGGGTCCCGGGTACAATGAACAGGTAGAGCACTTCGTTCCAAGAGGCCAAGTCATTCCCTCAAGGTCAGTGCCAAAGCCGGGATCCACACCCCTCCAAACCCAGATCTGCATCAAGGGTCCAGACTCTTAAGCCTCGCTACACTCGACTGTTCTGAGCCCGCCTGTCCCAGCAGCTGGCATGGGGAGGGGGGCGCTTGGTAAGGGTCTGCCTCTGAACACGTTACCTGAAGGAGCCGCATGTTGACAGTGAAATCCCCTTCCAGCAGCTGCTCCCGGATCAGTCTGAGAGAGGAAAGCAAGCAGCGAAGCGCTGGACCCTGGGCTGCTCTGAGTGCAGGCCCCGCCTGGGCCCTCCAGCTCACCACCCCCCGGAAGTCTGGTTTGACACTGGCCCCAGGTTCCCGTGGCTCCGTCCAGCCTGTGAGAGCAGCCCCCCCATCCCCACGTCTCTGCCCCAGGCCACACTCACATGAGCATGGCGCAGCAGACCAGGAGGAGGAAGTCAAAGCGGCTGCCATCGGCAAAGAGCGAGTCCCAGATCCGGATGACATCAGGCAGCAGGAACTCCTGCGACAGCAGCAGCGTCAGCCAGCGGAAGGCGAAGAACTGGGGCTTGATGTTCTGCTCTTGCTGCGGAGACAGAGGCGCGCAGTAGGTGCATGTATCCGTGTTGGCTGCTTGCCATGTGACATCATGCAGTCTTTACATGTAAGTTCAGATAAACTGCAGGGCCCCGGACCTCACCGAGGAGGCAGCAGGCCAGGGTTGAGTGCCAGGCGCTCGGGGGGGATAGCACTGGGCCACCTAGACCATCTCGTTCAGTTAAAGGGGCAGCTGCTGCTTGCTGACAACCCATGTTGTCGTATCGTCTGGTATTTTTAAAGAGAAGCCGTAAACCCAAACTCATATAAGCTCTCTAGGTTGAGAAATGACAGCTCAGGTTATTTCAAAACAATGTACAGCCCTGGCCTCTGTGGCTCAGGTGGCTGGGCACATCCCATGCACCAAGAGATTGCTGGTTCAATTCCTGGTCAGGGCACATGCCCAGGAGGCGGGCTCGATCCCCAGTAGGGGCAGTGCAGGAGGCAGCCTTTGGATGTTCTGCTCTCACATCAATGTTTCTCTTTCTCTCTTGCTCTTCCCCTCTCTTTAAAAATCAATAAAAATATTAAAGAAATAAAACACTGCACAGATTAGAGATAGAGAGAGAGACCATTAACCGGGCGTTTACTATAAGTCAGTTTGTGTTTAGCGTGTTAAATATATTCCCTCACTTATTTACTCCATAGGACAACCCTACAAGCAAATTTTTCCCAGCAGAGATGAGCACTCTGGTCAGCCACAGTGAATATTATTAACTGAAAAACTGCAGTCCCGATACGCCAAGGGTTCAGGTTCAATCTCTGGTCAGGCCACGCACGACAAGCAACCAATGAATGCATAAGTAAACAGAACAAATCGATGTTTCTCCCTTCCTCTCACAGATCCATAAAAATTAAAACAGCAAAAAAAAATAATTCTGGCCAAAACCGGTTTGGCTCAGTGGATAGAGCGTCGGCCTGTGGAGTGAGGGGTCCCAGGTTCGATTCCAGTCAAGGGCATTTACATTAGTTGCAGGCGCATCCCCAGTAGGGGCATGCAGGAGACGGCTGATCGATGTGTCTCTCTCTCTCTCATTGATGTTTCTGGCTTTCTATCCCTCTCCCTTCCTCTCTGTGAAAAATCAATAAAATATATTTTTTAAAAAAAATAATAATAATTCTGTATTTGTTCAAAAATATCTTCATATAAATGTTCTTATTCCCCAAACTGTTTGTTTACATACAACTTCTTTACTGAAATGTTTTTTGAAATAAACATAAAATACACTACAGTACTTTTCTGAACTTTTAAAAATGAATTTCACCCTTTTTTTCTCAGGGGACAAAAAGGCTGAACTAATTAAGTGCCTGGTAAATGCCTCCCATTGTGCCTGGCACACAATGGGCACCCTATCGACTCCCCTTCCCTGCCAGCCTGCCTGGACTCCCAGCATGTGCCGCCTGGTCCCTCGGCAGTGGGTCACCGTTCCCTAGCAACAGCAGCCACTTTCACTCCCAGACTGAAGCCAGAGCTCGCCCGGGACCTGGGATGCTCAGGAAGTCTGTCCCTTTCCCCCTGGCCTTTTCCATCTGTCTGCCCTAGCCTCGCCCGGGGGGCCTGGGGGTCCTCACCAATTTCAGGTAGAGCTCCACATCCTTATCCTTCAAGGTGGAGTACACCTTCTCCATCTTGTAGGTGATGCCACATTGGGAGTCGTCCAGGCTCTTGATGAAGTTGTCCCGGATCTCGGCCATGAGGTTGGTGAAGCAAAAGAAGGTGTCTGCCTCGGCGTGCTCTGGGCGAGACGGGCAGGGTGAAGGCAGCCCAAAGGGAGCGGTGCCTTCCTGAGTGCCACTCCAAGTCTCACCTACGCCATCCTCCCTTCACCTCCGAGTCTCACCAAGCCACTGCACCCCCACAGTCAGGCTCAGTGCCTTTCTGTCCTCGACCATTCTCCATCCCAATACTAAGGACATCACCTCTTTCCTCACATCTTCTGGTGACACTGTACACTGGCTTAGCAACTGACTACATTCTCTTCTGATGGCATCTTTCAAATCACTATTTATTTAAATCCTATCAGTCCGTCTCCTGCATAACATCCCATGTCTGCTCTCAGATATTCAGTTAAAAATATCAAGAGCTTAGTACACTTCCGACATTCTAGCTAGTCTGAGCTGGGATGGCTCTGAGAGGATCCAGGCCAACCCCGTAGCTGACAGAGGGAGAGGGAGCCCCAGAGAGAGGCTGTGAGCCGCACAGTCAGAGAAAGCCACCGGCCTGGCTTTCTTTGGTTCCTTTTTTAAGGCGCCGGCAACAAGGGATGTGGGCAGCCAAGAGCCCTTTTACCTTTCCACTCGTTGTTGGGGTCGGTGGCAAAGGTATAGTAGAGGGGCCCCACGATCTCATTCATGCCCTGCACGTAAGCGATGCCAGGGTTGAGCTTGGCATAGATGAACAGGATCCGCTCCACCACCTCCCAGTGGGCCTCGCAGCCGTTGGGCAGCACCTCGTACTCATTCAGGGATGACGGCGTTGAGTGCTTGTGTGGGGAGCTCATCTGGGGGAGAAGAGGAGCCCGTTAGGACGATGGGTGGCATCATGGACAGTATGTTCTCAGCGGCAACGTCTACCGTTCCGTTTAAACTTAACCTCCAGCTAACGGGGACTACAGGGCATAGACAAAGCTAGAAGGTGGGGTACTCTACAAGACAGCTGGACCAAAATCTAATCCGCAGCGGTAAGCCCTGGCCGGCTTGGCTCAGTGGTTAGAGAACTGGCCCGAGGACCGAAGGGTATCGGGTTCAATTCCCAGTCAAGGAGACCAACCTCAGTTGCAGGTTTGACTCCCCCCTCCACCAGCCCCTGCTGGGGCGAGTAAGGGGGGCAACCAGTTGATGTGTCTCCCTCACATCAATGTCTCTCTCTTTCCTCCTTTCCACTCTCTCTCTAAAGACCAATGGAAAAAAATATCCTCGGGTGATAAAAAGAAAAAAATTTACCGGGATAAAAGCCTAGCACCCTGCTTCCCTTTGTGGAGAGGGGTACTGACTGGGAAAGGGCATAGCAGAAACATTCTGTGTCTTGTTCTGGTTGACAGTCACACAGATATGTAATATACATAAGGAAAAATTCATCCCGTTGTATACCTATAAGACCTGTGCTTTTTAAAAATATATATATTTTATTGATTTTTTATAGAGAGGAAGGGAGAAGGATAGAGAGCCAGAAACATCGATGAGAGAGAGTCATCGATCA
This sequence comes from Lasiurus cinereus, assembly GCA_011751065.1. Taxonomy (NCBI): domain Eukaryota; kingdom Metazoa; phylum Chordata; class Mammalia; order Chiroptera; family Vespertilionidae; genus Lasiurus; species Lasiurus cinereus. Next base: position 31,321 of record JAAGEH010000126.1, on the reverse strand, counting down.
GCCGCCTTGTGCACGCCCCCCACTGGGGACATGCCCGCAACCAAGGTACATGCCCTTGACCAGAATCGAACCCAGGACCCCTCAGTCCTCAGCCTGACGCTCTATCCACTGAGCCAAACCGGCTTTCAGCAGATCTGTGCATTTTACTGCATGTTAAGTTATACTTCAATTTAGAAAACAAAACTTCAAATAGGTCAAAAATAGAGAATTGGCTAAGAGTCTTCAAAAAGTAAAATGAGCCGAAAACGATTTGGCTCAGTGGACAGAGCAGACTGAAAGGTCCCAGGTTCGATTCTAGTCAAGGGCATGTACCTTGGTTGCGGGCACATCCCCAGTGGGGAGGGGGAGGAGGGAGAGGGCGTGCAGGAGGCGGCTGATCGATGTTTCTGACTCTCTATCCCTCTCCCTTCCTCTCTGTAAAAAATCAATAAAATATATTTAAAAAAAAAAGAAAAGTAAAATGATGTGGGGGATGGGGGGAAGGGAAGGCTGCTCCAGATCAAGAGACTAAAGAAACAGCGCCCCAAGGCAGCCCCTAAACCTGGACTGGAGCCTGGTGTGGGAGTAAAAACACAAGTCCTCTCAGCACAACCGAGGACACACAATCATGGATGAACGCTAGGAGTGTTATTAAGCGACTGCTGCTCTCTTCCTGGCTGTGCTGGCGCTAAGCAGGATGGCCTCAGCCCCAGGAGATGCTGCTGGAGCGCTCCGGGGAGTCTGGGCATCTGCAGTTTACGCTCTGGAACACAAACACACGTGGCCAAATATCAACAATGGATCAGGAAGGACAGAAGTATGTGATATGCATTGTACTCTCTTTTTCAACTTTGCTGAATGTTTTGAAATTCTCATAGGAAGAAATTGGAGATGATAATCTCTACTTAACACTCATGAAATGGGCCGACACCGGTTTGGCTCAGTGGATAGAGCGTCGGCATGCAGACTGAAAGGTCCCGGGTTCGATTCCGGTCGGGGGCATGTACCTTGCTTGCGGGCACATCTCCAGTGTGGGACGTGCAGGAGGCGGCTGATCGATGTCTCTCTCTCATCAATGTTTCTGACTTTCTATCCCTCCCCCTTCCTCTCTGTAAAAAATCAATAATAATAATAATAAAAAACCTCATAAAATGGAGCAGAGGTCCCCCACCCAGCTGCCCATCAGGTCCTGGGGAGGTTGGCAAAGACTTGGGTGTCTGGGGTCACCTGTATGCGAGCCACAGGCAAGCCAGGCAGGGGCCGTGGAGGAAACTGTCCCGGAAGTGCAGGGTCCTGGGGCGTTTCAACTCCCTTTCCTATTGTACGTACACATGCATGCGTATACATGCATGTACATGTGCACACACATTCATGCCTACATTTACTGAGAGCACTCTCTGTGCAAGACAGTGCTCCACAAGCATGCCTCAAGGTCATGCTCTGAACAACCTAGAATATTCTCTCAACACTCACTTTGGAGATAAGGAAAAACAGGCTCAGAAAAGTTAAATCACTCATCGTGTCTCGCATTAAGTGGTGGCAATGGGATCCGATCCCAGGCTCGCTGACTCTAGGACCTGAGGTCCAGGCCTCTGAGCATGCCCAGTGCTTTCCAGCTTTCCAGGAATCTGCACGGCCATGACCTCATTTCATGTTGGCAATTCCAAAGCCGGGCAGGGCAGAAAGGATTATGCCCAGGCTACAGAAGAGGAGATGGAAGCTGAGGAAGGTGCCAGGACGACTCGCCCAGAGTGAAACAGGTGGCCAGCTCTAACTCCAGTTGCCCGGCCTCGGGTCCAGAGTCTAGGAATGAAGCTTCTGCTCAGCTGCTCTGCCCCAGGACCAGGTCCCAACCGACAATGGGTGTGAGCTCAGCTCGCAGCCCTCAGTGACGAGTGAAACGAATGACAGGGCCAGGCGCCGCAGCCAGGACACACAGCCAGCCCCGCCGCCACTCGGCCAGCATTCCGCACCGCCAGCACTCCCAGCTGTCGCCGGCACGCGGCCCCGGGGGCCAGCTGTACCTGCCCATCACCCCTGCAGCAGCGGGAGGTGGCTGCTCTCCCACAGACACAGAGCCTCGCCCAGTCATTCCACTTGGAGGGCAAAGCTGCCACAGTGGCATCTGTCTCTACTTTTGGAAGGTCACAGAGAGAAGTTTTTCCTGTGTTGGAGGCAGTGAAAAGTTCGGAGCTCCAGGTACCAAAACAGTGGGTACAAGTTAGGAAATCAGCTTATACACTCATTTGGCTACAACTACAGGGGCCTGGAAAAGACCGGGGTGCACTCAGCCCAAGTCCTGTCAATTCTACTCCCAAGTCCCTCAGATCTGTCCTTGCCCCATCCCAGCCCCAACTCCCACCCGCTCCTGCCTGAACAATGCGGCCACCTCCCACACCCCCTCCACCGCTGTTCCTGTCCCTTCCGATCAACACCCCCACAGCGCCAACAGCGATCTTGTGTAAGAGCAGACCCGGATCACCTCACTGTCCTGCACCAGGGCTCCCCAACCCTTAGGATAAAGGCCCCGGGTGACCTCACCACCACCGGCCTCTCCAATGTCCTCCAGTAACCTTCTCGCCCTTGCCCTCAGCTCCTAGCCACAGTGGACACCTCCGTTCCCTGAACACACCACACTACCTGGTGCCCAGAGACTGCCACCTATGCCCTCCTCCCTTCCGGAATGCTCTCTCCTCCTAGCTCTTCGAGCACAAGCTTAAATGTCCCTTTCTCAGGGAAGTCTTCCCTGATATCCAGACCAGGTCAGCTCCCCCCATCAATGCTCCCATCACGCCTGGAATTGCTTTTTAAAGAGCCAGCTCCACTACAGTAGCAGCCTGCCTCCTTCATACACAGCAGGGACCACCCCCAGGAGCCATTACATCCAGCCTTGACCTTGATCCCTGACTTTCCAGACAGAGCCCTGGCAGGACTGAATTTATCCTGAGTAACTGTCAGGACAGACGGTCCTGGGGCCAGTGGCCAGAGGGTAGCAGGAAGGGAAAGGTGGTCATGGGGAGCCCCCGGGGCCCCCAGGCTGCCTCTCACATTTGTGACCCCACTCCGGTTCCGGGCCACTGTTTGGGATTTCAGTGTCGTCTGCTCCACCCGCTTACGAAGGGTCTCGAACTCGTTCTGGGGGTCCAGGATGAGGAGGCACGGGTACTCGGTGGCCCTCTGGAAGAAGGAGATGTCTGGGCACAACCTCCTGTCAGAGGGAACAGGAGAGAAGACTGTCACTCAGGGCGGAGGCTCACACATTCCAGCTCCCAAAAGACATCTTTTAAAAACTAGTAACATTATATATATGTTTTAAATTAAGTTTTCAAGAGTCATTATAATCACTATAACATATACCCATATTATGTGTATTTGCAGATAGATACACGCGCATATACACACTTTTTAAAATAAATCTTTATTGTTCAGATTATTACAATCGCTCCTTCCCACCCCCACCCACCCCCAATAGCTCCCTTCTACCAGGTTCCCAACCCACCCTCTGCCCTTACCTCTCCCGCACTGTCCTCATCCATAAGTGTCCGATTTTTGTCCAGTCTCTTCCCGCACCCCCCGCACCCCTTTCCCTCTACCTGAGAATTTTCAGTTTATTCCCTTTCTATGCCCCTGATTCTATTATAGTCACCAGTTTATTCTATCCATTAGATTTTTAATCCACTTGATTTTTAGATTCAATTGTTGATAGATATGTATTTATTGTTTACCTTTTTATCTTAATTTTTATCTTTACCTTTTTTCTTTTTCCTCTTCTTAAAAGAATATCTTTCAGCATTTCATATAATACTGGTTTGGTGGTGATAAACTCCTTTAGCTTTTTCTTATCTGTGAAGCTCTTTATCTGAATGATAGCTTTGCTGGGTAGAGTAATCTTGGTTGTAGGTTCTTAATATTCAGCACTTTAAATATTTCTTGCCACTCCCATCTGGCCTGCATAGTTTCTGTTGAGAAATCAGCTGACAATCGTATGGGTTCTCCCGTTGTGGCAATTCGCTGTTTTTCTCTTGCTACTTTTAATATTCTCTCTTTGTCTTTTGCTCTTGGCATTTTAATTATCATGTGCTTGGTGTGGTCCTCTTTGGATTCCTTTTGTTTGGGGTTCTCTGTGCTTCCTGGACTCGTAAGTTTCTTTTTTCATCAAGTGGGTGAAGTTTTCAGTCATTATTTCTTCAAATAGGTTTTCAGTATCTTGCTCTCTCTTCTTCTGGCACCCCCATAATTCTGATGTTGGTAAGCTTGAAGTTGTCCCAGAGGCTCCTTACACTATCTTCATATTTTTGGATTCTTTTTGCTTTTTGCTTTTCTGGTTGGGTGTTTTTTGCTTCTTTGTATTTCAAATCTTTGACTTGATTATTGTGATCCTCTAGTCTGCTGTTGGATCTCTGTATATTATCTTTTATTTGACTTATGCTTAATTTCTAGTTGGTCCAAGGGTCTTACTAAATTTATCAGACTTTTCTAGAAAATTCTTGTAAAACCTTATAACTATGGTTTTGAACTCTATATCCAGTCATTTGCTTTCCTCCATTTCTTTCATTTGTGATCTGTTTGTGTCCACATTTTGGCTGCTTCCCTGAACTGATAGAGTGGCTTTGTGTGCTAGGTCTCCTATAGGGCCCAGTGGTTCAGTCTTCCCAGTTACCTGAGGTGGACACTCTTGGTGCAACCCTTTGTGGACTGTGTGCACAGTCTTGTTGTAGTTAAGCCTTGATTGTTGTTGGTATCACTGGGAGGAATTCACCTCCAGGCCAACTGGCTGTGAGGATCAACTGTGTCTAAGCTGGGAGAACTTCTGTGCTGGAGACACCCTTATGAGACAAGACTTGCTTCAGTGAGGCTTTGGTGCTCACTGAGTCTGCCCGGAATGTGTCCCTTATGGATCTGAGGAGTTGTAATCTGGATGGTCCCACTTTGACCCCTGGGTACACTAACTCTTGGATCTCCAAAGAAGTGCTAGTTTAACCTCTGCCTGAGGCCACCCAGTAGGAGCTATGGAGAGATCTGCAGATTCTTCTTCTTTGTTTGGGTTTTGGAGGTGCCCAGAAGAAGCCCAGCTGTGAAGCAATACAATCAGCTTCGGGGCCTTCGGCTTTTTTTGGACGTTCTGGGTCTCACTGACTCAGCTGCAGTTTGTTAGGTAAGTTTAGAATTCAAAGGACCAGGCCATTCATATGCAAAAGCCTCTGTGCTCAGCTTGGATGGGGTGGAGTCTCAGGGCGGAGCAAACAGCAATGACTTTGTGGGGCGGGATCTCAGGATGGAGCAAACAGTAATGGCTTCCCGTCAGCCCTGCCCCAAGAGCCAATGTACCGTGGGTCTCAGTGTCTCATAGTAATCACTGCAAGTACCTCTAAGAGAAAGCCGCCCCCGAATTTCACCCACTGCCAGACAGTCCAGTTTCTCCCCATATGAGTCTGGGTCCCCAGAGTCTCACCCAGAACTGAGCAGTCAGGATCTTTTGTCTCCCTCCCAACTAAGAAAGCCAGACGCATACTCAGTTGCCAGCCCTCTCTGCATACATGTTTCTGTACCTCTGCCTTCCGCAGCTCCTGTGAGTCTCAGTGTGCTTTTTTCTTTCCGTCTAGTTGTAGAATTTCCACTCAGCCAGCCTTCCTGTGGTTCTGGATGATATCCATTTTGTCTTTTAGTTGTAGTTTTGAAATTGCAAGGCAGCAGTTTAGGTGTTTACCTATGCCGCCATCTTGGTTTCTCATCTATATAAATACTTTTTAAAGTGTCCTTATTGATCTTATGACCCAACTTGTCCCTTAAATTACAAACATCGTTCCATGTCAAAAACAGCTAACTGTAGTGTGGTTAAGCGTGGTTACATTGCACATGATACAGTAGAATATTATACAGCTGACATGGGAAATAAATGTCCGAGACAAAGTGAGAGGAAAAGCAAGTCCAAGGTCCCACCCCCGTCTCCCTCCATGTGGCTTCAACCACACGCTCTTTCAACAGCCCAGCTCCATGGGCTCTCAGGGCCTCGCACAGGCGGATCCCACCCACCACGGCCTTTCCCTCCCTCTCCCCCAGGTCCCTGACTCCCCAGAGCTCAGCCGGAACACTGCTTCCTCAGCAAGGCGTCCTGAACACCCTGAAACACCTGAACCCTTCCTTCAGAGCATCTACCATAAACGCTAATCACACGAATTTGTTGAACACCTGTCTTCCCATCTCCCCACCCCCAAGGTTCTAGGCTCTTTTGGGAGAGGGACATGTCCTGTCTATTCAGTGCTCAATCCTGAGCTCGGCACTAGGATTGTCATATAGCAGGGGCTCAGTATCCATCTGTCGAAGGAATGATTAGGTGAACCCATAAATGCCCAGGACAACCAAGACCAAGGCAGGGAGAGGAGAGAGCTGAGTGCCGGCAAGCACAGTGACCCCCACACACATGCATGGCACTTGCCAGCCCATTCTCAGGCCCCAGGCCACCACCCACAGCTCCTCACACCCCCACTGGACCCTGATGGCCGGGCTAGAAAGGAAAAGGACAGAACTGGGACCGCCCAGGAGTCCCTGGACCCACTCCCAGCCCCGCCCCCGCTCACCGGACATCTTTGTCGATCTGCAACAGCACCTCGTTGTCCTTGAAGTACGTGTTCCACCGGCTGTCGGGGTTGGGGTTCAGTGGCTGTGGGGAGGAAATAAGCTGCTCACCTAGGCCTCGAGAGAGCTCCAGAGGTATTACCTTTTGAGGCCTGAGCAGTGGCCTCACCCCACCAATCCCATCCCAGGCCCCGCTGTGGCTCTGAGACCCCGCTCCACGCCACAGCTACCAGCCAAGCCTCGTTGCCTGCTCTCAGAACACGCCTGCCTGGATGACTCCATTCCTCCTGTCTCCTGCTCTGGCTCTAGAATGCTGCCCAGGACAGGTTCTCACTAAACACTTGTGGACTGAATGAATGAATGAATGGATGAAGGAATGCCGTGTCTCGAAGTCTAACTCATCAAATCCCTGCTCTGAGTCACTAACTGCAATCCTTGGCGGAGGGCCTGGACGCGATCCACCTCCACGTGCCACACTGCGAGGCACATAGGTGAAGCTCAGTCCTGGAGAATGAAGGGGGCTTCCTCCGGACCCCAGAAAGGCAGTCCGCCTCACCCCCACCTGCTCTGGCTTTCTTCAACTATCAAATCACAGAACCCGCGTCAAGGAACAGGGTGGGGCCAAAACCGGTTTGGCTCAGTGGATGGAGCGTCGGCCTGCGGACTGAAGGGTCCCAGGTTCGATTCCGGTCAGGGGCATGTACCTTGGTTTCGAGCACATCCCCAGTAGGGGGCGTGCAGGAGGCAGCTGATGGATGTTTCTCTCTCATCGATGTTTCTGACTCTCTATCCCTCTCCCTTCCTCTCTGTAAAAAAAAAAAAATCAATAAAACATATATATATATATATATATATATATATATATATATGTTTTTAAAAAGGAACAGGGTGGGAAGGAAAGGAGACAGTGCGGGCAGAGACCAGGCTCGGTGCTGCTCACAGCATTCCCTGAGCCCCCACTATCACGTAGATTCCCGTCTGGACCGGGGGAGGAGGGGAGACAAAGGCCTTCAGGGACAGAGCAGCCAGAAGAAGAAAGGAGGGACTGGAAGAGCCAGAGGGGACCGAGACCAGCTGTACCATCCTCTGGGGTGGAGGGACTTTGCCCACTCAAAGCCCACACCCCTCTCCACCCTGTAGCCCCGTTCCCCGCTGCTGACCCCTACTCACATGGTCCTCAAAGGTCACATCCTCTCTGGACACACCCATGTTGGCCTTGGCAATGCCGGGTTGGATAATCATCTCCCTCAGGAACTGGGAATAGAGCTCCCTGCAGGAGAGAGGAGCAGGGAGGGGTAATTCCCAAAGGCCTTGTCCAGAAGGCAGGGCAGTTTTGGCACCACCTATTCTTCCTGATAAAAGACCCTCTCATGCCAAAACCGGTTTGGCTCAGTGGATAGAGCATCGGCCTGCAGACTGAAAGATCCCAGGTTCGATTCTGGTCAAGGGCACGTACCTTGGTTGCAGGCACATCCCTAGTAGGGGGCGTGCAGGAGGCAGCTGATCGATGTCTCTCTCTCATCAATGTTTCTAACTCTCTATCCCTCTCCCTTCCTCTGTAAAAAAAAAATCAATAAAATATATTTAAAAATAAAGTAAAAGACCCTCCCGTCATCCTCTTTTCTCCAGGTCTCACCTACCTCTGCTTGGCCAGGATGGCGGTCCATGAGGCTCTCTCCAACGGGAGGTAGTTTAAGAGAATCTGCACAGAGCGAGAGGAGCAAAGCTCTGGTGACTCCACCACCTGGACAGCAGGTGGAGGCTGACAGGCCTCAAGCGCAACCTCTGCTAACGCCCAGAGAAGACATGATGGCTGAAGCCCGGAGCGTGGGCATGGTGGGCTGGGAGCCTCCCCTCCCCCCCCCACTGCCGCCCTCCTCCTCTATCCCAAACCAGGCCTTCCCTCCTCTGCTCCTCACACAGACTCTTCCAGATGATACTCAGCCCTTGTGCTCAAAGGGGCTGGAAACGAGGAGACTGGCCTTCCAGCACTCAATCGTGTTGGACCCAGCACAGCCTTCTTCGTCCCAATATGCATCACGGCCGCTGCTCCGGCTGTACCAGGACCCACAGGGCTGCACTGGCATTACAAAGCGTCCCATCCCCAAAGGGATCCGAGAGGACCCGAAAACCCGGGACTTCCCAGAGAAGCTTCCCCAGACCAAGCGAGGCAAGGCACGGAACAGAAAGAAGGGGCGGGGGTGGGGGCAGCCCATGCAGGAACCCAGGGACTCTCCGCAGAGCAGAAGGCCACCCCAGGCACACCCACCTTCCAGCAGAGGCACCGAAGTCCGCCCTCACAGGGGATGCCTGTGGACACAGCAGGCAGAGGTCACACCCTAGGCCAGAGCCCCGGAACCCCCCAGCCCTCCACCTCGGAGCCAGTCGGCAGGGAGTAGAGCGAGCGAGAAGTACTTCTTCCAGAATCATCTTCTGCCACGAAAGTTGCTAGACTGGACGCTCATCCTGTGTGTCCTTGCTCTCCGTGACCCCTGACCCCTGTCCCCAGCCCAGAGCTCCCTCTATCTGGAATATTCTTTGGAGGATTACACCTCCTCATCCTGGATATTTCTGCCTCAGGGCAAGCTGTACCAACCCCCATCTCTTCCCAATCAGGCAGCTCGCCCATTATAAATAACGGCTCCATGACTTCCCAGCATCCCTCACAGCTCAGACTGCAGAACGGAATTTGTGTACAGTGGTACCTCGAGATACGAGTTTAATTCGTTCCGTAACCTTGAGGCGTGGGAAACTAAGAGACGCTCGAGTCGCGGTAAACTGGTGGGTTGTGTGCAGCCGGCCGATCCGCGCGATGACTCCTATCTCAAATGTTGCTCGTATTTCAAAGCAAAAATCGCTCGCTCGACAGCGTGTATCTCAAAAATCTCATATGTTAGGGCACTCGTATCTCGAGGTACCACTGTACTTATTTAACGTTTTAACTCTTACTGTGGGTACGCCCCAACAGGACAAAAACCACCTCTGACTGACATTCCCGGCACCTAGCACAGGGCATGGCACACAGGAGACTGTAAACTACCGTATTTTCCGGTGTATAAGACGACTTTTTAACCCAGGGAAATGTTCTCAAAAGTCAGGGTCGTCTTATACGCCGGGTGTCATCTTATAGGGTTAGTATATCCCAAACTCTATATTTTAACTGGAAAAGTTGGGGGTCGTCTTATACGCCGGAAAATACGGTAAGCTACAAATGTTAAGTGCTGTGTGTATGTGTGTGTATGTGTGTGTTAAGTGCTTTCTAGACCTGACTGCACTTCATCCTCATTACAACCCTAGAAAGGAAGGAAGATCAGCATCCTTGTCCTCATCTTGCAGATAAGGAGCGCCATCAGGGACTCAAGACACAGGTCAGCCTGACGCCCGAGGTCAAACTTTCACCACTACCTCCGAGGAGGCCCGGCAGATTCCTCAGCCCAGCGCAGTTCCCAAGCCTAATCATCCCTCCTGGCAGAGAGGCAACCTTCTCCTGCAACTGTCAGGCACCTTGCTGGTGCAGCTGCGCCTACCACGTCCCCGTCCACCTGGCCCAGGAGCTCATGGCCCATCTCAGAATCTGCCAGGGGAAGCAGGTTCTTCAGAATTCCCCGCTGACAGGAGTGCAAAGGCTGAGCAGTGACCAGAAGCCGCCCAGAACAGCCTTGGGGTCTTTAAAAGATGAAGGTTAACCATGCCAGCCAGGGCAAAGTCAAACGCTGCTGGGGCACAGCTCCGTCAGCCAGCTGTCTCGGGGCTGGGAATTTTCTCACCGCTAACCAAAGTCCCCTGTCACCCCAGGAGGCTTTGATCCCCGGCCAGGGAGAGAACCAGGAACTACTCCGCCTCTCACCAAATTCTGCAACACAGGAAGCGTGCTGGAAGGCGGGAAGACGGGCCTCGGCTCAAGACGCCTTCCTGCCATCCTCTGTCCTCGCCAGTTATTCCAAGAACCTAATCAAGCCTCCTTCAGACACCAATTGCGCACCCTCAGGCCCACAGGCAAGCCAACTGTGGCCACGACCTGTGTGGCTCAGGGGAGTCCCTGCTTGGTCAGCGCCAGGGGATCTGGAGAAGCCCCAAGAGGCAGGCTGGCCCCCAGAACCGAGCAGGTATGGCCTTGGGCACCTTCCCCGCCCTCCTGGCCACACTGCTGCTCTGGGTAAACTCTGCAAACGGAGGGTTGCCTCTTACCACTGAAACTGAGTTCCCGAAGCTTCTCCAGGACGATGGTGGGCTCCTTCAGGACCTCCTGGAAGTCCGCAATCCTGGAAGGCGGGAGGGGGAGGCAGATGAGATACAGCCACACGGACGATGCCAGGCTTAGTGACCACTCCCGAAGCCCCCGGCTCCTTCAGACCCGCCATCTCCAACCTGCTCCTCCCCGCCACCCCCCTTTCAGGTGGCAAAAAAGCTCACGAAGGTCCCAATCAAAGTCACGTCTTCCTCTAAGCTCAGAAACTCAGAGGTATCCCTGTGCAGAGGTTCTCCAACCCAGCATCACCAAGCCGGGCACGTTCTACTAGGCAGTGAGCTGGCATTTATGGGGCACTTCCTGCCGGCCAGGTCCAGCCCACAGCTCCACGCTCTGAACTCAGTGAACCCCAGGAACCGGGAGTAATTCGATCCCGAGACAGCGGACCTGTGTAACCTGCAGGCAGCTCTCCAGATGCAAAAAATACCATCAGGAGAGGGCCGCTGGGCCCGCCTGCAGGCAAGGGCACAAGGTTTAAAACCACAAATCCTGGAGGGAAAGTGACGCGGGAGCACCAGGCTGCAGGGTTCGGCCTGGGAGAGCGGGCAGACGGGCAAATTCCGGTTTCCTTAGCGTTTCTAGTAAAGAAAGGAGCACGGGGGAGGGGAAGCATCTGGAGAGGAGGGTGCTGAGGGGGGACAAGGGTGACAAGGAAAAGGGGAGCGGGGGGAGGAGCCTGAGGAACTGGGCTCTAAAGGAGGCCCTAAAGGAGGAAGGCACCGGGGGCAAGGGGAACCCGGGGCGCGCGCGCAAGAGAGAGAGAGAAAAGCGGTGACACCCCGGGGGTCCCGGAGAAGGGCCTCCACTCCGTGCCCTCTCCGGCCCCCCGGCAACGGGGCCCCGCGGTTCCTTACCGGCTCTTGTGCAGACTCGACATGGTGTTGACTTCCGGATCCCCCCAGCCGCCTCCGCCGCCCCCGGGACCCGGGGCGCTCCGCATAGGCCTCCGACCGGAAACGCACCCGCCCGCGTGCGTGTTCCGTGCCGCTCCGCCTCCCCCCCACACTCACGTGCCGCCCCCTTCTCCGGGGCCACGCCCCCTTCTCCTGGCCACGCCCCCTTGCCCTAGGCCCCGCCCCGCCCCTATCCAGCCCGGCGGATCCCCAGGCCAAGTTCGAGGGCGCTGACCGTGTGTGCCCTAAGGTTCTTCTTCCTGGCGCCGCCCGGGGCCGCCGTTTCCGGCTACGGAACACACCTGTCAGCGTCCCCTTCCTCTCGCGTTCCCCCCCCACCCCCGCAGTTAGCGATGGCGTCATTGTTTCGGGAATGTCCTCTCCCCGCTAACCTGCGCAGCTATTGTCACTGCCAACTCTGGGACCCCTAGAGCAGGCATCGATCGCACGGAGCAGGTGGTTCAGGAAATACTGGACGGAAAATGGGACCGCCTTTCAGTGTTTCTGTGCCTTTGGGGGTTTCATGAACATGAAATGTACTATCAAAGAACGAGAGAGCCCTAGCCGGTTTGGCTCAGTGGATAGAGCATCAGCCTGGGGACTGAAGGATCCCAGGTTCGATTCCTGCCAAGGGCACATTCCTGGGTTGCGGGCTCCATCCCCAGTGGGGGGCGTGCAGGAGGCAGCCTATCAATGATTCTCTCTCATCATTGATGTTTCTCTCTCTCTTTCCTTCTCTCTTCCTCTCTGAAATCAATAAAGAAATATATATATTTTTTTAAAAAAGAAATATTGGATGGAAAACGGGACTACCATTCAGTGTTTCTGTGACTTTGGGGTTTCATGAACATGAAATGTACTATCAAAGAACGAGAGAGCCCTAGCCGGTTTGGCTCAGTGGATAGAGCATCAGCCGGAGGACAGACACCCTGTTTGATTCAGGTCAAGGGCACGTGCCCAGGTTACGGGCTTGATCCCCTGTAGAGGGCGTGCAGGAGGCAGCCAATCAATGATTCTCTCTCATCACTGATGTTTCTAACTCTCTCCCCCTCTCCCTTCCTCTTTGAAATCAATAAAAATATATATTAAGAATAAATAAATAATATGAACTCTTACCAACCTGGATACAGTGGGATTTTTAAATAAATCACTAATTGTACATAAAGGGGAACCCACACTGTGTGCTTGCTTTTCTCTGCCTCCTCTCACTCAGCATGATGATTTTGAGATCAGTGTGTGTGTTGTAACGCATCATTCCTTTTTACTGCTGGGCAGATGCCCCCATCTGGAGGGACCATAGTTTATCCTTTACAGTTTGTTTCTGGTTTGGGGCTATTACAATAAAGTTGCTATGAATATTTGTGCACAAGTCTTTACATGGACACCTGCTTTAATTTCTTTGGGAGTTGAATGGCTGGATGTATTTAAAATTTTTGAAAAACATCTAAACCGTTTTCTAAAATGCTTCTATCACTCTACACCCATGCCAGAAGTGGATGAGAGTTTCGGTTGTAACATATCTTCATCAACACTTAGTATGATCCGTCTTTTTCATGTCAGACATCCTAGTAGTGGTATCTTGTCTTTGTTCTAATATGCCTTTCCCCAAAGACCAATGATGTTGAGTGTGTTTTCATGTGTTTGCCATCTATATATCTTCTTTAGGGAAGTTATCTGTTCAAAACTATTCACCAATCTTAATTGAGTTGCTTGTTTTTTCACTAAAATATACTTTCAAGAATTTTTTATATTTTCTATTTTTAATATATTGTATTGATTTTTTTACAGAGAGGAAGGGAGAGGGATAGAGAGCTAGAAACATCAATGAGAGAGAAACATCCATCAGCTGCCTCCTGCACACCTCCTACTGGGGATGTGCCTGCAACCAAGATACATACCCTTGACCGGAATTGAACCTGGGACCTTTCAGTCTGCAGGACGATGCTCTACCCACTGAGCCAAACCAGTCAGGGCTATATTTTCTAGATACACGTCTTTCTTATTTTTATTTTTAACTTTAGTAAAATTACCATCTTAGTTAGTCATTTTAAGTGTACAATTCAGCAGTGTTGAGTATATTTACACTGGACTGTAAGCTCCAGAACTCTTTTGTTGCTGCTATTGGTAATCCTCATCAGAGGATACTTTTTCCATTGATGTTTAGAGAGTGGAAGGGAGGGGGGGAGAGATGAGAGAGGGAGAGAGAGAAAAACATCAATGTTAGAGAAAACACATCCATTGGTTGTCTCCCAAATTTGTTCTGACCAGGGCCAGGGATCGAAACTGCAACCACAGCAGTTTCTGTCTGGGAATCCAACCTGAGACCCTTCAGTGGGAGGAATCGGGCCTAAGCCGGCAGTCAGACATCCCCCGGACTGCGAGAGGATGCAGGCTAGGCTGAGGGTCCTCCCCGCCAGTGCACAAATCTCGTGCGCCGGGCCTCTAGTATGTATGTATGTAAGTTCTTTGGTTAATCTCTTCTTGCCGCCCCTCCTCCCCTCTGAGATATGTCAGTCTATTCCATGTCTCTGAACCTATTTTGTTTCTCAGTTTATTATGTATTAGATTCCATTTATAAATGAGATCATGTGATACTTGTCTTTCTCTGACTGGATTATTTCACTCAGTATAATACTCTCCAGGTCAGTCCATTCATGCTGTCACAAAGGTTAAGAAACCATTCCTTTTTACATCTGCATAGTATTCCATTGTGTAAATGTACCACAGCTTTTTTAATTCACTCATCTTTTAAAAAATACATATTTTATTGATTTTTTTTTTACAAAGAGGAAGGGAGAGGGAGATAGAAACATTGATGAGAGAGATACATCAATCAGCTGCCTTCTGCACTCCTCCTACTGGGGATGTGCCCACAACCTAACAGCCAAGGTACATGCCCTTGACGGGAATCTAACATGGGACATTTCAGTAAGCAAGCCGACGCTCTATCCACTGAGCCAAACCAGTTAGGGCGGTACAAGTCTTTTTAATTAAGATATGTGAATTGTAGATATATTTTCCTAGTCTGTGACTTGCCTTTATAGTCACTTAACAATGTTTGAGTAAAAGTTCTTAATTTTCACACTAAAGTCTGCAGTTCCTTTATGTCATATCCAACAAACTTTTGCATAACCAGTATCACAAAGATTTTTCTCCTAAAAATATTATACAGAGATCTAATAGCAGATTAGAGGAACCCAAGAATCAAGTCAAAGATTTGAAATACAAAGAAGCATAAAATACTCAACTGGAAAAGAAAAAAGAATCCAAAAATGTGAAGATAGTGTAAGAAGCCTCTGGGACAACTTCAAGCATACCAACATCAGAATTACGGGGGTGCCAGAAGAAGAGATAGAGCAAGATACTGAAAACCTATTTGAAAAAATAATGACTGAAAACTTCTCCCACCTGGTAAAAGAAATAGACTTACAAGTCCAGGAAGCACACAGAACCCCAAACAAAAGAAATCCAAAGAGGACCACACCAAGACACATCATAATTAAAATGCCAAGAGCAAAAGACAAAGAGAGAATATTAAAAGCAGCAAGAGAGAAACAGTTAATTATTTACAAGGGAGGACCCATACAATTGTCAGCAGATTTCTCAACAGAAACTATGCAGGCCAGAAGGGAGTGGCAAGAAATATTCAAAGTGATGAATAGCAAGAACCTACAACCAAGATTACTCTACCCAGCTAAGCTATCATTCAGAATTGAAGGTCAGATAAAGAGCTTCACAGATAAGAAAAAAATTAACCAGTATTATATGAAGTGCTGAAAGGTACTCTTTAAGAAGAGGCAGAAGAAAGAAAAAAAGGTAAAAATAAAAATTATGAACAACAAATACATATCAACAAGTGAATCTAAAAATCAAGTGAATAAAAAATCTGATGAACAGAATAAACTGGTGAATGTAATAGAATCAGGGGCATAGAAAGGGAATGGACTGACAATTCTGGGAGAGAGGGGAAAGGGGTGTGAAGGGTCTGGGAAGAGACTGGACAAATATTGTCCACCTACGGATGAGGACAGTGGGTGGGAGGTAAGAGCAGAGGGTGGGGTGGGAACCGGATGGAGGGGAGGAGGGGAGCTATGGGGAGAAAAAAGAAGAACGATAAAAATTTATTAAATTAAAAAAATAATAAGCTGAGACCAGAAGGGGGAGGAGAATGCTGGCTATAGATGGGAGCAAGAAAGGTTATTAGTTGGGGAGATACTGTTTGCGCCTATGCGAGAGAAGGGGTTCATTTAAAGTAATAATAATAATAATACTTTACACTCTCTGGATTGAAGAATGGAAGGGGGCAAATAAGAGGAGGGAACAAGAGGCTGGAGAGCCGAGACCGGTGTGGCTCAGTGGACAGAGCGTCGGCTTGCGGACTGAAGGGTCCCAGGTTCGATTCCAGTCGGGGGCATGTACCTTGCTGGCGGGCACATCTCCACTATGGGACGTGCAGGAGGCGGCTGATCGATGTCTCTCTCTCTCATCGATGTTTCTGACTTTCTATCTCTCTCCCTTCCTCTCTATAAAAAATCAATAATATATACATATATAAAGAGGCTGGAGAGACAGGGGACAGATGTCCTTGTCGCCTAGGAAAGGGGTTGTAAGCACCCTGATGAGGGTTAAGTTTTGGAAAAGCCCCTGTGGGACTGGGGAGAGCCGGAGCGGAAGCGGCGGGAGTTCTGCAGCGGGAACCCCGGGAAGAAAGGGCGGCGGGCAGAGCCCGGCACTGCGGGGTCGCAGACCGGGGCTGCGGCTGACAGGTCCTTAGGGCTGGCGACTGGCCAGGAGATGAGGAAACCTCCCCGCTTCCCACGTGACAGCCGAGTTCCCTGGTGGCCCGTTAACTAGCGGAGGGGAGGGGATGGAGGAGAAGAGATGATGACAGCGTTTGGACAAGTGGGGGTGCTACCTGTGGAACCCCAGCTGCTCAATAGGGCGCTGCAGGTAGGTAGGGGCTGGCGCTCCCGGGGACGCCGGCGCAGACGGGGGAGGAGGAGCCAGTCCCGCCCGGAACCCCGGCCTGGGCTCTGCAGGCTGAGCCGCAGTTCCGAGCGGGACCGAACCCCGATCACCCGAGCGGGCCCCCCCCCCCGCCAGACTGCCCCCGAGGCACCTGCTCGCCACCGGGGGTGGGGACGCCCCTCCGTTCCCTTCCTGCCCCCGGCCCCCGGGGTCCGGGATCCCGGAGGGGAGCCCCCGGAACCTTCCGCCGCCGCCGCCCGCGTTCGCCGCGGGACCCTTCGCGGACACCGGTCCGCGGTTGCTAAGGGGCGGCCCCGGAAGTGACGCGCCTGGGGTTTGTTGACAGCGGAGGCGGCGGCGGCGGCGGCTGCAGGCTCCCAGCCGTAGGAGCCGGATCGGGGGAGGGGCCGGGCCCCGGAGCCAGCACCCGGCGGCCTGCAGCCCCTAAGGGCAAGGTAACGGCCACGGGGTCCCCCCCCGGGCGCGACCCCCTCCCGCCGGGGACTCCCGCCCCCCCCCCCCCCCGGGAACCCAAGTTCCACCTTGTCGACCCCCGTCTCCCTCAGACCCCGTCCCTGAGCCTGACGACATCCCCTGCCGGCCCGGGCCGCATCCTCCGCTCCTCCTCCTCCGCGGCCGGGCGAGGAAGCATCCAGGTCGGTGGACCCCCAGAGCCAGGGACGTGTCTGCGTCCTCCCCCTTCCCCTGCTGCCTCCTTCCCTTCGGCGTCGCCTCAGCATCGCAGCTGCAACCGCTTGCACAGGGTCCATCTCGGCCCCTGGTGGGAGGGCTTCCACCCCTGCGGCCAGGTCTTGAGAAACGTGCCTTTTAAGCCCGAGCTCCCTTCCTCCAGAGGGAAGACGACTCCCTGTTGAAAGCCCCTACAAAATGGGGGATCCGCTGGGGCTGCCCCTCCTACCTGTTGGATGAGCTTAAGTTCCCCCAAAGCCGTGCTTCCCAGCTCGGGGACGCTTCGGGTTTGGGATCGGCTCCTGGAAAGCGATGACAAGGGCCAGGGACGCGCCCCAGCCCGGCCGCCGGGTGGGAAAGCAGCGATGGGGTGGGGTTGCGAACCTGAGGAGCCAGGAGCCGGGCAGGTAGGTGAGTTGAAACTGAAACTGGGCAGCTCGCTCTGTGGGTGGAATGTGACTTGGCTGCTCTTTGGCCCACGGTGTCCAGGATCTCCGGTCTTGGCCTGCGCCTTGCCAGCACGCTGGGTTTTCCAGGGGAGAAGGATGCCTGATGCTTCCTTGGGGGGAAAATCACCCCATTTCTTTTTTCTCTTCAGGGCTCAACCCTAGTTAGAATGAGCACGGAAGACAGGCTTTTCCTTTAGAGGAGGAGGTGGGAGCTGGGAGAGAGGGCCCTCTCTGTTTTGGTTCATTGCTTTCTTCAGCAGAGAAGAAACATCAGATGTAAGGTGGCCCGGGAGATAAAGAAGAGAGGGCCATGGAAAGAGCCAGAACGCACAGGCACCTTTTTATAGAGGGTGGTCAGAGAACGTGGCTAATTAGGCGATATCCGGCCAGATATTGACTAATTATCTCTGAAGGTAGAGCATTCAATGGCAAGTACAAAGGTCCTGCAGATGCGGACAGTAGAGCTGGAGTGGAGAGGAGGAGGAGAGGGGTGGCTGATGAATTCAGAGAAGAGTTGGGGACCAGATAGTGTTGGGGAGGAGGATATCAGGGAGTGTCTGTGTGATGCCAGGTCCTGGGGTGTCTTAACGGGGCACCATTTCAGAACTGTGCTAACTTGAACTGTCTGGTGCTTGGAGAAAATACTGATTTGTTTTAGACGACAGATGGCCATTGTGCTCTTGGCCTTGAGTTGTAAGTACCCTTTTTCCCTCACTGTGATGATCGTTGATGGAATAAATACAGAAAGGGCAGCCATAGCCCAGATCGGTGTTGCTCAGTGGATAGAACTTTGGGCTGAGGAAGGGTCCCAGGTTCAGTTCCGGTCAAAGGCATGTACCTTGGTTGCTGGCACATCCCCAGTAGGGGGCGTGCAGAAGGCAGCTGATTGATGTCTCTCTCTCTTCGATGTTTCTGGCTCTCTATCCCTTTCCCTTCCTCTCTGTAAAAAATCAATTTTATATATGTGTGTGTATATATATTTTAAAGGGCAGCCATAGAGCACTGTGGTTAAATCAGGTCATGCCATTGCTTCCTGGTTGTGAGAACTTGGGCAAGGAACCTTTTTCACCGCAGTTTCCTCATCTGTACGGGAAGATGGTAGCTTAGTCCTGGCTTTTTAAAATTGTGTGTGTGTGTGTGTGTGTGTGTGTGTGTGTGTTTATTTCAGAGAGGAAGGGAGAGGGAGTGAGAGATAGAAACACCAATGATGAGAGAGAATCATTGACTGACTGCCTCCTGCACGCCCCGCACTGGGGATTGAGCCCACAACCCGGACATGTGCCCCTGACTTAAATCAAACTTGGGACTCTTCAGTCCGCAGGCTGACACGCCATCCAATGAGCCAAACAGCCAGGGCTTGGTCCTGGCTTTTCGATGACAGTGGGAGGTGATGGGGACTTTTAAAAAAGAGCTTAGCAAAACCGCATTCTGCTCCATAAAACAGGCAGAACACGGTGTTGAAATAAATCTGAAGACAGGTGGGTGAGGGCAGTATACGTTGGCCTTAGGTGTATGGCCAGAGCATGTGTGGCTGACCTGATGCTGGAGATTGTCCATCCCAGCGGTTGCCAGCAGAGGCGGAGATTTTGCAGGTTGATCTGCTTCCCACCCCCGAGTGTAGACCTGAGTCTGACGGGCGGAGTGGGCATTTGCGGGGAGAGGACTTGAAAATGAAAAGTCAGAGCACATAGATGCTGAAAGCCAGCTTGTTGGAGCTGGATCGTCGGACGAGCGATCTAGGTCAGGGTTCAAGCCCCTGCTGTGTGCTTCTGGCTTGCTGTGCGAGCTTGGGCAGTTACATCCTGTGTGGACCTCAGTTTTCCTGTCCGTACACTAATTCTGCCGGCTGCCGGGAGGATGACATGAAACGAGGTTCTGAAAGAATCTGTTGCGCTTTCAAGCCCTCTCCAAAGGTAAAGGGCCCTTCTTGTTAGCGTCACGGAGATTCTGCAGCTTCGGTACCCGGGCTGTTCTCCATTCCTGAAAGGCAAGTTCAGAGTCTCCCCCTCGGCCATCTATTTTTGGATCCCGAAGCTTCAGAAATGAGCAGATTTTCCAGCTTCAAAAATGAGCA
>JAAGEH010000126.1:0-11433 GCA_011751065.1 Lasiurus cinereus | reverse complement strand
TTGGTACGTACATCTGCATAGTGTAATGAGTGCGCGTATACATATTGATACGTACATCTGCATGGTTTAATGAGTGCGCGTATACATATTGGTATGTACATCTGCATAGTGTAATGAGTGTGTGTATACGTATTGGTACGTACATCTGCATCGTCCACGGCAAATGACTCCACCACAGCCTCAGCTGCCTCGTGTGGCGGTTGAATCCGCAGACTCCGTGGAATACGGCGGCCAGTATGGGTGTGATGGTTATGTCTCACTAGCACCCCGGTAACCCCCCAGGCCCCCTGCCTCCAGCTAGCACCAGCCAGCGGGGATGACATTCCTCCCTCACTGCATTTCCCTATCTTCCTGACGTTTCCCATCCTACAGGCTTAGACTCTGCAGGTCAGCCCTCTGACGCTCACCTGCACCCCTACTCCCCAGAGCCCCCTGACCCTTGCCCTGACTCCCCTCAGAGCAGCCTCCTACCCCCCAATCTTCCCTGTGATCCCTTCCCTCCTGGAAAGCTTCCAGCCTCTACAGAGGGCATTTGTTTGGGGTCCCCCCGCCCTGCGCTCCTGGGTGAATATTTCACAGGTGGGCGCTGCTCCAAGGCTCACAGCTTCTGGCCCCCCAGTCCCTGTCGGCTGGGTGTCAGCGCCGCGGGGTCCCATGCACCCTCCTCTGGACCTCACTGTCTCTTCCCTGTTTGGTGGATGGAAGACTGGACGGCTTGGTGAGACGCACAGGCTTGGCGGAGGGTTCCGTCCCGTTCTGGCCCGTCACGTCAGGCAGGCCTCAGTGTCTGCATCCAAAAACGGTAACTCGCCAAAAGCAAACCTTTCTTCTTCTTCTTTTTCTTTTTAAATATATTTTATTGATTTTTTACAGAGAGGAAGGGAGAGGGATAGAGAGTTAGAAACATCGATGAGAGAGACATCGATCAGCCGCCTCCTGCACACCCCCCACTGGGGATGTGCCCGCAACCAGGATACATGCCCTTGACCGGAATCGAACCCAGGATCTTTCAGTCCACAGGCCGATGCTCTATCCACTGAGCCAAACCGGTTTCGGCCAAACCTTTCTTCTGTAGGGGCCAGGCACGGGCCGGACCCTGTGGAACCAGGAGCGTGGGGCCAGGGGAGGGGTCATCAGACAAGTTGTGATGAATTAGCCACGAGCACAGTGCCCTGAGGATGCTGTTCGCTGGGTAAAGAGGAGGCCGTGTGAAATGAGCGCAGCGCCCGTCTGAAAGGCACCGTGTGGAGGCGGCCGCTCTGCTCTCTGCTCTGCCTGCTGTGCCCCCGCCCTCCGCCCCTAGGATGTCAGGGGCGCGTGATGGATCCAGTTTTAGGGAACCTGCAGGAGCAGGGGTGGCAGAGCCCTCCCAGGTGCTGCTCAGTCACCCGCCCAGTTCCCTCTGCCCCAGGGCCCGAACCCCTGACGGCTGGGGGAGGGGGGCAGGCAGCTGCCTCCGGGAGTGCCAGGCCTGCAGCTGGATGCCTCACAGCTGGCCACTCCAGCGCCCAGGCTCTCCGCTTCGGTGCCAACTTGAGGACGGCTCCTTCCTCCTCCAGCCCAGCCAGCCCCACGCAGCATGGTGGGCGCTGCCAGAGGCAGTTAGCAAATGTGCCCTCTGCCTCGGCTGTCCTCCGGTGGCTTTGGCGGCTGACAAGGGGTGCTTCTTCCTCCGGAGGAGCAGAGTCAGGGCAGGGCAGCCCCCCTGGGTGACGGTATGGCCCTGCAGGAGAGTCAGAGCTCCGTCACAGCCACGAGGTTCCTCTGTGGCCGCTGGGTGCCCAGCCCCGTCCTGGGCAGGTGGGCAGGGAGGATACGAGAGCATGCCTTGCCTCCCGGCGTCCCTCCTGCAGGCAGGTGCTGACACCCTCCTATTTGTGAGTTCCGGGGTGTCCAGCCCTTTGGTCCAGCACAAAGCCGTGGCGTTGGGCTGTGGTGCCGGCGCCCCACGCCGTCTGGTCTCGCCAGCCTGTGCACAGCCTGGCCTTCTTTCTGGAACGCCTTTCCCTCCTCTGCCCACCACCACACGGAACTGTGACTCATCTTTGGGCTTGCAGCTGCAATGCACTTCCAAGGCAGGTCCCTGGCATACACGCAGAGAGTCCCAGGTGCCTCCCTCCCCTGCAGAACACTGGTCCCAGTGATGGGGGGTAGGTTGGGGTGCCTCCTGGGTGGCTGGCTGTGCTTCACCAGGATAAAGCACTTGTCTGGTTTCGTTTGCCATCGGATGCACGGTGCTCACTGGCTGGTTACCGAGTGAAAAAGCCCGGGAATGCAACGTCAGGCGAGATGGGCTGGTGGCCTCTTTGTGGAGCTGGCTGCTGGCAAGGAAGCCAGGGAGTTAGCCCAGCATCAGTGCACAGCGTGGACTATTATGATATGACCTTTGGGGCCACGGCAGCTACACTTGGCAGTCATGGGGGGCTTCCTAGAGGAGATGAATGATGTTGACACTTAAGACCTGAGGGTGCTTAGGCATCAACTAAGTAAGGAGGAGAGGTCAAAGATGGTGGCTGGAGTGGTCCGTGACACCTCCTGCAGGAGGGATGTGATGTGTATTGGGGTGGGAGCAGCATTTGTAGGAAGTGGAATAGCTGGTTGAATTTGGATGGTCCCAGTTGAAAGCAAACTATAGTAATACCTCGAGATACGAGTGCCCTAACATACGAGATTTTTGAGATACAAGCCGTCAAGCGAGCTATTTTTGCTTTGAAATACGAGCAATATTTGAGATAGGAGTCATCGCGCGGAACGGCCGGCTGCACACGACCCACCAGTTTACCGCGACTTGAGCTTCTCATAGTTTCCCACGCCTCAAGGTTACGGAACGAATTAAACTCATATCTCGAGGTACCACTGTAACTGAGCAGAGGTCTGAAGGCGACCCTTATGGCCTATCGCCAGGGCAGTGGAGGAGAGGCAGGCAGGTAAGTGGCGTCTGTGGGCACTGGGTTGACCAGAAGGCTGGTTCTAACTCTGGAGGCCTTGGGGGATGCTTACAGAGATGGGGCTCATTGGTCTCCAGCTGGTGCTGTCTCCCAGCCAGCAGTGTGCCCTCTGGCTCCGGCGACCCCTACAAGAGAGGCTGCTGGGCTCTTGAAGATCTGAAGGCAAAGGAAGGCCATGCCCAGGGCCTAGGCAGCCTGCTGTGCCTTCCCTCAAGGGTGACCCATAGCCAGGGGGACAGCTGGCATAGGACCCGTGGCAGGAGACTCAGGTGTGGGCAGCACAGACCTCAAGCTGGACAGGAATGGACTGCTCTACTTGGGGACCAGGGCAGGTGATGCTGGTGATGATAATGTTCATAATAATACTGGCTTTATATTGAGGGATGACTGTGTGCCAGGAACTGTGCTGAGCCATCTCAGAGAGAGGCGGCGGCTGCTCTCTGCTCTGCCTGCTGTGCCCCCGCCCTCCGCCCCTAGGATGTCAGGGGCGCGTGATGGATCCAGTTTTAGGGAACCTGCAAGAGCAGGGGTGGCAGAGCCGTCCCCAGGTGCTGCTCGGTCACCCGCCGAGTTCCTGCTGCCCCAGGGCCCGAACCCCTGATGGCCGGGGCCAGGGAATGAGGAGCTGGGGCGGGGCAAGGCAGCTGCCTCTGGGGGTGCCAGGCCTGCAGCTGGAGGCCGCACAAGTGGCCGGCCACTCCGGCACCCAGAGTCTCTGCCTCGGTGCCAACTTGAGGACGGCTCCTTCCTCCTCCAGCCCAGCCAGCCCCACGCAGCATGGTGGGCGCTGCCAGAGGCAGTTAGCAAATGTGCCCTCTGCCTCGGCTGTCTTCCGGTGGCTTGGTGTTACCTTCACAAAGCGCTCCCTACTTCGGAATAGAAACTGAGGCACAGAGAGGTGAAGACACGTGCCCAAGTTCCCTGTTCTTAAGCAGCGGGCTGGAAACAGAGACTGGAAACCGAGCTCTGACCGCAAGCCCGCCACCGAGTGGTGGCACCTGAACTCAGAGCTGGCCATTGCCAAGGGCCTGGTGCTCCGTGGCCGCCCCTGGATTTCCGGAGCAGCCTGCCGGGTCAGACAATGGTGCCAAGACTCCAAGGAGCCAAAACCGGTTTGGCTCAGTGGACGGAGCGTCGGCCTGTGGACTGAAAGGTCCCAGGTTTGATTCCAGTCAGGGGCATGTACCTTGGTTGCGGGCACACCTCCAGTGAAGGGCGTGCAGGAGGCGGCTGATTGATGTCTCTCTCTCATCGATGTTTCTGACTCTCTATTCCTCTCCCTTCCTCTCTGTAGAAAATCAATAATATATATATATTTTTAAAAAGCCTCCAAGGAGCCCGGGGCGATGCTGGCTTGAAATTCCCAAACCCTTGGAGAGATGATGTGATGGAGCCCAAGAGAACAGGCTCCAATCCCAGTTTGTACGACGAGCCTCTCTGAGCTGGAGTTCCCTCAGCTGTCAGATGACCTCATAGCCACCTTCTGCTCTGCACTTAGCCGTGTGAAACCTGAAACTCAGCATTTTCCCGGCGTCTCATTTACTCCGGGAGGCCTGTGAACAGGGGGTTTTACCTCCCTTGTCTACAAATTATATAAGCGTTATTGGAAATACCTTATACTCCATGGCTTGCTCTTGCTCTTCCTTTTTAAAAAAAATATTTTTATTGGTTTCAGAGAGAAAGGGAGAGGGACAGAGAGAGAGAAACATCAATGATGAGAGAGAATCATTGATCGGCTACATCCTGCATGCCCTCCAGTGGGGACCAAACCCACAACCTGGGCATGTGCCCTTGACTGGAATCAAACCTGGGACCCTTTGGTCCATAGGCCAACGCTCTATCCACTGAGCCAAAGTGGTTAGGGCAAGACTTCATTTTTTACATAACTGTTTTATGGAGCCATATTTCTGTAGCGTACAATTCACCTATTTCAAGTAGATAAAGTCAGTGGTTTTTAGAATATTCACAGGATTGGGCAATCTTCACCACAATCAATTCTAGAACATTTTCATCACCCCAAAAAGAAAACCACAAACCCATTCACAGTCACTCCACATTTCCCCCGGCCTCCCGGCCCTCGGCAACCGCTAACCCACTCCCGTCTCTAGGTTTCCCTGTTCTGGCTAGACGTTTTCTATCAATGAAGTCACAGAATCATGCGTGTGCATGCTGCCTCTTGTGACTGGTTTCTTTCCTCAGCCCAGTGTTGTATGTGTCTGTACGTCATTCCTCTTACGCCTGAATTATAGTCCATTGTGTGGCTAGACCATTTCTGTTGTCCACTCATCATTGGATGGACATTGTATTCCATTTGGGGCTGTTATGAATAATACCACGATGAATTTTAACGCAGGGTTTCTTATGTGGACGTGTATTTTCATTTCAATTAGGAGGAACCTGATTGTTAATCATAGAGAATGAGATTCAGTGAGAACATGTCGATAAAGCCCTGTCAGTGTTCAAGGAGCGACAGCTATATACCAGCTAGATTACACAGCAGGGGCCCTGGCCAGATAGCTCAATTGGTTGGAGCATCATCCCCACATGCCAAGGATGCTGGTTCAATCCCTGCTCAGGGCACTTACAAGAAGCAGCCAATGAATGCATAAATGGGCGGGGCTAAGGATTGATGTTTTTCTCTCTCTCTATCTCCCTCCCCCCTTCCACTCTCTCTGAAAAGCAATGGAAAAATACCCTCTGGTGAGGATGAACAGAAAAGAAAGCCCCTACTATCCCCACCCAAGCATTGGGTCCCCGACACACACGTCTGTCCACAGACATTTGTGAAGGCATAGAGACACTTGAAGAAGGCCGCCTGCTCTTTGCTGGTCAAATCATACAAATCAGCCGAAGCCAGTTTGGCTCAGTGGATAGAGTATCGGCCTTCGGACCGAAGGGTCCCAGGTTCGATTCCGGTCAAGGGCATGTATCTTGGCTTTGGGCGCATCCCCAGTAGGGGGCGTGCAGGAGGTGGCTGATAGATGTTTCTCTCTCATCGATGTTTCTAACTATCCCTCTCCCTTCCTCTCTGTAAAAAAATCAATAAAATTTATTTTTTTTAAATCATACAGATCAGCAGAGAGGGGCAAAGAGGCTGCCAATGTGAGCGTGGCATCTGGATCCTCAGTTTCCCTACTCAGGGGGCAGACATAGGACAGCCGGTGGTTCTGGCCCTCGGGTCACGTAGCTGCTTTCCCGTCCTCTAGGCTGTGGCTCTGCCAATGACCCTGTGAGTGTGGAGGAGTGACTGTTGTCCCTGGAGGCCCCTGGCCCGGAGCGGCCCACCTTCCTGCCCCAGCATGGCGTTGGACACTCCCGAGTCCCTGATGGCCCTCTGCACCGACTTCTGCCTGCGCAACCTGGACGGCACCTTGGGCTACCTGCTGGACAAGGAGTCTCTGAGGCTGCACCCCGACATCTTCCTGCCCAGCGAGATCTGCGACCGGCTCGTCAACGAGTGAGCAGGCCTGGAGCTGGGGCAGGGGCACAGGTCTTCGGATGAGCTGTGTGGAGAGATTAGTAGGACGAGTGTGTGCGCACCACGTGGTAGTGCGACCCTGGATGTGTGTGTGTGAGGCTGTGTGTGCATGCACCTGGGTGTCCATGGGTGTAGAATACTGGTGTATCTCTAACTGTAAAGTGTGTGTGTGTGTGTGTGTGTGTGTGTGTGTGTGTTGGTATATGAAGGTGTGTGCACGTGAAGGGATGGGTCAGTGTACACAAAGGCTTCTGCAGCACAGGGAATGTTTGAGTGTGCATTACACCTGTGAGAGGGTAGAGAAACCTGCACTGCACATAAATGAGGCTGTTTGCTTCCGTGTGTGTATGTGCACACCGGAGCCTGTGAACACGTGACTGTGTGTGGACATACAGGTTTACACACTAGTGCCCAAATGGATCCATGACCAGGGACCGAATCGTTCAGAAAACCTTTCCGTGGCCCCTCCAGAGCACTCCCCGCTAGTAGAGGCTTCTAGAAGCATGACCTGTGCTCAGTGACCTCTGGGAACTTGCTAAGCCAGACAGTTGCATATAAAGTGGGAACCTGGGTGTGAGCTGAGGACAGAATCCAACTTGACGTGGGTCAGGCAGCGCTGGGTTGATCACTTCGTGGACCAGAGTTACGGCCACTCTCCAGATACAGAAACCAAAGCCCAGGTACAGTGGTACCTCGAGATACGAGTTTAATTCGTTCCGTAACCTTGAGGCGTGGGAAACCTATGAGATGCTCGAGTCGCGGTAAACTGGTGGGTCGTGTGCAGCCGGCCGATCCGCGCGATGACTCCTATCTCAAATGTTGCTCGCATTTCAAAGCAAAAATCGCTCGCTCAACGGCTCGTATCTCAAAAATCTCGTATGTTAGGGCACTCGTATCTCGAGGTACCACTGTACGTGCCTGAAGTTTCCCGGGTAGTGACTAGCCACGCAGGGTTTAGATTCCAGTGTTTGACCACAACGCCTTTCCTGCCCAGACAGGATTCCTGCACAAGCTGGTATCTTGCAGGGTTTACTGAGTGCTTGCCTGTACCCACCTGGCAACGCCATACCCCTAGACCAGTGGTTCTCAACCTTCCTAATGCCACGACCCTTTAAGACAGCTCCTCATGTGGTGGTGACCCCCAACCATAAAATGATTTCCGTTGCTACTTCATAACTGTAATTTTGCTACTGTTATGAACTGTAATGTAAATTGAACATAATTAAAGCATAGGGATTAATCACAAAAAACAATGTGTAATTATATATTGTGAAATATTTATTTCTAATTACAAATAAATGAAATTTTTTGTCTTGAATCATGGTGTAGCATGGGTAACAGTCTTCATATAACAACAGTAAACTACATGGCTACATTTTGCTACACCGAGGAGCGGTGTGTTGGTTCCTAAGACCATGGGAAATAGGTGTTTTCCAATAGTCTTAGGCGACCCCTGTGAAAGGGTCGTTCGACCCCCAAAGGGGTCGCGACCCACAGATTGAGAACCGCTGCCCTAGACTTACCTCCTGTGGGAAAGGGTCCTGGGAGGGGCGGATCAGGGAGCAGAAGCCGGCGTAGAGTAGAGGTGTGCGGACAGGATGTTTGTTACAGAAGTGTCTGTGGTTTGGGAGGAAGAGCTGGGGGTTTGCTCTTGATAAGAGGCCCCTTCCTCACCAGCACGTCTACCTTTGGACTCCTGGTTCCTGGAAGGGGTGGGGGCTTAATCTCACCTGTAAGGTACTCAGGAACCAACCAGATACTGTGAAGAAGAGGAGGAGGAGGAAGAGGAGACAGAGGTTACTGCTCGGGTGGTCAGAGAAGGCTTCAGGGAGGAGGGGGCTTATGGTGGGCCTTGCAGGGGGAGGGTGCCATCCCCTGAGCCAGGCTTTCTCCCTCCCAGGTACGTGGAGCTGGTCAACGCTGCCTGCAACTTCGAGCCACACGAGAGCTTCTTCAGCCTCTTCTCAGACCCTCGCAGCACCCGCCTCACCCGCATCCACCTCCGAGAGGACCTGGTGCAAGACCAGGACCTGGAAGCCATTCGCAAGCAGGTAAGACCTGCCTGGCCAGGCACGCGATGGGCATGGGAGGCGCCCGCCCGAGGCAGACGGTGTGTCAAGGGCATCCCAAGGCCCGCCTAGCGCTCTCCCCCATAGTGCAGACCCTCCACGGCCCCCCTTAGCCGGGGACCAGGCCCAGGGCAGGGCCGGGCCGGGGGGTGACGGAGCCGTCCCTCGCCCAGGACCTGGTGGAGCTGTACCTGACCAACTGCGAGAAGCTGTCGGCCAAGAGCCTCCAGACCCTGCGCAGCTTCAGCCCCACGCTGGTGTCCCTGAGCCTCTTCGGCTGTGCCAACATCTTCTACGAGGAGGAGAACCCGGGGGGCTGCGAGGACGAGTGCCTCGTGAACCCCACCTGCCAGGTGCTGGTTAAGGACTTCACCTTCGAGGGCTTCAGCCGCCTTCGCTTCCTCAACTTGGGCCGCATGATCGACGGGGTCCCCGTGGAGTCCCTGCTGCGGCCGCTCAGTGCCCTGGCCGCCCTGGACCTCTCAGGCATTCAGACCAGCGACGCGGCCTTCCTGACCCAGTGGAAAGACAGCCTGGTGTCCCTCGTGCTCTACAACATGGACCTGTCGGACGACCACATTCGTGTCATCGTCCAGCTGCATAAGCTGCGGTGAGCAGCGCACCCACGGCTCGCTGGGGTGGGAAGCGGGGGGGGGGGGGGGAAGGGAGAGGAAGAGGTTCATGTTGTCAGTCCCAGAAGGGTCATGAGCCCTCGCTAGGCAGGCAGAAGGTGGGCACGGAAGAGACGTCCCATTCCTGTAACCCCAGGTGGCAGCTGGATCAGGGCTGTTCAGGATATTTCCCAGCATGCCCTGCAGCAGTGTGGTAGGGATGGGCCCTCTACCGTGGACTGAAGCAGCAGGGTGTGCGAGTCAGCCTCAGCCTGTGTCCAGCTCCTGATCTGTGCCCCTCCCCCGCCCCTCCATCAGACACTTGGACATCTCCCGGGACCGCCTCTCCAGCTACTACAAGTTCAAGCTGACTCGCAAGGTGCTGAGCCTCTTTGTGCAGAAGCTGGGGAACCTCATGTCCCTGGACATCTCGGGACACATGATCCTGGAGAACTGCAGCATCTCCAAGATGGAGGAGGAGGCGGGGCAGACCAGGTGACCCACCCCCACACCGCCACGGTTGCCGCGGCTACCGCTCCCCAAGCTTTTCCCCCAATGCCCTCTGCCAAGCGCTGCTCTGGGCGCTGGAGATAAAGCCGGGAATGAGGCCCCGCCCTCTCCGGTCCCTGTGCCAAGCCTTTATCAGAGCCGGTAAGGGAGGCACGGGCTTCCCCTGAGGACCAGGAGAGGGGCGAGGGAAATGGCACCCAAGCCGTCTGGAAGGTTCCTTTCGAGTTAGAGGCTGCAAGGATGCGTGCCTCGTCCACCCCCCCTGCCAGGTGCCGGTTAAGGACGCCACCACCATCGAGGGCTCTAGCAGAGGGGATCGCATGTGCAGAGGCCAGAAGGGGCAAGCGCCAGGAGTGGGGGGACATTGGCTCAGATGGCCAGAGACAGCGCCGTGGCGTGAAGGCCAGGCCGGCGGTCTCGGCCAGGGGCAGGTGTGCAGCAGACAGGCCGATCCCTGGGTTGGGGGGTTGAGAGTTCTGATTCGAACCCCCCCAGCCGGAAGTGGCCGCAGGCCCCGTCTGTCCCCAGCCACACTTGAGCGGGTTTGCTTGTTGGGCAGGTCCCTTCAGGATGGTTGGTGGAACCTAAAGGTGACCCGTGCTCCCTAGATTGGCAGATAGTCTTTGCCACCGATGACTACAACATCCCTCCCATCCCGCATGCTCCTGGGCCGTGTGCCTGGCTACCCTTCCATCAAGGTAGGGTCTCTGTCCCCTGCCCTTCAAAGGAAAAGAGCTGAGCTGGAGTCTAGAAGAGGGTCCCTAGGAAATCCCCAAACTGTCCCCCACCCCAGGGAGCGGCCCCCCTTCCTGCTGAACCCGGGGCGGCCCCCGCCTCAGGCCACTGACCCAGCGTCCCTTCCCCAGCACCGAGCCTTCCAAGAGCAGCATCATGCCTTTCCGGGCGCTCAAGAGGCCGCTGCAGTTCCTCGGGCTCTTCGAGACCTCCCTGTGCCGCCTCACGCACATTCCGGCCTACAAGGTGGGGAGCGGGGGATGGAGGGACAGGGAGCCTGGAGAGGGGGGAGGGGTGGGCTGGGGGAGTCTGACCGGGGCTAGAGGCAGAGCCAAGGTCTGCGGCTCCCCCAGGCGGCCTCTTCCCGGGGGTCTGAGCGTGTCCCTCCCCAGGTGAGTGGTGACAAGAACGAGGAGCAGGTGCTGAACGCCATCGAGGCCTACACGGAGCACAGGCCCGAGATCACCTCCCGGGCCATCAACCTGCTTTTCGACATCGCCCGCATCGAGCGTTGCAACCAGCTCCTCCGGGCTCTGAAGGTCAGCCCCGCCCCCAAAGCCGTGGTCCCTCCGTCCCCACCTGGAGGATCCTGGTGCCCACGGCCCCTGTCCCTCCTCTACATCACCTGACCCCCAGGACACCGGCAGTCCTCGCCCCAGCCCGCCCCGCAGTGCCTCGCCTGGCCCAGCCCTGGCCTGGTCCCAGGACCAGGGCCCCGCCCTACCTTCTGCCCCCCAACCTGGGGCCTGAGTGGGCCCCTCTTAGAGCCCTCGCCTGTCCCGGCAGCTTTCCCAGGACTTGCCAACCTGCCCCCTCCCCTCCCCCGTCTTCTCACAGCTGGTCATCACTGCCCTCAAGTGCCACAAGTACGACAAGAACATCCAGGTGACGGGCAGCGCGGCGCTCTTCTACCTGACCAACTCCGAGTACCGCTCCGAGCAGAGCGTCAAGCTGCGCCGCCAGGTCATCCAGGTGGTGCTCAATGGCATGGAGTCCTACCAGGAGGTGACGGTGAGCCCCCGCCGCGGGCCGCATGCTCCCAGCCAGCCTCCCGCCCCGTGGCTCTGCCAGCCGCTCCCAGC
>JAAGEH010000125.1:32555061-32648977 GCA_011751065.1 Lasiurus cinereus | reverse complement strand
AAAGTGTTTGTTCTAGAGCAGTGGTTCTCTCTCCAGCCCGTCCCCTGAGGGTGAGAGATGTAAATTACAGGGCGCCACCCCAGACCTACCTACTACTACGTCAGAAATTGGGGTGAGCCCTGCCATCAGCCTGTTCACCAGCCAGCTGAGTGAGCCTGACACTCGAGGAAATGTGAGACCTGTGGGCCCGAGCTGCCTCCTGACTCAGCCCCCAACTCCCACCCGGGTTCCCGACAGCCCTCAGATGGCCGACAGTAGGAGGGAAGACGCCCCCTTTCTGGTTTTGCTCAAACGTGCAGATTTTTCTGGAGGCTCTTTGGGAACCCACACGCTCTGGGGGACGGCCGGCTTCGGCTCCCTCCGCTCCGCCCAGGGCGGGGAGTTCGCGGGAAGCTGTGGGGTAAGGCTGTGGCGGCTCAGAGGGGACCTAATTGGAGGAGCCTATTTTTAGAAGAGGCTGAGGGTTGTTTTTGTTTTTCTGTTTTTCACTTTTGAACTCTGGATTCTTGGGGTCACAATTTCTCCCTCTGAGGCCTGAGAGCCCTGGGAAGCCGAGTCCCACGGGGGAGACCGTCTGAGGGGTGGACAGCAGGGGCAGGGGAGGCCCTGGGGGTGCAGGGGGAGGCTGTCTGCTCCCTGTTCTCTGTGAAGGGACGATCTGTCCCAAGGTGGGTATTGGGTCCAGGCTCCCATGGTGACACTGTGTTCCCTTTTTTTAAAAAAATATATTTTATTGATTTTTTTACAGAGAGGAAGGGAGAAGAATAGAGAGTTAGAAACATCAATCAGCCGCCTCCTGCACGCCCCCTACCGGGGATGTGCCCGCAACCAAGGTACATGCTCTTGACCGGAATGGAATCAAACCTGGAACCCTTTAGTCCGCAGGCCGACG
The DNA here is from genome assembly GCA_011751065.1 of Lasiurus cinereus. Taxonomy (NCBI): domain Eukaryota; kingdom Metazoa; phylum Chordata; class Mammalia; order Chiroptera; family Vespertilionidae; genus Lasiurus; species Lasiurus cinereus. The sequence continues at coordinate 32,648,085 of JAAGEH010000125.1, read as the reverse complement.
CTCTAGCCACTGAGCAAACCTGGTTTGGCTTTTTTTTATTGATTTCAGAGAGGAAGGGAGAGGGAGAGAGAGAGAGAGAGAGAAACATCAATGATGGGAGAGAATCATTGATAGGCTGCCTCCTGCACGCCCCACACTGGAGATCAAGCCCACCCGGGCATGTGCCCTGACTGGGAATCGAACCGTGACCTCCTGGTTCCTAGGTCGATGCTCAACTCCTGAGCCACGCCGGCCGGGCTGGCACTGCGTTCTTGCTCCACAGCCTCGGGTGACCACATCACACCGCACGGGGTGACTTCTGGTGGTTGATGAGCACGTAGCATCAGTTCACTGAGAACTGTCTCTTCCCGGCAGATGGCTCCCTTTGGGGACTCGTGCTGAGCTGGAAATATTGTGGCTTTTTAAATTTAGACTTTGGCTGGCTTCTTTTGTTTCAGGCTGCTTCAACAGCAAGACAACAGTTTTCTTTTTTTCCGGGAGGCAGATTACACCCGGGATCAGAGCGGACATAGGAGCGAACACCATTCGTTCATTCAATGCGTGTCCCCTGGGGCGCCGAGAGAAAGGGACAGACAGAAATGCCTCCGGACAGGATGCTGCGGTAGAGGAGACAGGACAAGAACAAAATGAAAAAGCCGGTTCTGGAGGAGCCGCAGGGCAGGGAGGGCTCCCGATTTCTATCCGGGGGTCAGAGGAGGTCCCATCCAGAGGGAGGCATTGGAGCAGAGACGTGAGGGAGGCGAGGGAGTGGACTAACCGCTCTTCTGCCCGGGCAGAGGGCGTGCCCGGCGAGCAGACAGCGGAGCAGAGGCCCAGGGGCCTGGGCTGGGCCAGGCACGGCGCTAGACACTCGACGTGGACTCTTTAATTTACTGGCACGGCCGCCCTGGGACGCCCACTGCACCGGGAGGAGACCGCAGCTCAGCGCGGCTCCGTTACAATCCCCAGGTCTCCTCGCCGGTGCCGGGTGAGGTGATGGGCTGGGAGCCCCCCACTCCGCCGCCAGGGCCAGGCCTCTCATAGCCTAGCCGAGCTGCCCCCCAAGCTCAGCTGTGAAAACCCCACTCATTCACTCATTTTTATGGCTCTTTCAAAATTGGGGTGAACGTTACATCCCCAAATCGTTTTAAAGTGAACGCGTCGGTGGCGTTTAGCACAGTCACAGTGCTGTGTCACTAGCACCTCTCCCTAGCTCCCCAACATTCCAGCACCCCAAAGGAAGCCCTGCACCCCCCCCGGAAAGCTGTGGATTCCCCTCTGCCCCTCCCTCCCAGCCCCCCTGTTCCCTGTCTAGATCTCCCTGTTCTGGGTAGTTCATGTGAAGGGAATCATTTGCATTATTCGCACGTAGAAAGTTCCAAAGACATACAGATCCATGCAGTGAACTATTCATCCTGGTTCCTCCCCTGTTTCTGGTGGGGTGTCTCGAGCAGAATGAAAATAGGTGTCTCGTGACGCCGGTGGCATGCTGTCACCTGCTTTTTGCCTTGGCCCCTGAGCAGTGTGTGTTGGCAGTTGTCCCGTGGTGGCACGTGTGGAGTTGGCTCAGTCAGCGCCACGGGGATGTGCCCCGGGTCACGTAAGCAGCCCCCTCCACCCCCCGTGGGCCTTTAAAAGGGGCCCTCTGCGAGCTGTGGCATAAACTCCCGGGGGTGGGCTTGTGGGCCGGGGGCTGTGTGCCCTTCCCATGCTGCCCGGTGGCTCTGGGCGGAGCCTGTGCTGGGACCCGGCTGCCCAGCATGGAGGAGAGGGCTGCCCACGCCTGGTGGCAGCCGCCATCGCTCTGTGTGACTGGCCGTGTGGCACAGGCCGTCTGTCCTCGAGCATTCGGCAGTTGGCTCTGGGCCCAGCCCCCATAGGGCCTTGAGCAAATCCTGCTCTCCTCCAGGCCTCCCCCATCCGTGGGACCAGGGGGCTGGATCAGTCGAGGGGCTCGCCACACAGACACCGTCCCTTCCCCACATCTGTGTCTGGAAGGACTTGGTCGGCCCGCACGCTGCGGTTGTTAGAGAACCATGAGCTTGTACTTCACAGAGAAGAGTGTCTACAGACACGGCCCTGGCCCGGGAGTCAGGGGGAGGCGACTGTTGTGATCAGTTGATGTCCATGTCATTTTGGCCAGAAGCAGAGCAAAGTGGCGGGGAGGGGGTGGTGACAGGTGTCCTGCGGGTCCTGGACGTGGCGGAGGGACTCGGGAATCCCTGCCCCCATCTTTGAGAACACGGAGTCTGAGGACACCTGGGTTTCCAGTTATTGATCAGTGGCCACCGCAGCGGACCCTTCTGGCCCTTTTGTGGCCGTCCTTGTGGGTTTATGACAACCTGGTCCTACGGGCATTCACCCCTCCCCCCATCCTTCTCCAGGAGTCCTTTGTGGTCTCTTGGGTCCTTCTGTCCACGAGGAAAGAGTTCAGCACAGACCGCACGATGCGAGGAGAAGGTCCTCGGGTTCCCCGCCTCTCCCACCTCACTCTGGGGGGAAAGGGGGAGCCGCCCGGTGATGTGTGGCTTCTGTTTAAGCCCCGCTGTTTACAGTGCAGGGGGAGGGAGGAGACGGGGTGCTTTTGTGCAGTCTTTCCCGCCTTTCCCTCCGCTCGGGGCCTCTGCTCCTTCCTCAGGAGAAAGGACACCAAGCCTGTCACAGGCTGCGGCTCCTGGAAGCTGCCTCCTGGAAGCTGCCTCCGAGCAGAGGCTGGCCTGCAGGGGGCTTCCTGGGACTTAACCTGCGGAGGGAGGGGGAGGCACGGGTGGCAGAGAGCGCCAGCCGCCTGGCGGGCCTGCAGGCCTGGGTGACCCCAGTTCCCCCCAAATGTGCTGAAGTGGAGGCGGCCCAAGCTTACCGGCTCTCTGGCTCCGTCTGAGCAGCTGGCGTGACCAGGGACCGTCGCCTTGGAATGCATGCGCCCGAATTCCTTCTGGAGACCTCGGGCCACCGCTGGGACCAGGCGTGCGTGGCCCTGGGGGTAGACTCCTGAGCCTCCGGGTGACGTGCGTAAGTGGCACCCAGGACTCCGCCCCGCCTGTCTGCCCCTGCGGTGCACACCTGGGTGTGGGCACACCCAGCCCTTCAGAACCTGGAGCCTCTGGGCATGTTTTAGTAGGTCTGTAATCTCCCCTCAGAAGCAGGAGGACGTGTGTCTTTTAACTTCTTGGGGAAAGGCCAGGGTACATGCCCTTGACCGGAATCAAACCTGGAACCCTTTAGTCCGCAGGCCGACGCTCTAGCCACTGAGCTAAACTGGTTTGGCTTTTTTTTTTTTTTATTGATTTCAGAGAGGAAGGGAGAGGGAGAGAAGAGAGAAACAGCAGTGATGGGAGAGAATCATTGATAGGCTGCCTGCCTCCTGCACGCCTCACACTGGAGATCAAGCCCGAGTGATCAAGCTTGGACACCCCACCAGAAACAGGGGAGGGACGAGGATGAATAGTTCACTGCATGTATCTGTATGTCTTTGGAACTTTCTACGTGCGAATAATGCAAACGATTCCCTTCACATGAACTATCCAGAACAGGGAAATCTAGACAGGGAACAGGGGGGCTGGGAGGGAGGGGCAGAGGGGAATCCACAGCTTTCTGGGGAGGGGGACAGGGCTTCCTTTGGGGTGCTGGAATGTTGGGGAGCTAGGGAGAGGTGCTGGTGGCACAGCACTGTGAATGTGCAGATGCAGTGGACACACCCAGGTTACCTGCACCCAGATCCAGACCAGCACCCAGAGAGCCCCCATACCTGCACCCCTTACGGTCGTCGTCACTCTTGAAAGATAACCACCACCGCTGTGACTCCCGAAGGTTTTAAGCAAGCGTGCGATTTGAAGTCACTTCTGAAACCTTAGGCGAGTTTACAAACGTTTCATGGCGGCTTTGGGGATGAATGGGCGGCGTGTGGGGGTCAGAGTGCAGACGGGCTGGGGATAGCAAGGAACCTGGGGCGCCAGCGTGGCCAGCTCCATCACCGCCCACTGCACTGACCAGCTCGCTCTGTCCTGAGGCCGCTCCTGTGTGGTCAGGGGTCAGGGGGTCAGGGGGTCAGGGCTCTGACACCCCTCGTCCCCTGTGTTCTAAGGAACGGACCTCCCATCATCCTCTCGCCCCATCCCTTTCTGCCATCTCTGCCGGTGGGATCGTTCTTTGGTGGTTTCAGGGCGAGGATGGTTGCTGCCCGCATCTCGTTCAGGAGGTTCATCTGTTCGCTGACGCCACGTCCGAAAGGTGCTCGGTCAGGGGTCCCCGTCTCCTCCCTTCCCCCCACGCTCTCAGCACCAGGGCCGCCGGGAAGGGTCAGGCCCAGGCTGTTCCACTCGGCGGTGACCCCGGGTTCTCCTGCCGTGGCTGTGCCCCAGCCCCTTGCTCTCTCTCGGCTCCCATCATACCAGCTGATCCCTGACCTTGTGTTCCTTCCCACCACGGGGTTCTGTCCCTGGCCTTTCCGAAACCAGGCCACGCCACGTCCTCTGGCCGGCCCGGTGCCCCCGCCCCTGGGATCCTGACATCAGGTTCCCACGGCGCCTCCCTGAGGTCCTCCCTCCTCGGACGGTGTTCCCGGCGGGCTCCTCCGGGACCAGGAAGGAATCTCGTGTTCGCCCCTGTTTCTCATGCTCTCCTGAGCAATCTGGAGCCCAGCGTGACCTCGGACAGGGCCGTTCCTGCCAGAGGTTTGTTTCTCAGCTGTATTTCTGCGCTCGGGTTGACTTTGGGCTCCTGCACGGGAGACGGAACTGCGGGAGCAGGACAGGCGCGGGGAGTGAGGGAGCCGGGTGTCTTGGGCCCGGCCTCCCCCTTTCACAGCCCCGGTGTGGCCTTGGGCAGGCTGCGTTCTCTGTGGGGGGCTGGCCGGGTCTGTCCCGAAGTCCAGTGGCTCTGGCTTGGGGTGCAGTTGAGTGCCTAGTTTTCAGCTGACCTGGGGACCAGTAGCCAGGCGGGAGCTTTGTTGGCCATGGCAGGAGTTGGGAGCCACACAGAAACACCCCCCTTCCCGGCCTCCACAGAAGCAAAAACCACTTTTTATTTTATTTTTTAGTTGCAGTTACACTTTCAGTTGTAAGTGGTAATCACTTGCACGGTAGATGGCCTGGGAATACCTCAGTTAAAACCAGAGGCACGAGTCATCCGCGTGAGGATTTCCGCAGAAAGTTCCCGGAGCGGACAGCAGCCGGAGCCTGGTGGGGTGCGGGGTGCGGGGTGCGGGATGCGGGGTGCGGGATGCGGGATGGAGATCTGGCGGGCTGCGGGCTGCGGGCTGCGTCCTGAGCTGCTTCTTGGCCCTCTGGCGCGAGTAGAAGCGTTTTCTGAGCCAGAGGCCAGTGTGCTCTGCGGAGTGCGTCTGAGGAAAGTGAGAAAGTGAGAAAGGAACCAACGCGGGGCCCCCTGTGTGGCCATGGTCGCCTCCCAGCGGCCTTTGGAGACTCTCATTCTAGTTGAACTTGGGGTCCTCCGTGCAGGTAGCAGCTGCGAGCGCCGGCCATGGGGCTCAGTGACCTTGTTATTGCTGGTGGGTCTCAGCCCCCCTCCGTGGACGCCTGTCACGTCACGTCCTCCGCGGTGCTGGGTCTCTGTCTGGGCCGTCGGACACGGGCAGTGGCTTGGGGCCCAGCACTGTCCGGGGCCCACAAGGTGGGGGCTCAGTGGGCGTCTGTTGACGGGATGGAGGGGTTCCGTTAGGGTGTGAGGGGAAGGGAGAAGGGGTCTTTAGCTGGGGTCCTGGCTCTGAGAACGTGTTGCTAAAATCTGTGGAACAGCTGCTCTGTGCCAGGCACTTTGCAAACCATCTCACCTGCATGACATTGTTTAATCCTCCCCACAGCCCTGTTTCATTATCCCGTTTTATAGATGGGCAACCTGGGGCCACCCGCCTAATGCCTTTAGTAAGGAGCTGTGCTACGGAGGCCGAGGTCTCTTTCTCCCTTCCTTCCTTCCTTTCAATATTTTTTGTTGGTTTTTTACAGAGAGGAAGGGAGAAGGATAGAGAGTCAGAAACATCAGTGAGAGAGACACATCTAACAGCTGCCTTCTGCACGCCCCCTACTGGGCATGTGCCTGCAACCAAGGTACATGCCCTTGACCGGAATCGAACCTGGGTCCTTTCAGTCCACAGGCTGACGCTCTATCCACTGAGCCACACCGGTTTCAGCATGAGGCCGAGGTCTTGGCCCCGGTGCCCGCTGCCCCTCCGTTCCTGGGATCCCAGCAGCTTGCTGACCCAGGCCACAGAGGGTCAGGGCTGAAGCCTCCCCTTCCTCTGTGGAGCAACACGGAGGGCATGGCGTGGAGGGCCGCCCGCCCGAGCTGGCTGGAGGAGCTGGACCCCACGACTGGAGCTGCAGGGTGGTGAGGGGGCCCCTCCCCTTGCTACACCGTGGCCTTGACCGCCCACCGCCCCTCAGCGCCCTGACTTCTCAGGCTCCTCTGCAGGCTGTGGGTGAGGGCGAGGGGGCATGCCCTCGGGGTGCTGGTATGACTCCCCCAAGTGTGGTGGGCAAGGAAGGGGGGGCCAGCCCACACGATTCTTTTTTTTTTCCATTGATTCTTTTTGCATTTTTTAAAAAATATATATTTTATTGATTTTTTACAGAGAGGAAGGGAGAGAGATAGACAGTCAGAAACATTGATGAGAGAGAGACATCGATCAGCTGCCTCCTGCACGCCCCCTACTGGGGATGTGCCTGCAACCAAGATACATGCCCTTGACCGGAATCGAACCTGGGACCCTTCAGTCTGCAGACCGACGCTCTATCCACTGAGCCAAACCAGTTTCGGCTTTTTTGCATTTTTATTTATTTATTTATTTTTAAATATATATTTTTATTGTTTAAAGTATTGCAAATAGTAGCACATATTTTTTTCCCCTGTTGACCTCCCCCTGGCCTTCCCCATCCCCCAGCACATGCCCTCACCTGTCCCCTTCCCCCCTTCCAATGTCCTGTGTCCATTGGCTATGCTCACATACATGCATACAAGTCCTTTGGTTGATCTCTTACAGCCCCCCCACCGCGCCCCCTTGATTCTTGGGGACAGTTCTGATGCTTTGGTCTTGGGTCGGTATCATCCCCAGACTATGTGCAAAGACCAGGAACCCAAACAGGGGCCGGAAGGACGCTGGGAGGCCACCTGGCACAGCGAGCAGAAACCTTACCCGAACACGAGGCGGGCCTCCTGGTCTGCGAGGCGGTCGCCGGCAGGGAGGCACTTGCGGGCGACTATTTACGCCGGCTCCGGGTTTTGTGTTTCACGCGGCCCCGCCCGGGGACGCCAGCTGGGCACGGGTCTCCGGGTCCGAGGGGCAGGCTGCAGGCTTTCTGCCCGCGTGTCCCTGGGGAACGCGTTGGGACACGGGGCCAGGTTATTTTAAGTTCCCGGAGCCACGGGTTCAGACTTGGCCCCGTTCCTTCCTCCCCGTCTTGTTCTGTGGCTCGTCCGGGGGTGAACCCGGGGAGGGCCAGCCCTGCTTACTCCCCGCTTACTGGGAGTCTGTTGGGGAGCCCATCAGAGGTCTCTCTATCTTTCTCCCCAAAAACATGTATTTGTGGCACATCAAACGTGCTGGAAGCCTGCCATGATGCTGTCTCTGTCATTCAAAAGAAGGGGACCTGAATTTAGCCTGGGTCTGCCTGCAGCTGATCCCGGGGGTGCAGAGACCCAGGTCGTTGGAGGACCGCGTGGGCACGGCACCCTCTGATAGTACAGGCCCTGAGTCAGGGGTGGATGCACCTCACAACAGCAGGCTCTGGGCTGGACAGCGCGTGACGGTCATTTCCAAGTGACGGGGCAGTAGCGGATTTGCCATGTGTCTCCCGAAGCTGCTTTGCTCTCTGGAGCCGCCTGGCAGCTGAGCTGAGTTACTGCCCGTGGATGGAGCCCGCCCGCCGGCGGCCCTGTGTGCCCCCACGAGGGTGAGCGCTGGCCCAGGGGCCGGTGGAGGTTTTGCATCTGCTGACATGTCGCCTGCTCTGCCCCCTTTCTCCCCCTTTTGCCCCCCCCTTTTCGCATCGCTCCCTGATGAGGCTGTAGGTGCGGATTTAGAAAGAGAAGGATTTCGGGCGGCCCAGCTGGCAGCGGCCGTGGCCGGGCTCCGGGGCCTTTGCCAACAGCGCCGCCTTCACCAGGGCCTGGCGCGCAGCAGAGGAGCAGCTGTGCCAGCGGGCACCTGTCCTGCCCCCCGTTTCCTCCCCGTGTGGGGAGCGGGCGTCCCGTGCTTCGTACAGTTCTGTTGGCTTTTCCAGGCTGCGGGACCCAGGGCTGTGGGCAACCGTGTGGGGGGCGTGTGTGTCCGCTGAACATGGACGAGGAGCCAGCCACAGAGTGGAGAGCAGCCTGGGGTGGCGAGGGCGTGCAAAACCTATGTGTCAACGGGCACACGCCCTGGGCAGCGGGCGAGTGGCTGGCGGTGGCAGGCACTTTCTTTCTTTTTTTTTTTTATTTGTCCGCCAGGTCCCTCCCTGAGATCATCGTGTCCCCGCCAGGGTGACTCAGAAGCGCCCTGCTCCCACCAATCACGCTGGCTCATCGTGGGGCTGGCTCATGGGCTCAAAACTACATTCCTTTTGGGAGGGGGAAATGTAAGCGCTCTGATAAGGAAGCTCTTAAGAAATGAGGAAAATGAGGCAATAAAAAATATATATATATATAAAAAAGAAAAGAAAATGAGGCAATAAAACCAAACCCTGAATTAGTGATAAGATTCGCAATGTAAGACGCAAGGCCTGGCCTATGGAAGGGACTCAGGGTGTTTGTCGAATGAATGAGTCATGGTGTATGTTTGTAACGTTACCCCATCGCAATAAAAATCGTTGGCTTGCTGAAACCGGTTTGGCTCAGTGGGATAGAGCGTCAGCCTGGGTACTGAAAGGTCCCAGGTTCAGTTCCGGTCAAGGGCATGTACCTTGGTTGCGGGCACATCCCCAGTAGGGGGCGTGCAGGAAGCGGCTGATCAATGTCTCTCTCTCTCTCATCGATGTTTCTAACTCTCTATCCCTCTCCTTTCCTCTCTGTAAAAATCAATAAAATATATTTTTTAAAAATGGTTGGCTTAGCGGCAGTGGGCCGAGACACAGTGACTGCCACACGTAATATCGCCGTGATGCGCTTTGCGGTGGCTCTGACGCCCTGGGCTGACCTCAGTGGGACCCTGATGCGCGTCACAGGTGAAGACGAGCTGATGGGGCGAGGACCGGGGTGACGGGGCTGTGGGAGGTGGGCCCGAGGAAGCCGAACGTGGAGGTGCTGAACCTCAAAGTTCATACACGAGGAGAAGTCCCATCCCTGTGTGCCTGGCGACCTGCCCGCACTTCGAGGAGCAGGGAGTTGTGGCCAGCGGTGTGTAACCTGCGTGCGCCTGGTGTTTCTGTCTTGCCTGGCGGTGGGGGGGGGGGCGCACAGCTGGGGGTGTGGGCGTGAACCCAGTGGGTCACTGACTCTGGCTACATCCCCCTGGCTCTCACCTGCCCGTCCCCAGACCTTTCACCCACCTCTGTGCATCACCACATACACTTCCCAGCCCAATCACCTTTGCCCTCAACAGCCTTTATGGAGCACCTACTGTATACCGGGACCGAGTTAAGCTGAGTGGGGCTCCCTTTGCACACAGAGCCTTACTGCCTGGCTCCCCCTGCTGGAATGTGTGCTCCATGACAGGGAGGCGTCTGTCCTGTTCACTGTTGTGTTTCCAAGGCCCCTTCTCCCCACTCCTTCCCTTCCACTCTCTCTAAAAAAATCAATGGGAAAAATATCCTTGGGTGAAGGTTTTGAAAAAAAAAAAAAAAAAAAAGCTGCCCAGTCCAAACTGAGCTGTGCTCTCAATCCGTGTGAAATAGACCTGGATTGTGAAGACTTGGTATGGGGGGAGAGGGCGATTGTAAACAGCTCGTCAGTATTTTTATATTGACTTTATGTTCAAATGAGAATGCTTTGGCTATATTGGCCTAAGACAGTGGTCGGCAAACTGCGGCTCTTTGGCCCCTTGAGTGTGGCTCTTCCACAAAATACCACGGCCTGGGCGAGTCTCTTTTGAAGAAGTGGCGTTAGAAAAGTTGAAGTGTAAAAAATTTGGCTCTCCAGAGAAATTTCAATCATCGTACTGTTGATATTTGGCTCTGTTGACCAATGAGTTTGCCGACCACTGGCCTAAGTAAATATATTTTTAAATTGGTTTCACCTGTTTTTACTTTTTAAGCGTGGCTGCTTGAAAACGTAAAACCGCAGATGGCCTGCCGTGTTTTCCTGTTGGAGGGGGCTGAGTGTGAGAAGCACTCGGAACTGGGTGTGGCAGGGGGGGCTGCTGACTGGAGAGCACGTGCAGAGATTATTTTCTCCAAATAGCAACACCTCTTTGCCTTGCCCCGTCTGAGAGCCGCCCCAATTGATTCATTCAGACCCACAAATGTTTACTTCAGGTATGTTTTATTGATTTCAGAGAGAGGAAGGGAGAGAGTGTGAGAGAGAGAGAGAGAGAGAGAGAGAGGAACATCAATGATGAGAGAGAATCATGGATCGGCTGCCTCCTGCATGCCCCCTACTGGGGATCGAGCCTGCCACCCGGGCATGTGCCCTGACCGGGAATCGAACTGTGATCTCCCTGGTTCATCGGTCGATGCTCAACCACTGAGTCACGATGGCGGGCCACATGCATTGTTATTTGTCCAGGGCAGACAGATTTCATGATTGCCACCCCCATTACCCCACCCCCTCCAAGCTCACAGAGGCTCACGTGAGCTCTGGCGGAGGAAGAAGACACCCTGGGGCCCTGCGCTGGTGTCTGCCCGGGGCATGACCCAGCAGGTGGTCATGCAGCTGAGCCAACTTTCCAGAACCTTAAAAACACTCTGTGCAGCAAGTAGGGGCAGTGCATCCAGAGACCGTGCTTCCCCCCTCCCCCTGCCCCCCCTGCAGTTGGAGAAGTGAAAACTGCTGTTTCCTGTCAGGTGGGAGGGAGAGCCCTTTGGGATCCGGCTCCTCTGGGGCCGCAGCTGACAGGCTGCCCACACCCCGCGCCTCCAGCCGGCCCTGGGGGTCTTGCCGGGCGCCGGCGCGGGTGGCCCAGTGAGGGCGGCTTTCCCGGCAGCTTCCAAAGACCCCATTGTCCGGGCCTGCTCGCCGCCGCTGAGGCTGGTCGCTCAGGTGGCCCGCGCACACAGAGGCCCTTTGTGGGTGCGCCGCGGAGGTCAGTTTAGAGCCGCCGGCCCCTCCTCTGCCCGTGGCCGAGCTGTGCCGGCCACCCCTCCAGGCTACCCCGGCCTGGCGGTGGGCATGGGGGTGGGGAAAGGCAGCCCCGCCCTGGTGTGGAGCCGGACAGAGAGCCGAGGGAGCGCAGGACGAGCTCTGCGCGGCGGGCGGCTCATCTCCGCACTGGGCACTCCGGGCCTCTCTGACCGTCCCCCCCCACCCCCACCTCTCAAGGGAAGGAGTGTCAAGGAATGTGTGGCTGTGTTTTATATATATATAATTGATGTTTTTACAGAGAGGAAGGGAGAGGGATTGAGAGCCAGAAACATCGATGAGAGAGAGACATCGATCAGCTGCCTCCTGCACTCCCCCTACTGGGGATGTGCCCGCAACCAAGGTACATGCCCTTGACCGGAATTGAACCTGGGACCCTTCAGTCCGCAGGCCGACGCTCTATCCACTGAGCCAAACCAGTTTCGGCGTGGCTGTGTTTTTTAAAAAGATACATTACGTGCAGTGAGGTGTTTAGTTCCAGGGGTTTTGGGAAATGCATGCACCCATGTAACCCATAGAAATATAGAAAGTTCCACTCAGCTGGTGTGGCTCCGTGGTTTAAGCTTCGACCCAGGAGCCAGGGGGCCACAGTTCTTGGTCAGGGCTCATGTCTGGGTTTTGGGCTCAATCCCCAGTGGGGGACGTAAGGGAGGCAGCCGATGGATTTTATTTCTCATTGACGTTTCCACCTCTCTGTCCCTCTCCTTTCCTCTCTCTAAAAAAGTCAATGAAAACATTTTAAGGTGTGTGTGTGTGTGTGTGTATGTATATACATATATATACATACTATTTTTCTGAAGATGAACTTCAACCCTAGGAAGCTCCCTCATGCCTCTTCCCATTCATTTCCCTCCTCCAGCAGCCACTGTTCTGACTTTTCCATCCTTTATCCGCTTCCCTGTCCTAAAAGGTGACATAAATGGGTTGACATGGCATTCGTACGTAGCTGATCCTTATTACTCAGGTTGTGTTTTGTGAATTTGCCTGTGGGTTCACGTGTATTTGTAACCCGCAGGTCAGTAGTGAGCTCTTTGGCGACCGTTTGGGCACCTGCCCCGGCAGTGAAACATTTTAGCTGCCCGCCGCAGGCGTTCCGGTGGAGGCCTGGACGGGGAACGCGCGTCCCGTTAGCGGTCTGTGCGGTGCCAGGATTTTCGCATTTTTGTGCTCTTTGTGGTGACCTACGAGCAGCGCCGAAGGGCTGCCCAGGATTCCCGAGCGCGCGAAGGCTCTGACGTGTCTTAACGGAAGAAACACGGGTGGTCCACAAGCTCCACGGAGGCTGAGTCCTGAGTGCTGCTGGCGTGAGCTCAGGGCTGATAGACCAGCAGCGTGTACTAGGTCAGGTGTCCTTTAACAGGAACCCCGGGTGAAACGACGCCAGGTACTGATTGGCGGGGAACATGTGGCCCGCGGCTCGAGGGAAGCTCGCCTTGTGTTTCCTCTGGGAGCCACAGCTCAGGATTTGTGACCTCCGTACCTGCGGTGACTTTGGGGAATGATGAGCATCCTGGAGAGCTACAGCCTGGGCTGTTCAATCACCGGGTCCAACGGTGTGAATCTTTAAAAAATACATTCTGACTGATTTCAGGGAGGAAGGGAGAGGGGGAGAGAGAGAAACATCCATGATGCGAGAGAATCATTGATCGGCTGCCTCTTGCACATGCCACACTGGGGATGGAGCCCACCACCCGGATGTATGCCCTGACTGGGAATTGAATCGTAACCTCCTTTTTTTTTTTTTTTTATTGATTTTTCACAGAAAAGAAGGGAGAGGGGTAGACAGTTAGAAACATCAATGAGAGAGAGACATCGATCAGCTGCCTCCTGCACGCCCCCTACTGGGCATGTGCCCACAACCAAGGTACATGCCCTTGACTGTAATCGAACCTGGGACCTTTCGGTCCCCAGGCCGATGCTCTATCCCCTGAGCCAAACCGGCTTTGGCGAAGGCCTGAAGGTGTTTAAGGCTTCTGCGAGCGCGTTGTCCCACACTGCCTTCCAGAAAATGGTCCGCTGACACTTCTGCAAACCCAGTGCCCCAGCTAGGATGGTTTTCTGTGTTGGCCGGCGGGTCAGTGACAGTGGTATCCTGCCTTTGCGGGCGACTCCTGGCAAAATGGCGCATCTCTTCCTCTGCGGGCGGGCCCTTCCCATGTCCGATGAGAGCTGAGAAAGCCAGCGTGGAGGAGAGGCCGGAGTGAGGGCAGGACCGGAGTGGGAGCCCAAAGCTGCAGGCCCAGCGGCTGCAGGAGTTGGAGGGGCCCGGGGCTCACAGAGGTGACCCGGGGGTCCTCTCTTCCTTCTGAGAGTGGAGGGCGTGGAGGGAGGAGTGCCCGGGCAGCCACCGAGAGGCCGGCGCAGCTCCCGGCGATGGGGAAATCGTGACAGAGACTTCCTTCCTCACTGCGATGACGTGAGGCCAGGGCTGGTTTTGAGCAGGTTTCAGAGTGAAGAAAGCGGACTGGCGCAATGACCCCAGAGCCCGGAATGCCCTCAAATACTTCCTGTGCGGCTTGCCGAGAGTTCTCCCCTGGACTCGGGATGTGGCAGAGAGGGCAGAGGCCCGGAGGCCCGGGTGCCAGGTGGGGGTGGGGGGTGATCCCTGGTTCTCAACCTGGGCTGCCCCTTAATTAGCATCTCCTGCGGTGGTTGGGCCCCGCCCCCCAAAACTGAAACCTCTTCCTGAGGGTCGTGGTGGGCATCTCCATGGAGATGAGAAGCGGTCCCCTGCAAGGGAGGCAGGGGTCCTTGGTCCAGTTCTGCCCTGAACTCCTGGCACCCCTTCCAGAACCCGCTGACCCTAGAACTGCCCGGGCCACAGGCTGGGCCGCTCCGCCGAGAATAAGCCAGGGGTCCTTGGTCCAGTTCTGCCCTGAACTCCTGGCACCCCTTCCAGAACCCGCTGACCCTAGAACTGCCCGGGCCACAGGCTGTGCCGCTCCGCCGAGAATAAGCCTCGTTTAACTTGTGTCTGGACTCATTCACTCAGGTGTGTTCCAGGCAGACCTGGTTCCCCTATCCCCCAACCTGCCCCCAAACGCTGACTGGAGGCCCTGTCCTTTCCCACAAACCCCTGCCAGCCCGGTAGGGGGGCGACGGCTGTGTGATGCCCCGTGCTGTGCAGTATCCGGCCGGCCAAGCTAGAGAGGCCGCCCCTGTGTGCCCAGTGAAGGGTGGGCAGCTTCTGGCACCCTCCTTCCTCCCTGCGAGAGGAGCCGCGGCTGGAGGGGCCCCGCTGAGGCCTGGGGTACAGACCACACGGACCGCCTCGTCGGGTGGAGCTTGGACATTTCAGTCCTCCTCGGGACAGCGGAAGAGGCCGCCTCGGCATCACCAGGGTGGCTGGCTGTGCAGTGGCGGGAGGGCTCAGGTCTCCGCTGTCGAAGGCAGGAGGCAGGAGCTGAGGCCGAACCCCGCGGAGGCAGCGTGGCTGCGCCCTGTGTGTAAATCCCGCCGCCGGAGGAGTGGGGCGGGTGCCCGGCCCTCACCCGCACTCAGTGCCGGCCCGGGTGTCGGGAGGTGATTTCATACCGACCTGGGGCCACGCATTTCCCAAAGCGCCGCCCAGGCCCGCTGGGTGGAGTCTGTGTTCCATCAGTTTCGCTGTGTCATTGGTTCTCAGATAATCTTCCCTGGCACCGCATTCGGGGACCTGACACTAGGGGAGGCAGAGAGGTCTCCGTCCCACTCAAATCGTAGGCTGGCCTCTCTTTGGCCTGCTATTTATATTTTTTTAATATATATTTTATTGATTTTACAGAGAAGAAGGGAGATAGTTAGAAACATCAATGTGAGAGAGACATCGATCAGCTGCCTCCTGCACGCCCCCTACTGGGGATGTGCCCACACAGAGGTACACGCCCTTGACCGGAATCCAACCTGGGACCTTTCAGTCAGCAGGCCTACGCTCTATCCACTGAGCCACACCGGCTAGAGCTGTTATCTATTTCTTAAAAAATATATTTTATTGATTTTTTACAGAGAGGAAGGGAGAGGGATAGAGAGCTAGAAACATCGATCACCCGCCTGCTGCACACCTCCTACTGGGGACGTGCCCACAACCAAGGTACATGCCCTTGACCGGAATCGAACCTGGGACCTTTCAGTTCGCAGGCTGATGCTCTATCCACTGAGCCAACCCGGTTTCGGCTGATATCTCTATTTGAGGTTTCGCTGAGCCTTGTTTTGAGAAAAGTGTCTCCCCCTTTAAGCGGTTTGACAACAGCCCCTGCTGGGCCGAGTCGGGCCAGCCTGGCTGGAATCTCAGCGATGCCGATCATGTGGAGCCGAAACAATACCCAGGGTGGCGGTGACAACAGTAATAGTAAAATGTCGCGCTCCCTCAGGAGGGACACTTCCTGTTTACTTCTGGTGGGTTGGGAAGCTGTGGGAAGGCCTGTGATGGGGCTCCGGCTCTTCGAGGACATGGCATTGCAGTAAGTCATGGTATCAGTAGCTTTGGTCTCTGTCCCCTGGAAGTCTGTGTGTAAGGCTCCGGACAGCTTCCCAGGCCCTGACCCGCCCACATGCAGCCCCGGGATGAGAGCCAGTCCACCTAGGGGAGCGAGGGAGGTGTCCTTACCTTCCTGGGGGTGCACCGGGAGCAGCCCCACAGGCCTGGGCCACGTGGGTTGGTGACAACCCCAGACGCTCTGCCAGCCCCGCCTGCTGCCCGAGATGTGCAGTGTCTCTCTGTTCCCCTCTCGGGCACCACACCCCCTCCCTGGCTCAGAGGGTCACTTCCCAGCCCCTCCCGTTCCCAGGGGCCCCCTCTGGAGTTTCTGTGCTCCAGCCCCTCCTCCCAGCTGGCTCATGCTGCGGTCGCATGAATCATCCCACAGTTGTACACATGCCTCTGGCCTTCCTCTCTGCACCGCCTCTTACCTTTCCCTGAAGCTAGACCGCCCTCCCTCCCGCCCCAGCTCTGGCTCTGAGTGAGTTCCATGCTGCTTGGCACCTCCTGGGCGCTAGGGGACACAGGGTATAGCAGGCCCTGCCCTCGGCAAGCTTATATTCTGATGGGGGGAGGAGGTGTGTAATCCTGGCACGGCCTGGCAGAAGACCACAAACCACAAGGGAGGTGGACCGCGTGCCCGGAGCGTTGTGGGGGCTCTTGCCTCCTGTTGTCTGTCCCTTAAAGCAGGAAGTGGCCCCTCGTCCATGTCCTTCCCGCAGGGAATATTCTGATTCTAAAAGAATCCCAGCTCTGGCCGGTTTGGCTCAGTGGATAGACTGTTGCCTGGGGACTGAAAGGTCTCAGGTTGGATTCTGGTCAAGGGCATGTACCTTGGTTGCGGGCATATCCCCAGTAGGGAGCGTGCAGGAGGCGGCTGATCGATGTTTCTCTCGCATCTATGTTTCTAACTCTCTATCCCTCTTCCTTCCTCTCTGTGAAAAAATCAATAAAATATATTAAAAAAAAAGAGAGAGAGAGAGAATCCCATACAGCTACTTTGCAAGACCCTGTGGCAGTTTCTTATGAAACGAACCATGTGCTTACCATCCAGTCCGCAGTCTTGCTCCTTGGTGTTTTACCCAAAGGAACGGAAAACCTGTGTCCACACAGAACCCCACCCTGAATGTTACGGCAGCTGTAGTCACAATGGCCAAAACCTGGGAGCAACCGAGATGTCATCATCTTCGTAGGTGACCTGATCACAAAACAGTGTGGTCCATCGGGTCGATGGAATATTATGGCGCACTAAAAAGAAACGAGCTTTCCAGCCATGAAAAGACATGGAGGGACCTAGGCCCGACGGGCGTGGCTCCGTGGTTGAGTGTCAACCTACCCGTTTCCCCGAAAATAAGACAGTGTCTTATATTAATTTTTGCTCCCAAAGATGCGCTAGGTCTTATTTTCAGGGGATGTCTTATTTTTCCATGAAGAAGAAGACGGTACACATTTATTGTTGAACAAAAAAAAAAAAAGGAAATTTATTATCTGTCTACAGTATGGTAGTAGTTGTCATAGTTGTCATCACAAACCAGCTCACAGATTGGCCACAGCGCAGCCGGAGCTGTTCAGGCAGTGTGAGGTCTCTTTAAATCAGGAGTCAGACGCCTGACGGTAGCTTCGGGGGCCTTATATTCTGGGGAAGCCTGATGTTTGGGAGATGCCTTATATTACAGCAAGAGGCAAACCTGGAAATAGGTCTTATTTTCGGGGGATGTCTTACTTTCGGGGAAACAGGGTCTGAACCAGGTTGATGCTCAGTCACGGTTGGATTCCTGGTCAGGGCACATTCCTGAGTTGTGGGTTTGATCCCCAGTAGGGGGCGTGCAGGAGGCAGCCGATCAGTGATTCTCATCATAGATATTTCTCTCTTTCTCTTCCTCTACCTTTCCTCTCTGAAATCCATAAAAATTTTAAAAAGACCCAGAGGAAGTTTTTTTAAAAAAAAGGAAATTTATTACCTATAGACGGTATGGTAGAGAAGCCGAGTCTAAAAAGGCCACACACACTGTACGGTTCCAACTGCGTGACCTTCTGGAAGAGGCGAACCGATGGAGGCAGGAAGATGGGTGGTGCCAGGTGGTAGAGGAGAAGGAGGGGCGAGGAGGCGGAACACAGAGGATTTTCAGGGCGGGTGATATAGGGGGTGAGGAAGGAGCCCCCTGATTTTCGGGGGGCCCTGCCCTGACATGTGGCTGGAATAGACACAGCTGCCAACCAGATGGGGCTAACAGGACCTTTGAGGTAGGGCTCCGGGTTCAGTCTCTCAAACCTGCCAGCCGTGTGACCTTCAGCACGTGTGACCTTCTGGGGTGCGGGCTTCAGAGAGGGGTGCTGGCTGCTCCCCTGGAAGAAGACCCAGCCCGGGCCTGGTAGGCGCACTCTTTCCTCCAACATGACGTTGGCTTTGGCCGCTTTCACTACCGTAGGAGGAATACCTCCACTTCCTGCCCATGAGGTGCCTTTCTGTCCGTTGGCCGCAGGGATGGACTAGCTCCCCACCCACGCGGCTCCCGGGGGGCCTTCCCGGCTCTGTGACGGACGGACGGCCCCTCCCCGCTTTGTGTCTGTGGGAGGCGGTCAGCGGTCGGCGTGGTCAGAGGATGTCAGCCAGCCCCAAGCCCGGCCGAGAAGGACGAGCCCCGGGGACAAGAGCGAGTGGGGGCGGGGCGGGCTGAGTCAGTAGATCCCAGCCCTCCGAGGAGGAGGAGGAGGAGGAGGAGGAGGAGGAGGAGGAGGAGGAGGAAGCCAGAAGACCCTGTCGCTGGCTGGCTGGCTGCCGGGAGGGGAGGAAGGCCTGACATGGGGAGATAACGTAGCAGGAAGCCGGGGGCCTGGCGGTTGTCTGCATCCACTTGACGCCGTCCCTTCTGCCGTTCGCTCGGCGGGCAGGAGGGGGCGGCCGCTCCGCTCTTCCTCCCCGACCCCAGGCGTTCCCGTCGTCACGGGAGTGGACAGCTTCCCGCCCACTCAGGCGCTTTCTCACACTTTCCTCCCTGCGTGTGCCCTCATCCCGGGCTCACCCGTGGGCCGGGGGAGGGCTGAGCACGCCCTGGACCCTCGGGGGTAACATTTCTACCGGAGGTTCGGCTGGGAAGACGGGGTGTTGCCTGCCCCTGGGGGCGGTTTCCTGCATGTCGGTGAGCAGCTGTGTGCACGTTGTTCGGAGGCCCCCTCCCGCCTGCTCTGGGCGAGCTGTGCAGGGCTGTGGGATGGATGGGCCAGCCTTCGTTGCTTGGGAATAATGAACTCGGGAACGATTTGCAGGAGGAAGAGCTCAGGGCGGAAGGCACGTCTGATTGCAACTCACTTTGGAGCGCATCAGGAATAAAGAGGCCCCGGCCGGTTTGGCTCCGGGGGACAGCACCAGCCTGCGGACGGAAGCGCCCGGATTCAGTGCCGGTCCAGGGCACACACATCTCCGTGGCAGGCTCGACCCCCGGCTTTCGTCCGGGCATGTGCGGGAGGCAGCCAACCGATGCGTCTCTCTCACATCGATGTTTCTCTCTGTGTCTCCCCCTCCCTTCCTCTCTCTCTAAAAATCAATGGAAAAAAATATCCTTGCGTGAGGATTCACCACCACCACAACCGCAAAAAATAAAATTGCTGAAACCGGTTTGGCTCAGTGGATAGAGTGTCAGCCTGCGGACTGAAAGGTCCCAGGTTCCATTCCGGTCAAGGGCATGTATCCTGGGTGCAGGTACATCCCCAGTAGGGGGCGTGCAGGAGGTGGCTGATCGATGTCTCTCTCTCATTGATGTTTCTAACTCTGTCTTTTTTGTTTTTTTTAATATATTTTATTGATTTTTTTACAGAGAGGAAGGGAGAGGGATAGAGAGTTAGCTGCCTCTTGCACGCCCCCTACTGGAGATGTGCCCACAACTCTATCCACTGAGCCAAACCAGTTTCTGCTGATGTTTCTAACTCTCTATCCCTCTCCCTTCCTCTCTGTAAAAAAATCAATAAAAAGAAAATTAAAAATAAGACGGATAGTTGGACTGTGGATGTGAACCGTCATGGAATTGGGGTGGTAGGCGGACATGGGGAGGGCGTTCCTGGATGATTCTCTGGACTTTTCTGCGTGTTTGGAAATGTTCATAGTGTTAAAACTGAAGAACTACGAGTTGTGATCTCCAGAGTTTCTCTTAAACGAGCTCTGCCAGGAGCCATTTTCCTTGGCCGACACCATCACGTGCTTTCTCGGGGAGTTGGCCCCAGCGTGAGGGAGAGGAGAAGGGGGAGAGGAAGAGAGGGAGGGGGAGGGGAAGGGGAAGACATTGCACAGGAGCGACCCAGGGGGTGGGTGTCGTGCTCCTAATGAGGAGCAGTGTCGGGCTTTGCTCCCTGGCTCTTCCTGACTCAGTTACTGACTCCATTTCCCTCTGACTCACCGCTGTGTTCTCGCCCCTGCAGGTTCCTGCGTGAAATGCAGCAAAGGGGTGTTTGGGGCCGGCCAGGCCTGCCAGGCCATGGGGAACCTGTACCACGACGCCTGCTTCACCTGTGCGGCCTGCAGTGAGTGTGTGCGGGGTGGGGCGGGCGGGGCGGGCAGGGGCGGGGGGAGGAGAGGGAAGAGTCTCCTCCGTCCTGGAGACGCCGCTGGCCTGGGCCCCTCCCGGTCCCGCCGGAAGGATGGCTCCTGCTGGCAGGGTTTGGTGCCGCCCACCCCGGGCCCATCAAGTAAGGTGACTGGTCCCGGGCAGCGGGCCTCGCCTGGGGTGGACGTCGGTGACGCGTTGAGTGGCTTCGCAGCGCTGCCTAGCAACGCCGGGGTTGTCATGCTAGAAACATTATGCTCCATCCCCACCGTGCTGTGGGTAAACGGTCTGTGCCTGGACCAGTGCTCGCCTCAGTAGGGAAGACTGTGGAAGGCTTTGGAATGGCCCGGAGTCTCCCCGTGTCCTGAGCGGAAATGCCGTGGTCGGGCACCAGACTGTCGGGGCCTCGCCTTGCCTTTGAGCCACGTCACACGCTGCAGGTTGCTCGGTCCTGCTGGCCACACCCATGTTTCCCGCCGCGACACGCACACGTCGGGTGGAGCGGGCTTGACTGTGGCCCCGTGGCGTCGACCGCTGTTGGTTGCGTGTCTGTTTAGCAAGTTTATCTTGGTGTTTCTTCTTTATTCTCTTTAAGTTTTCCGTGGAAGTTGTCTTCAAGATTACTCTATTCCCACATCTTCTCCATCGTCTCTTCCTTGAATTTCCTCTTTTCCTGTCCTGCGTGGCGAGATTTGTTCAAGGATCTCTTTATTTATTTTTTAAATATATTTTATTATTATTATTTTTTACAGAGAGGAAGGGGGAAGGGAGAAGGATAGAGAGTTAGAAACATCAATGAGAGGGAGACATCGATCAGCTGCCTCCTGCACGCCCCCTACGGGGGATGTGCCCGCAGCGCAGGTACATGCCCTTGACCGGAATCGAACCTGCGGACTGAAGGGTTGACGCTCTATCCACGGAGCCAAACTGGTTAGGGCTCGTTCCAGGACCTTTCTGCGGTCTTTGTCCAGTGTCGGTGTAGTGGTCACTGCCTTGCTGGGGCGAATGGCCACGTGCACGGTGGTACTGTTAGCTTTCTCCTGCTGCATGACCCTCCCTCATCCCCCCCACCCCCGTTCAGTGTGACGGCCTGTTTCTTCCTGTAACCCTGGGCTCCTTCGCCCATTCGCTGCCCTTTGTAATGTCCTCGAACAACCTGAGCTTCATCGTCCTTCCGGATGGACCTGGATCCAGCACTGCACTTCGGTCCCAGCAGAGCGGGGCACACCACAGTCCTCCTGCGAACCTGGGAGGCTGCATTGATCTGCCTTTTGCGGGTCTTGCTCTGGTCAGAAATCACAAAGAGATTGAACTTCGTTTTGACCGCTGGCGCTTCTGTGGTGGCCGCAAAAGGGGAGAGACCCGCACGCTCATTGCGGCGTTTCTTTTTCTTTTTCTAAAATATATTTTATTGACTTTTTACAGAGAGGAAGGGAGAAGGATAGAGAGTTAGAAACATCGATCAGCCACCTCCTGCACGCCCCCTACTGGGGATGTGCCCACAACCATTGTGCATGCCCTTGACCGGAATTGAACCTGGGGCCTTTCAGTCCACAGGCCGACGCTCTATCCACTGAGCCACTCCGGTTTCAACTCATTACGGCGTTTCTGATGTCCTGCATGCGTGTGGCTCTCCACAGTCTCCCGGTTATAATGTCTCCCTGACTTCCTCAGTCACCGACATGTTTCTGTTCTCCCTGTCTGTACAAGAGCTGTGCCACGATATTTCTTGATCTTTGCTGTATTTTCCAGGGAAAAGGCAAATGTCAGGTAGAGGCTGTTTTCCTTCTCAAGCAGTCATCTTGTGGACTAAGGAAGAGGCTGGGAGTCCTGGCCCGGTGGCTCAGTTGGTTGGAGCCTCATCCTGTCCAGCAAAAGGCTGTGGGTTTGGTCCCCGATCAGGTCAGGGCAAGTACCAGAGGCAACCGATTTATGCTTCTCTCACATCGATGTCTCTCTCTCTCTCTCTCTCTCTCTACCTCCTCCTTTTCTCTCTCAAATCGATAAAAAAAAACATCCTCAAGTGAGGATTAAAAATAAAACAAAACCCTACCTGGTTTGGCTCAGCGGACAGAGTGTCGGCCTGTGGACTGAAGAGTTCCGGGTTCAATTCCTGTCAAGGGCCCATGCCCAAGTTGCGGGCTCAAACCCCAGTAGGGGGCGTGCAAGAGGCAGCTGATCAGCATTGATGTTTCTGTCTCTACCTCTCCCTTCCTCTCTGAAATCAATAAAAGTATATTTAAAAGACAGATAAATAAATACAAGAAAGTTATTGAGGAGGAATACATGGATGAGTCCGTTGGCTCCTCCTGTGGCCACATGACTGGCTACCAGTCCCTCAGCTTCGATTCTGACAGGCCCACAGGCTTGCGGCGGGTAGCTGGCATGTGCGGGCGTTGGCTTGGTCCAGCGGCCAAGGCCATTGGGGTCCAGTCTCTGTCATGGCTTCCTACCCAGTCAGACGGGCCTTCTCTCCTCCACATCCGCGTCTCTGAACACTCCGCTGCCTCGCGTCCCCCCTCTCTGCTCCCCTGTGCATCCAAGTTCTGGCCAGCCTTCAGGGCCCAGCTCAGAGGCTGCCTTCCCACGAGCTGGCCCCGTGCCCCCGCAGGAAGGAGCCATGTCTCCTGACTTGTCACGCCGGCTTTCTGGTTGGTGGGCGCTGTCATGGATGCTGTGGCCACACGCTCCGTGCCCCCGTGCCAGCCAGCCAGGCCCCAGCGCAGCGCGGAGCTGCTGAAGGCCTGGGGACGGGACTCTGTCAGAGAGAGGGTGTCGCGCGTGCGTTTGCACGGGGCCTGCACCCACCCCTGCTGCGTGGAACCCCACGGCCGCCTCCGCCGGAGGGAGCTGCCCGAGCCCCGGCCTGGGCTGCGCAGCCTCTCAGATGCCGGAGGAGCCGCCTTTGTTTGGGGACTCACCCCTGCCTGCCGGGAGCTGCTGCCGCAGCGGGAGGAGGCTCCGCGGGGTCTCACGTGTGTCTGCGGTCCTCAGTGTTGGGGGGACGGTACAGCTGGGGCCCACCCCTCCTTGTCGGGGAAGAGGAAAGGGGGGCTCAGAGACAGGGAGAAAGTTGCTCAAGATCGGAGCCCTGGCACGGAGCCGGCACAGAATGCAGCTCCCCAATCTAGCTTAGCCTTGCACATCCCGGTTTTTCCTGTCGGGGTGTGTGTGTGTGTGTTCCTGTTTCCCGTCTCATTGGTGAAAACAATCTGGCTTAAAACCCCACAGAGACGTGTTTCTGTGGGTACACGCGCACGTGCACATGCATACACACACGCGCACACACACGCACTGGCTTCCTGGATCGTGTTGGTAATTTACTAACAAAACGCTGGATTTTTGTCACGCTCACACGTGCTCCCAGGAAAGGCTGAGGCCTTACGGACCTGACCGGCGAGATACAGTGAGCTGCTTTTTTTTTTTTTAAATATACTTTATTGATTTTTTACAGAGATGAAGAGAGAGAGAGAGAGAGAGAGAGAGAGAGAGAGAGAGAGAGAGAAGAGTTAGAAATATCTATGAGAGACATCGATCAGCTGCCTCTTGCATGCCCCCTACTGGGGATGTGCCCGCAACCAAGGTACATGCCCTTGACCGGAATCGAACCTGGGACCCTTCAGTCCGCAGGCCGACGCTCTATCCACTGAGCCAAACCGGTTTCGGGCAGTGAGCTGCTTTGAGTTTGTCACTTTCACAGACAACGAGATGAAGGACGTGCCAGACGGGCCGGCTGCCTGGGCCTCGTCCACACCCCGAAAAGGACACAGAGGGGCCAGGCGGGTGCGGGGCGCTGAGCAGCCAGTCCCAGTGCAGCCCGCACTCCTCGGCGAGGAGGGCTGTGTCCTCTCAGTGACCGGCCCTGGGGAGCCGGCGGTGCTCTGACAGCCGCCCACCCCCTGGGGTGCTGAGAGGGTCCTGGTGCCCCCTCTGGGCCTTTTCCGCCGCGGCGGGTGCGGGTTCCTGGGGGCGCCCCGGCTCCCCACCGCTCACAGCAGCGACAGTGTTAAGCTCCCTGTTGGCTGTGAAGCTGAAACCTGCGAGGTTACTGACACGGGGCTTCCAGCTGCCTGTTCCCCTCTGGGCTCCGTCCAGACGTATGCAGGTCCGCCCGCAGTTCTCTGAAACGCTCGGAGCTGTACTCAGAGCATCTGACGTGCCACGTCCTCCCTGATTTACTATTTTGTCCAAGTTCCTCCACGTCTCGGCATCGCAGTCATTGTAGCCGTTGCCTAGTAACCGGGAGTTGTGCCCCGGTTTTGCGGCATCGAGCTCGCTTCCGGCCCTCGGGTCGTCACCCCCCGACCCCCCGGCCGTTGTCGTGCCTGCGTCCTTTCTCCGCTCGCTGAAGCGGTTCCTTGGCATCGTTCGCCCCCAGCCGTGCCAGGTGTGGGCGTGTGTATAGTTTTTCAAACTCCCCTTCTTCTTGCCTGGCTCCTCCAGCAGCCAGTGTGTTTGGTTGCCATGGAGACGTGTGCCCTGGGTTTCCCTTCTCCTCCCCCGCCGGCCCTGCCCACCCGGGTGGCCGGGTCCCCAGCTGGGTCTCTCGGGGTGACGGCACACTGTTGGCACACGCGGGGCGGAAGGGAGGGTCCGGGCGGCGGGCGGGCGTGGCCTTGGCCGGCGGCCACGAACCCTGAGTCTGGACACCCCGCGTCAAGTGGCCCGTCTGAGGGGACGCTGGCGCCCACGGAGGCCTCGGGTGGAGTGAGGAGGAGGAGCGGGTGGAGTGAGGAGGAGGCCGGGCGGAGTGAGGAGGGGGAGCGGGCGGAGTGAGGAGGAGGAAGGTGCGCGGGGTAAGCGGGGCTCTGGCACCTGGCAGAGCAGCCCAAGGGGCAAAGGCGGCAGGGCTCTGTGTCCTCCCTCCGAGGCAGCTCCTGGTTGAAGGCGTGAGGCTTGGTCACTTTGTTTATTTTTAATTAATTAATTAAATTATTTAAATATGTATTTTATTGATTTCTCACAGAGAGGAAGGGAAAGGGGTAGAAAGCCAGAAACATCGATGAGAGAGAGACATCGATCAGCCGCCTCCTGCACGCCCCCTACTGGGGACGTGCCCGCAGCCAAGGTACGTGCTCTTGACCGGAATTGAACCTGGGACCTTTCAGTCTGCAGGCCGACGCTCTATCCACTGAGCCAAACCGGTTTCGGCTTGTAGAGACTCCCCGAGCGTGTTCCCCGCTGGGTCCGGGAGAGACCTGCTGGCCGTGCCGGGCGCAGGCTGCTCGCGGTGTCCGTGGCCCGAGTTGGCAGGCGATGGATGAGCAGAGAGGTTGATTCTGTGTGCGTTCCTCCCCGGGGCTTACGGAACAGGGGGCCGCCCGGGTCCTGGGGGGCGGGGGTGAGGATTGGGGTGCAGGCGGTCCACACTGACAGGAGTCGTGCCCAGTGTCGGCCTGTGCTCGGGACAGGGCTGGGATGTGCGAGTCCAGGCTGGCACTGGTGGCTCTCTGTGCAATGAGTGACCCAGAGCTCACCTCCCGGGATGGGGGGCGCACTGTGACCTGCCAGCCAGACCTTGGGGGGGAAAACAAACAAACAAAAATTAAGAATAAAAATCATCACCCATCCCACCTTCCAAACCCCAAACGTCCCTGCCTGTGAAGAACCGTGCATGGATTTTCCGTGAAATCTCTCACAGTTAGACCCAGGCCCGGGAAAGGCTGTCCGAGGCAGCGGGACCCTGAGAAGGTGCCATTGTGTTCCTTCGGGTCAGTAACACAACGAGGCCAAAACCGGTGTGGTCAGTGGATAGAGCGTCAGCCTGCAGACTGAAAGGTCCCAGGTTCGATTCCGGTCAAGAGCACGTACCTTGGCTGCAGGCACATCCCCAGTAGGAGGTGTACAGGAGGTGGCTGATCAATGTCTCTCTCTCTCTTCGATGTTTCTAACTCTCTAATCCTTTCCCTTCCTCTCTGTAAAAAATCAATAAAATATATTAAAAAACAAACAAACAAACACAAAACACAACGAGACATGGGCACGGCGTGTGGAGCAGAGGTTCTGGTGACCCAGCTGGTGGCTGGTGGTGCGTGGCCCAGTTCGCTGTATGGTCCGGGGGGGTGGGGGTGGGGGGCTCTGGTCAGCTACTTCCTACGTCTGAACGCCACCCCTGAAATCCTGCTGACTTTACTGTTGACGGAAAATGCTCCCAGTCTGACACCGCCTGCCTCGGGGACGTCACCCTCGGCCCACAGCAGGCCTGCCTCCTGACGACAGTCAGCGCCGTCCTTCTGCCTACAGCCCGGCCTCCCTCGCTCCACGTCCCTGCGGCTTTAAGCAAACCGAGGGCGCGCTAACTCGTGTCACCTGCAGCTCATTGATACCAACAAGAGAGTTCCTCAGGCATCTCTTCCTGTGACCGGAGACGGCGTTGTCCGCGGGCCCGTTTGCAGGCGAGCTTTCTAGCTCACGGTCAGCCTGAGCCCTCCCCGAGCCATCCCCAAGCCCTCTGCCCACAGGAGCTCCCGAAATCCCGGAACCATCCAGGGCGTTCAGCCCTGACATCACCCCCATTTTACAGAGCAGCGGCAGCGGCTGGAGCGTTCAGCTTGCTTGCGGTTGGCTACGTGGCGGTTAAGTACAGTGGCCGCCACTCAAGCCCCACACCGTGTGGACCTGCAGCCCTTGCCGTCAGCTCTTGAACGTCCCCTTTGCTGCGGGAGAATGGGTGCTGAAGACGGGCTGGCTCTGGGCCTGGGGTCTCGCCTTGAGGTCTCGGATCCCGCTGCTGCCTGAAGCTGGGTGACCCCAAAGTTGAGTGTTCGGATGCTCTCGGGTTGTGAGTGCGGGTTGCTGCCTGGAACCCGGAGGAGGGGAGAGAGGACGCCGTAGCGGGCTGCACCCCGAGCGGAGAAAATGGACCAGGGCTTCGATCAGAGGTCTCTTCCTTCGGAAGGCCTTGGACCCCTGAGTTTCGGCGCCGTTGGGTCATCCCGGGGTTTCTCATCGTGGTCAGTATTTCTGCGCGAGCCGAAGGAGTTGGCCGGATCCAGGGAGGAAGCTGAAGGTCAAGAATGTGAGAAAGGAAGAGTGGGCAGATCCCACAGGAAGTCAGGGGGCGAGGGGGAACCAGGAAACGACCGAAATAGACGGCGGCGGGGCCCAGGGCTGTGCCGGTCAGCGAGGGCAGAGAGGGGACTTTTCCTTGGCGCGCAGTCAGAGGCTTGTCGTGTCCATCCCAGCAAACCCCGCTCCGCTGGGGGCCCTGGAATTGGGGCCAGGCTTGGGGGTGTTAGGTCAGACTTTTTTTAAAAAAATATATTTTATTGATTTTTTACAGAAAGGAAGAGAGAGGGATAGAGAGTTAGAAACATCAATGAGAGAGAAACATCGATCAGCCGCCTCCTGCCTGCCCCCTACTGGGGATGTGCCCGCAACCAGGATACATGCCCTTGACTGGAATCGAACCTGGGACCTTTCAGTCCGCAGGCCGACGCTCTATCCACTGAGCCAAACTGGTTTCGGCTTAGGTCAGACTTTGCTGATTCAACCAGAGGCCACAAGTCCCTCCGGTAGAAGAACATCAGCTTCTCTGTGCCCATGACATTAATGGAGTCGGCGTGACTGACGTGTATTGTGCAGGTGACTCCAGTGTAGCCACACCTACATTCCAAGCACACGTGTGGTTTTGGGTGGGAATCTGCTCTCCTTTCCTTCAGTAATAATCCCAGACCAGACCAAGGCTGAGAGACCTGGCCGTGCCCAATGGGTCACCCGCCTCCCCAGCCCTCAGTGGAGAATGGAGAGTGTGCGCCACATGCCAGGGGACACTGCACCCTCAGGAGCAGGAAGATGTTGCCCTGAGCCCTGGTGTTGGGGAGGAGATCTCTTCCGGAGGGCTGAACTTATTCCGGTATCCTAGACGCTGCTTGGGTGTCCTTGCTCTCTCGTTTTGCTAAGAGCCCCTCTTCTCTCTGAAATCCTGCCTCCGAAGTCTTCCATTTCTTCAAGTTGACACATAAAATTAACCATCAGAGAGAGGGTCCCGGGCCTAACCCCATGATGGTTAATTTTGAGTGTCAGCTTGCTGTGCCATGGGGAGCCAAATGCTGGTCACATGTTGTTCTAGGTGTGTCTGTCTGTGAAGGAGTTTCTAGAGGGGATTCACAGTTGAGTTAAGCAGATGGCTCTTTCAAAATGGTGGCCCTTACCCAGTCAGCCGAAGGACAGAATGCCACAGCGTGGCCGACCCTCCCACGGATGAGGAAACTGAAGCTGACATCAGCTTTTCCTGCCTTAACCCTAGAACCACTCCATCGGCTCGCCTGGGCCTCCCGCCTGCCCACTGCAGCCCTTGGGACCCGTCAGCCCCCATAATTGTGTGAGCCAGTTCCTTTCATAATAAATCTGCCTATTTACACACACACACACACACACACACACACACACACACACACAATTAGTTCTGTTCTCTGGAGCAGCGGTTCTCAACCTGTGGGTCTCGAACAGCTAGCAGGGTCTCCTAAGACCATCACAAAACACAGATTTACATTAAGATCCATAACAGTAGCAAATTACAGTTATGAAGTAGCGACAAAAATAATCTTATGGTTGGGGATCACCACAACATGAGGAACTGTATTAAGGGTCGCGGCATTAGGAAGGTTGAGAACCACTGCTCTGGAGAAACTTAATACAGGCCCTTTCATCTTCCTTCTCCCTTTCCTTTTCTTCCCCTTTTTTTTCCTCCCCCCCTTCCCTTCCCTCCTCACTTCCACTCTCTCCTGTGTTTCCTCACCACCAATTCCTTCTGCATCCCGGTTCCCATCGGCACTTCTACGCCTCCGATGTGGATCAGTGTTCAGGGAGTGTTTGCCGTGTCTTCTCACGGCCCCCTCATTCGCCTTACCTCCACGCTCATTACCCAAGAGGAAGTGGAGTTCCAGCGTGGTCCTAGGTGCGTGGGGGCCGGGTCCCAGCTCTGTCCTAGGTGGCCTGCAGCGTACACTCTTTCCCCCGCATCCCAGCTCTGTCCTAGGTGGCCTGCAGCGTACACTCTTTCCCCCGCATCCGTGGTCCTCCCCCTCTACCGGGCATCAGTCACAGCCAGGAGGAGCCTCTTAGGGTGCCGATGCCCGCTCCCCTGCAGAGATCCTGATCCCGGAGATCAGAGAGCAGAGCCCTGGTGCGGGCTTTGAGGTGAGCACCCCAGGGATCTGAAGCCAGCGGCCGGCAATGTGTCCGCGGCCCTGCAGCCGCCTCTCCGTCCGCCCCTCTCGCCTGGCATTTGGCTCCAGGTCTTCGGCTGCTTTTCCGAACTCTGGACTCACCTGGTCCCCAATGGCGGCCATGGGCACCTGTGGCCGCTGAGCACTTGCAATGTGGCTGTTGCGACTGAGAAGTTGACATTTAATTCTGTCTCACTTTAATGAAAGTGTAAATTTAGCCGCAGGTGGCCAATGGGACAGTGCCAATAACTCTGCTGAACCAGAGTCTCCTTACCCATCAGAAAGGGGCCTGGTCCCGGCCGCGCTTTGGGGCCCCCTAGTGGTGGTCGGCTGCTCTAGCTGGCGTGTCCGTGAGCATGGGTCTGGGTCCTGCACTTGCCTGGAGCGCCGCCCGGGCCAGGGGCAGCGAGGCCAGGAATCTCCGGTTAGTGGGTGCCGGTGCCACGGCCGGATCTGGAGTGAGTCCTGCACCTCCGCCTCCTTCCTGCTTCTCAAGACGAGGTTGCCTGCTGCTCTCTGCCTGCCGCCCCTTCCCCTCCACGTGCCCGTGGTCCCAACAAGTGATAGCCACACGTGTGCCATCGCAAGAGACTTTCACTGAATTGTCAGGGTAATGGAGATACTGTGTAGGTAAAGTGCCCGGTAAATAGAAAGTGCTTCCCAGTGAACATGCTCTTCTCCCTTCCTGGGTTCCACGTCCAAGTGAGCACTCAACAAGGGGGGCTCACGGCACCGTGCCACCCACGTGTGCTCAGAGTCACGCAAACCCAGGGTCCCGTCCTGCCCACTCCCTCCCCGGGCACCTCTCTGAGCCTCGGAATCTACCAACTGCAGGTGACAATGTTGAACTCATGAGCATTATGTTTTTGTTTTTTTTAAATATTTGATTGATCTTTTATAGAGAGAAAGGAAGAGGGATAGAGAGTTAGAAACATCGATGAGAGAGAAAAACATCGATCAGCCGCCTCCTGCACACCCCCTACTGGGGATGTGCCCGCAACCAAGGTCCATGCCCTTGACGGGAATCGAACCTGGGACCCTTCAGTCCACAGGCCGACAGTCTATCAACTGAGCCAAACTGGCCAGGGCTGAGCGTGATGTTTTTATGAAGAGGAAGGCAAACCCAGAGAGTTGGTCGATCCTGGAGGGTCGTTTCCAGTGGATTCCCAAGAACCATCAGTTCCCGCTTCCTTGTGTTGCTCCGAGTCAGTGACGTGTCCTAGGTGGCCTGCAGCGTACACTCTTTCCTCCGCACCCGTGGTCCTCCCCCTCTACCCTGCATCAGTCACAGCCACGAGGAGCCTCTTACGATGCCGATGCCCGGCTCCCCCGCAGAGATCCTGATCCCGGAGATCTATAATAGAGAGCAGAGCCCCGGTGCGGGCTTCGTGGTGAGGATCCAGGGATCTGAAGAGCATGTTCACTGTGAAGCACTTTCTATTTACCTGGCACTTTACCTACGCAGTATCTCCAATATCCTGACAATCCATGGAAGTGTCTTGCGATGGCACACGTGTGGGTATCACTTGTTGGGACCATAGGCAGGGGAAGGGGCCCTCCTTCTCTGGGGAGCCCTTTCCACACTGAAACCCCGAGGTGGTGGTGACAGGGAGTGACGTATGGACTTCGGAAGAGGTACCCACACAGAGGGACCGGGATAGAAAGGGGCGCTAATGAGTCAGCAGCGTGTGACAGTGTTTTTAAACATTTAAAAAACTATTTTAAACAGACGCAAGTTCTAAATGCAGTACTTGGAATCCAGGAGGCAGCCAACAGCTGTGAGCTTTTCTCTCCCACGGACAAAAGACAGACTAAAAAATTTCTATGTGGGACTCGGTGTCAAAACTTGGGCGGTTTTTTAAAACTGAAGGAAAACCTGGAGCAGGCCCGGGTCCACTCTCAGGTCTGTGGGGAGTCCTCCATTTTTTAAAAATGTATTTTTATTAACTTCCGAAAGGAAGAGGGAGGGGAGAGAGAAAGGAACAAGAGAACCATTGATTGGTGGCCTCTGGTACGCCCCCTACTGGGGATTGACAACCCAGGCATGTGCCTTGATCGGGAATCAAACTGTAACCTGGTGCATAGGTTGACGCTCAACCACTGAGCCATGCTGGCCAGGCCTCAGTTATTTTTGTTTGTTTGTTTTTAAATAATTTTATTGATTTCAGAGAAGAAGGAAGAGGGAGCTAGAAACATCAATGGTGAGAGAGAATCATTGGTTGGCTGCCTCCTGCAAGCCCCACACTGGGGATGGAGCCTGCAACCCAGGCATACACTCCAATCCAATCGTGATCTCCTTGTTCATAGGTTGATGCTCAACCACTGAGCCATGTTAGCCAGACCTCAGGGTTTTTTTTGTTTGTTTGTTTTTAATAAAGGAAACCCAGGAGCAGCCTCTAGGCCCCTTCCCTGGCCTTGGACTTGGGACTTCTTAGCCCTGGGCACTGGGAGCGAGAGGCTTTGTCTAGCCAGAGGGGTAGTTTTTTAAAGGATCAACGTGATACCTGCTTGTTATTAAAAGTTTGGGGAAGTGTTGGAAAGTACAAAGAAGCAAACAAATCAGACCCCGTTATGTCCACACACAGGCACCGCCCTCCTGGGCAGATTTCTTTTTTCTTTGAATTTCTTCTTTCCATAGTTGAAATACACAATCTTTAAATCTTTATTTTTTTAATTTATTTTTCATACTATTACATTATGGTGTTTTTTAAGTTAAAAATGTTTTAGGCCGAAACCGGTTTGGCTCAGTGGATAGAGCGTCTGTCTGCGGACTGAAAGGTCCCAGGTTCGATTCTGGTCAAGGGCATGTATCTTGGTTGCGTGCAGGAGACAGCTGATGATGTTTCTCTCTCATTGATGTTTCTGACTCTATCCCTCTCCCTTCCTCTCTGTAAAAAAATCAATAAAATATATTTAAAAAAGTAAAGTTTCTCCTTTCATCTACCTGTGGACCTGATACTACAAAAAAGTTTTAAATATTGAAATGTATAAAGTGTAAGTGAAACTTCCCTTCATTACAGCCTCTCAATGCTATATAATAGTAGGTAAGTTGTGGGTTTTTTTTAATTTATGAAATTGAAAGTGAAACTTCTCTGTAACGCTAGCTTCCGGTAGTAACCACTACTAGTTTTAGTGTGCGATCTTCCAGGTTTTTCTCTTGCATATCAGTGGTGTATGTGTGTGTGTGTAAATTACTGAACTGCAGTTGTACTATAAATACAGTTGTCAGCTTGCTTTTTTCACTTACTAATGTATTTGCGGATTTTCTATAAGTCTAAGCCTTCTCCGGTGTCACTAAAACACTTCAGCGAATGGCGTTTTAAACGGCTACATAATGTTTTCACGTTTAGATGCACCCTGTTTCATGTAGTCCTTCCCTAAGGCTATCAATTTAGGTCGAAGTAAATATTTAGTCCCATGTCAGATTCTTTCCCTAAGCGAAGTTCCAGACTGCCCCACTGAATCAAAGATAAACACTTTTAAAGTTTCCTTTCCAAAGAGCGTTTATCGTTTTACACTCCCATCGGTAGCTTACAAAAATATGCCGTGACTGCAGTCACAAATGACTTGGGATCGCTTTAAAAAAAGAAGTCTTTGTTAATATCCAAAGTGAAAAGGCCCTTGTTTAATTTGCATTTCTTAGACTGTGAGAGGGTTGCGTGCTTAGTGATCTTCCTGGATGACTTTTGCAACAGAGGTAATCCGTCCTCTATTAAAACAAACAACAAAAAAGGAATTCCCAGCTCTGATTCCGGGTCTCAGACTCCTTACTCAGAACTCCCTGGGCGGACCCCTGGGCGCAGAGCTGGGTGGCTGCCCGGTGGGTGCGTCCGGAGCCTCAGCTCTGTAGCCCGGCCTGTGCGGATTTCAGGCGGCCTCCGGCTCCCTCTAGTGGCCTCACCGGCAGCTGCAGCCCCCCTCCTTTCCCACCGGAGGGAAATCCTAGAATGAAGAAAACTAATTAAACGTAACCTCCAAGGCTGCCAGGGGGTTCTGCTCGTGAACCCTGAAACCTCTGAGTTGTAAGCACTCATCTCGTTACTCTAGTTTAGCAGAGTCGGGAAATACTTGCGAAGGTTCTAGGAGCCTCTGGAAGTGAGGGTGACTCACTCACGTATTAGCATCTGGTCTGCATCTGAAGTGTGGGAGCGCACGTGGAATTTTGCAACCAGAGGTGTGTGCGTTTATATGTCCATGTGTGTGTGCACACACTCACACTCGCTTTTATCCCTCCCTCCCCTTTGAAAGAATTTTAAGGATGTCGCTGGGTCCTTAAATCTCTTTTGGAAAACAACCCTTTTTATGGCTGCCTAGTAGGATAAATGCTGCTGTTCATTTTAAAGGAATAAGGTCTGCTCATTTCTCACACATTATAAATGATGGCAGGATAAAGAGCCTTTAAACAATTGGACTCTGCCGAAACCGGTTTGGCTCAGTGGATAGAGCGTCGGCCTGCGGACTGAAAGGTCCCAGGTTCGATTCCGGTCAAGGGCATGTACCTTGGTTGTGGGCACATGCCCAGTAGGGGGCGTGCAAGAGGCAGCTGATCGATGTTTCTCTCTTGTTGATGTTTCTAACTCTATCCCTCTCCCTTCCTCTCTGTAAAAAATCAATAAAATATAAGAAAATAAACAAATAAATAATTGGACTCTAATTATTGTCTTGCAGTAGAATTTTTGGGTCAAAATCATCTGGACTTTCTAAATTCTATGAATATTTAATACCAAATTTTCTCTCAAAACCCTGCTCCAAGAAGGGCTCAATGGGGGTGGGAGGAGGGGTGGGACATATGTAATACTTTCAACAACAAAGATTTAATTTAAAAACGAACACCCTCGTGGTGTGGCGTGAGGGCTGTCGGCCTGCCAGTGTGGTCACTAGTGCTGTTCTCACTAACCGCTGCGGGTCTGACGCAGCCTAGGCCATTATTTTAATTAGAATTTTTTCCCTAGGCCGGAAGCTGAGAGGAAAAGCCTTCTATTTCGTCAACGGCAAAGTGTTTTGTGAGGAAGACTTCCTGGTGAGTTGGACCCCCAAGCCTCCCTCCCCACAGCCCTGACCAAGTTGCGGGACAGCACGCCAGGAGGCCCGGCCAGGAGAGGAGGGGGCCCGCCCTGCTCCTGAAATGGGTCCTTATGTCCCTCTGGAGATGCATGGGGTGGCCGTGCCCGAGGCAGATGACAGGCCGCCGAGCTTTGTGCTTTGAAGGGACTTGAGGGTCACTCGGCCTGTGTCTTGTTGCTTTGCCCACCTCTGCCTTGGCCCACTTCTGCCTACTGCACCCTCTTTCCAACAAAAACCCCAGACTGGGATGCAGGCCTTCCTCACGTCTCACTCTGACTGCTCTCCCCGGATCCAGCCTTCCCCGGCGTGGATCGTCCCTCCACATGCAGCCCTGGCACCTCCGAGGCCAGCTGCCCCTATCCCACCGCCCACAGGACAGTCCAGGCTGCCCCAGCTCCTCCCCCTCCGTTCCAGAAACAGAAGCATCACCTCGCCCTGGGTCCTCCCCTGGGAGAACTGTGTCTTGGGTTCTTCCTGTCCCCTCCTCCCTCCTGCCCGTCCCAATGCAGCCACGCACTGAGCCTCGTGCCACCAGGCCCGTCCTGCGCCTGCTGAGCTGGCCATGGCAGCGGGGCCCAGCCCGGATGGCCGGGTGCCCTCCTCCACACTCTGGCCTGCGGGAGCACCCCTGGGGTTCCAGCCTGTGCAGAGAAGCTCTCCGCGTCAGGATCCCACCTCTCACAGCCCGGGACTCATTCTGCACTTGCCATGCCCGCCCGCCCGCCTCCCTCCTGCCTCAGCTTGTGCATCTCCTCTGCTTGGAGTGTCTTTTTCACCCTTTCTTTGCCTGGTAACTCCCGCAGCCTTCCTGGTCCCTCCTGCCTGCCCACGGGCTTGCCTCCTCCATGCAGCCCCCCTGCCTTGGCAGACAGCACACAGCATCATGTCCGTTTACCAGCCTTTCCCTCTAGACCAGTGGTTCTCAACCTTCCTCATGCCTCGACCCTTGCATACAGCTCCTCATGTGGTGGTGACCCCCAACCATAAAATGATATCCGTTGCTACTTCATACCTGTAATTTTGCTACTGTCATGAACTGTAATGTAAATATCTGATAGGCAGGATGTATTTTCGTTGTTACAAATTGAACATAATTAAAGCATAGGGATGAATCACAAAAACAATATGTAGTTATATATTGTGAAATATTTATTTCTAATTACAAATAAATGAAATTTTGTCTTGAATCATGGTGTAGCATGGGTAACAGTCTTCCTATGACAACAGTAAACTACATTGCTACACTTTGCTACACGGAGGAGCCGTCTGTTGGTTCCTAAGACCATGGGAAATAGGTGTTTTCCAATAGTCTTAGGCGACCCCTGTGAAAGGGTCGTTCGACCCCCAAAGGGTCGCGACCCACAGGTTGAGAACCGCTGCTCTAGACTGTAGAAAAGGAGGAATGAGCTTCTTCACCTTCAGGCCTTGAGCTCCGAGCTCAGTGCTGAGCAGAGCATGCGGCTGGAGAGGGAGCTGAGCCGAGCCTGCGTTCCAGGGTTTCAGGGATGGGACTCTGAGACCCGGAGCGGGCCGGGTCAGCCTCTCTGTGTGGATGGATGGATGCATGTGACTCCTGTTTGCCCCGCACAGACATGCACACCTGAGCTGGCTTAGAGCAAAAGGAAATCCACTTCAGCACGGCCTCCAGAGTCATTTCCTCTTCCTGGCCCGCCTCTCACTCTCACTGTGTGAGCGTCGGACTCGGGTGGGCACTGAGCGATGGCCTGATGGGTCCCACGTTGGTTCGGAGCCTGGGCGGACATCCCTGGAGTCTCCATGGCTCTGGTTGGGTCTCATGGCCATCCTTGGGCAAAGCCATTGGTGCTGGGGGAATGCGAGGCTCTGATTGGCCGGGGTCGAGTCTGGGCCCCACCTTGGAACACAGTATGGGGTCAATCCTACAGGAATGGTGGGGTCCCCAGGGAAAATACAGAACTGGTTTTTGTGGGGTTTTTTTAAATATATTTTACTGATTTTTTACAGAGAGGGAGAGGGAGAGTTAGAAACATCGATGAGAGAGAGACATCGATCAGCCGCCTCCTGCACGCCCCCTACTGGGGATGTGCCCGTAACCAAGGTACATGCCCCTTGACCGGAATCCAACCTGGGACCTTTCAGTCCACAGGCCGACCCTCTATCCAGTGAGCCAAACCGGTTTCGACCAGAACTGTTGTTAACCCTAATACGGGAGAAGGTGCCAGACATCAGAAACCACAACTGGTGGAGAGTTGCAGAAAATTTCCCTTTTTCTCCCCCGCCTTCCTTCCCATTACATTTCCCCCATGAAGTAATATTTGCAATATCTCAACTCCACTCTCGCCCAGTATGTGGTATCTCGTATGTTTTCTGAAGAGAGTTCCTCATTTAAGACTCCTGCTGTGTGTATGTGAGTGTGTGTTAGGTAGATAATACTGACCGAGTTTCTTTGAGGCTAACTGTCAAAGGCATTGGCTTTTTAACCAGACTTGAATTTGAATCCTGTCCTTACCCCTGAGAGGCTGTGTGACCTTGAGAAGGTCACGTAACCTCTCTGAGCTTCCCCTTGGAGAAACGGTTAACATGTAGGCTGCAGAATTGTTTTAGGAGTCGTGGGAGTGGCGGTCTCGAAACTTGAACACGCAGCAGAATCCTCCGAAGGGCTGGTGGAAACACGGATTCCGGGCCCCACCCCTCTGAGTTTCCACTTGGGCCGTAGCCTAATCATTTGCATTTTTTTTAGAGTTTGTGGGTGATGCCTGGGAACTCCTCTTAGAACCCCCTGGTGGGAGTCAGGCCCCTCTGCCAGGCCAGGGGTACCCGGGTGCACTTCCTAGGGCCAGTGGTACGGGAATTGGCCATGGCTTTGGTGGCAGAAATGACTCCATGAGTCATCACCCAGCTGTGTTGTCCTCGGGGAGATGACAGATGCCGGAAAGAGTGACAAATGCCTTGGAGGCCGTCATGGCTGTCCTCCTGGCTGGCCGGGGAGAGGCTGGGTCCCCCCCCTGCCTAGGTTAACTCCCTCTTCTCTCTGCTCGGCAGTACTCTGGCTTCCAGCAGTCAGCTGACCGGTGTTTTCTCTGTGGCCACCTGATCATGGACATGGTGAGTAGGGGCAGCCGAACCGGAGGAGAGCGCGCGCGGTGAGAAGAGAGGGGGCGGCCTGCAGAGAACAGAGGCGCTAACCGTGTTTCCGAGCTCGACTGGCGGTTGCAGTTTCGATCAACATCTGGTTTTATGGAGAGCAGGTCCCATGCAGTGCGCCCTGTTTTTTTAAAAATATATTTTATTGATTTTTTTACAGAGGAAGGGAGAGGGATAGAGAGTTAGAAACATCGATGAGAGAGAGACATCGATCAGCCGCCTCCTGCACGCCCGCTACTGAGGATATGCCTGCAACCAAGGCACATGCCCTTGACCGGAATCCAACCTGGGAGCTTTCAGTCTGCAGGCCGATGCTCTATCCACTGGGCCAAACCGGTTTCGGCAGCTCCCTGTTTGATGTTGGCCTGCCTGGGTATTCACCTCCTCAGCCCTCTGGTCCACGCAGCATCGTGCTTCTGATGACCCCCTCTGCTCCGGGCTGTCCACACCCCGGCCTCCCCCTGACTTCCTGTGGTCCCTGTGGCCTCCTAGCTGGGACGCCCAAT
Organism: Lasiurus cinereus; assembly: GCA_011751065.1. Lineage (NCBI taxonomy): Eukaryota > Metazoa > Chordata > Mammalia > Chiroptera > Vespertilionidae > Lasiurus > Lasiurus cinereus. The sequence goes on along the minus strand of JAAGEH010000125.1, from coordinate 32,610,020 downwards.
GGAACCTGTTTTTACTACGGAATTCTCAGCTGCCTTGGTCGGGCGCAGAATGTCAGATAAACATTGTTTTTTCCCTTTGCTCTGCCCGGCTCCGTCTGTTTCTAAAACTAATTACATTTTTGTTGTTGTTGTTGTTGTGAATCTTCACCTGAGGAGATTTTTTTTCCCCATTGCTTTTCTGAGAGAGTGGGAAAAAGGAAGGGAGAGGAAGAGAGAGGGAGGGAAGAGGGGGAGAGAGAGAGAGATAGACAGACAGAGACATTGATGTGAAAAAGACATACCAACTGGTTGCCTCCTGCACCCGCCCCAACCGGGGACAGAGAGCGAACTTGAGACCCAGGTACGTGCCCTGGACCGGGAACAGAACTGGAGACCCTTCGGTGTGCAGGCCAGCACTAACCACTGAGAGCACCAGCCCGGGCCCAAGACGAATAGAGTTGTGAGCACTCGTAGGCTTGTCCTTGCTGGACATCAGTACTCATTCCCGCTGGTCCAGGGATTGCACTTAACGGGGAAAATGCATTCTGTCACCGAGCAGGAGTGAGGAGGTGGGCAGTTCCACGGCGGGTGAATCTGGTGACGTGCCGCTGTCACCAAGGAGGCTCCATGCGGCTCTTCTCTTTCCACGCGTCTCAGCCCTGTCCCGGCTTCAGGGTGGCCTCTTCCAGGTCCAGGTGTCACATCCGAGACAAGAACCCTGAGAGGAAGGAGATTTGTGGGGCTTTCTCTTCCATGTGCTTAACAACAACAACAAAGAGGCTTTGCTTGCACTTGGATTTCAGATAATCGGCTGAGTCTCGGCTTATCATGCCTCAGGGTCAAAGCCGCTTAGAAGGAGTTGGAGGTTTTCTCCGAGCCCTGAATTGTCACGGGGAATTTCCTTCAACCTTTGCACCTACTTACTGCTCCCCAAATCCAGGATGGATCCTTTTGTGGCCCTACTATGCATCATTCCTACAAAGAACCGTCAGGCTTTCTGGCGGGGAGCCATTGAAATTCCCTCCCAGGTTTTTTTTTTTTTTTAAATTTTTAAATATATTTTATTGATTTTTTTACAGAGAGGAAGGGAGAGGGATAGAGAGTTAGGAACATTGATGAGGGAGAGACATCGATCAGCTGCCTCCTGCACGCCCCCCACTGGGGATGTGCCCACAACCAAGGTATGTGCCCTTGACTGGAATCGAACCTGGGACCTTTCAGTCCACAGGCTGACGCTCTATCCACTGAGCCACACCGGTCTCGGCCCTCCCGGGTTTTTATGCATTCGGGAGGAAGGTCCTGTTCGGCCTCCCCCTGTTTAGACATGTGTCTGCATTCGCTTTCCTGCCCCGTCGCCTCTTGACCATGCTGTGGTCCACGTGAAGCTTGGTACGTGTGCCTCACGTGGCGTGATGGTTCACACGGTCCCTCCATTGATGTTCTCCCTTCCTCCCTGGCATCCCGCTGAGTCCCAGCCTGTTCCTTGGTGTCCCCAGATCCTGCAGGCCCTGGGGCAGTCCTACCATCCCGGCTGCTTCCGCTGTGTCATCTGTAACGAGTGCTTGGACGGGGTGCCCTTCACCGTGGACTCGGAGAACAAGATCTACTGTGTCCGTGATTACCACAAGTAAGCGGGCCGGGAGCCACGCGGTGGGCACGCGGTGGGCACGCGGCGGGCACGCGGCGGTGACGGCGCACACCTGCCGAGGCGGGCGGACAGGCGGCTTGTCCATCCGCCCACAGCCTGGCACGGGCCTGATGGTTTGCGGGGTGGAGCAGGGGCCTCGGAACTCAGCGATGTCTGTGCAGACGGGAACTGATTAAAGAATTACATTTACTGGGAAAACATACACATACACCAAAGAAAAACACAAAACCCAGGTCACATCCTCCAGGCCAGCGGTTCTCAACCTGTGGGTCGCGACCCCTTTGGGGGTCGAACAACCCTTTCACAGGGGTCGCCTAAGACCATCGGAAAACACAGGTATTTATATTATAATCCATAACAATAGCAAAATTACAGTTATGAAGTATGGTTGGGGGTCACCACCACATGAGGAGCTGTATTAAAGGGTCGCGGCATTAGGAAGGTTGAGAACCGCTGCTCCAGGCCCTGTGGCTCCAGCCTGGCTAACTTAGGAGGTGCCGGTTCAGCTGGCCTCCACCTCGGGGTGCCTGGGCCTGTGCCAGGCTCCTCCAGGGGAGAAAACAGTCAGTCAGTCTCTGTTCCGAGTAGAGAGGGGCCAGCTGTGCTCGTTAGCGCTGGGGAGGGACCCCGAAGCATGAGGAAGCGGGTCCCGGTGAGTGAGCCAGGCCCTCTGTCCGGGGCTGGCGGGGACAGGGCCGGGCCTGGCCGGGAGGAGGGCTCCCAGGAACCCCGGGCCTTGCCCTCGGGAAACACAGCCTGCACCTCACGGCTCCTCTGCTCTCCCCACAGGGTGCTGGCCCCCAAGTGTGCAGCCTGCGGGCTCCCCATCCTTCCACCTGAGGTGAGACGCCCCTCGGACCCAGGTCGCCCACGACAGGCATTTCTCCCGGGGTCCTCTCCGGGCTCTGTCCTGCGTGTCCTCCGCCAGGAGCCCCTTGCCCTTTCGTCAGCTGCCCCAGCCCGGTGCCCTGCTCGTGCCCTGTCTGTCCCGCAGTCGGGGCAGGCTGGATGCTAAGGTGGCTTTTTCAGTGTGGACGACATCCCAGAGGGCGGGTCTCCTGTCCCTCCATTTCCCATGAGTCAATAGGTCCTCCCCTCTCCCCCCGTGTTTGTATCTTATCCGAAGACTGCCTGCCTATTATTCAGAACCCCCACACACACACTCACACCCCCCCTTTGCCTGTGGAACCCAGTGGGCCCCCAACTTCTTGTTCTCGCTTTTTCTCGGTCCAGGGCTCAGATGAGACCATCCGCGTCGTGTCCATGGACCGAGATTACCACGTGGAGTGTTACCACTGCGAGGTAGGCCTCCCCCTGCCCAGGCCCCCAACACCTGCTTAGCAGCCCAAGAGAGAGCCCGCCCGGTGACTGTGGCAGGCCAGGCGGCGGTTAGGTTCGGGCCTGAGGCTGCCGTCAGAGCGGGTGGAGGACGGGATGGAGCTTGTTCTGGGGGCCGCGGGGGGAGGAGAGGTCGGAGAGGCCGCCCTCCTGCTCGGCTGCCAGGGGACATGTCTGCCTCTCCCAGGACTGCGGCCTGGAGCTCAACGACGAGGACGGCCACCGCTGCTACCCGCTGGAGGACCACCTCTTCTGCCAGCCCTGCCACGTCAAGCGGCTGGAGAAAGGGCCCTCGCCCGCAGCCCTGCACCCGCACCCGCACCACTTCTAGCCCCGAGCCTCCCGCACCGCGGGGCGGGGTGGGGGGGCCGGTGCAAAGGACAAACTGGTCCGCCGGTGGGTTCGGGGCGTGGCGTGGGGGTGGGGGAGGGGCGTGGCCAGCGAGTGCCTGCGCGCAGGCGTGGGGCCCTTGGCTTGCCACCCTCCGGTCTGGGGGGGGGTGTGTTCCCGGGGGGCCTTTCCCGCTGCCTCGCTTGCCTCATCGCTCAGGAAGACGCTGGGACCGGGTCGCTTCAGCGGGTACAGGGTGCGCGGGGCGTCTTCCGTAAGATCTTGGGCGAGAGGTTCCAGCTGCCGATGCATTCGACCCTTCCTCTCCCTCCAGGGAGATAGTGCACCCCACGCCCCCCTGCACACGCGCAGAGTGACTTAGGGCTTCCCCCCGCCCCAGAGCCTCCCTCAGTGGAGGGCTGCACATGGTCATGGTGGTAACGGCGAGAGGGAAGCCCAAACCCGTGCTCTGCATCTTGGGGAGCTTTTTCTAGCTCATCCAGAGCCCACGCCCAGATAAGCGAGCCGGGGCGCCCTCCTGCCCCCTGTCCCCTGCCTGCATTCGGTGTGTCCCCGCAGATCTGCCTTCCCTGCCCCGAGTTAGCCTAGCGGGGTGCCCTGGGACAAGGAACTTGGTGCGGGCACCAGGCCTCTTTGCCCACCGTTTGCCCTCCCCCCCCCACCCCTCCCTGGCGCTCTCCAGGGTCTGTGACTTGGGAGTCGCTTCTGCAAAGGCAGGTCTCAGGACCCCACGCGCCTGTGCAGCTCAGGTCAGGCCGGGCTTCTGGGAGCCCTGCGTCCCCGGAGCCAGCCCCCCGTCCTGGAGGAGTGTTTGTCTGTGTGTGAGGCCTCAGCCCGGTGGAGGGCGCGCCTGAGGATAAGTTATTACATAGTCAGTTCACGGGTTTCTCTCTGGCCCCCCTCTTGGCGCTGGCATTATTACATTGGAAGAAACCGGTATTAGGTACAGTGCTTTTGTCTCTCTTTTTTTCCTTTTTTAACTGTTTCCCTCCACTTTCAGTCTTCCACACACACAGAATACCTCACAGACACGAGCACCCCCAAATCGCAGGTCAACGAGGGAGTGGACCCTCGCCGTGGGCTCAGACACATACTCTGGTGCCTTAGGAACATCCAGCTTCATGCCGGCCACACTCCACTGGGCCAGGGCCCTGGGACCCTAACTAACCAAGGGCCAACAGGGAGTCGATGGGAAAGTGGGTGCTCTTGCCTTATTTCATTGCCTTATTTCACTCCCGAGGGTGGCAAGGCCTGGAGGGCCACAGCCTGGCACGTTTCCAAGGCAACTTCTGAACGGAGGAGGCAGGATTTGCCTTGCCTGTCACAGTCCTGAGGCTGGAGGTCAGGACCCCTGGGTATTGCAATGGGAAGATATATACATTCATGTGTGTCAAAGGCTGGCTGGCATTTGCCTCTCAGCCTGTGGACAGGGCCCCGGAGCCTTGTTGCTGGAGCACTGGGGTCATCTCACCCTGGCCAGCGAGGCTGGGGCACGGCAGCTGGCGTCTGCCCTCTGCCTCCTCACCTGGCACCCCAAGCCGGGGACCTGGGGGCCTGGGGCCGAGGAGGGTGGTCAGTGGAGCCATCCTGGGCTCCCAGGCTTTCCCCCTGGGCCAGCTTCCCTCATGTGTGCTGTCATTGGTTCCTTTCCAGGGGCTGAGCCTCCTGAAAACCTGTGAATGAGTGGGGCTGGGGCGGGGACCCCTGGGGTCGCACCCCCTCTCTTCCCATCAACTCATCCAGTTTAGCCTGGGCAAGGCTGTGGGCAGAGGAAGCCAGCCGATGCGCCTCAGCCCGTCTGTGCCAACCCACGAATGTTTCTGGCCTCGCGGACTCACTTTTGTTCCACTTTCGAATCCAGCCAGCGAGCCCCTGACCGCCGTGGGAGGCGTTTGTTTGCCAATTGGGAAACTAGTTAAATCTGTGATACAGTTTTTTTTTAAGTGAGATTTTTAAAATAGATTTTATTGGGGTGACTCAGAGCTTGCTGTCAATGTGGCATTTTTTTGTTATTGAAGAACAATGAGAATTCCCAGTTGAAACCCAAGCAGCAACCTCTCTTGTGATCCGCGCCCCTGGAGAGGGTATATACCGGGCAGGACTCTCGTTTCTCTCTCTCCTGCTCGGGCCTTTGCACATACGCCACCAGGAGATGTTCGCCTACCTGGTTGTTTTAAACATTCTGTACGTTGCTAGCCAAGTGGACCTGTAATGAGGTTGTACTTCGAGAACAAGCGCCTGGTAGACCGGGATGAATGTGTTGGTTGTAAACGTTAGAGCAAATAGCCTTTCCCAAGTTCCCTAGACTTTGACTTTAGCTAAATGAGGAGAGAATTATGGCCTGATTCCAGCCCCCCAGCGCCAGCCTTCTCCCTTGCCTCATTGCCCTTTAATTTTAATTTGTTTTTTTTTGCTTCCCCATGCCCCTCCCCCACCTCCTCAGGTAGGGCCTTTCAAAAACTACCTGGGTGGTCTAAAGGCCTTGTTCCCCAGATTGGCCCCCACTCTATCAGGAGTCTCTGTCTCTGATGTTACCCCCCTGTCACTGAGCAAAGAGTGATTTATTCATCTCTCTCCATGGGAGTGCCTTTAGTCCTGTCCCTGCCTACTGTCCCCTGCCCTGCCCCCACCGGACTTTCTTTGCTCCTCAATTAGTGCTGGTGTGACAGCCTCTTTCAGCCGAATCCTGAGGTTATGTCCTTGAGTCCTGGGTGGTAGGAGCGATGGTCACAGGGTCCCATCACCTTCAAGGGCTGCCATCACCTCGTTTCCTTGGGCTTGGATCACACTTACAAAAGGGAACTACAGAAATGTTAGGACTTGAGAATTACCCACAATCCTTCGCAGGCTGCCTGTGTGTGCCACTTCCTGTGTGTGTGTGTGTGTGTGTGTGTGTGTGTAAAAGTGTGAGAACCGTGAGGGCTGCCAATACGCTTGCAAAGAATGTGTGGGAGACTTGCCCCCCAAACCGTGGTGGCTTGGTGCCATTGTCAATGAGACCCTGTCTCCCAGGAAACCAGATTCTTTGTACTCCCCTTTTTGCCATGGATAGTCCTAACTTCCCAGTTCCTATCTGAAGTAACTTTTTGAAGTTCACAGATAAAAAAAAAAAAATGAACAACATATATTGGCTATCTATTGTTCTGAGCCAGAACGGGACAGATGTGGGAACTTCCCATCAGGAGTATGAAAATGTTAACTGTGCAGTGAAAATTATTTTCCTCGGTGTCTCTTTTTTTCTACAAATTTAATCAGAAATTTACCGTTCCTTTAAAGTTATGCACAATGTTGTTCCTGTAAAATTATCCGAAGTTTCACTGTTACTATAAAATGATTTAACATGTCATAGCAATAAAACTGCATCCATTTGTAGACCATTAAAGTGCTCTCCAACCTGATAATGTTGACCGTGTTGTTTGTGTGTGGAGGAAGAAGACGGTGCTCATTGTAAAGTGGATTTGGTCTCCTTTTAGATCTCTTGGTCTAACTCAGGCTCCACCACCTAATTGCTCAGTGACCTTAAGCAAATTTAATTTCCTGATATTTAAGAACGGGGATTATAATAGAATTTACCTTAGGAATTGTGGTAGTATTGAATTAGTCCAAGTAAAGAGCTTACAGCCTTAATTGCTCAATAGGAGTGACAGGCTTTAAGCTTACTTGATTTTTCCATTGGAATGACCAACAAAATAAATTACAAATGGTGTACAAGTAAATGGAAAAAAAATAATACAAACACAAAACAATTTGAAAAGAGCACATATGTGCTCAAACTGGTTTGACTCAGTGGATATAGCATCAGCCTGTGGACTGAAGGGTCCCAAGTTCAATTCCTGTCAAGGGTAAGTACCTTGGTTGTGGGCACATCTCCAGTAGGGGGTGTGCAAGAGGCAGCTAATTCATGTTTCTAACTACCCCTCTCCCTTCCTCTCTGTAAAAAATCAATAAAATACATTTATTTTTAAAAAGAAAAGAGCACATATGCAATAGAGGAAACCATAAAATAAAAAATATTGGTACGTTCGATATATGAAAGTGAAAATTAGGTGCAAAAATATAAGGGAAAGGTAAACAATAAACTGGAAAAGATTGCAATGCAATCTTGGATAGTAAAAAATCCATATCCTTTATATTACAAAAAGTCTAACAAATCTGCAAGAAAACATTGAATGCCTTCACCAAGAGAAAATACATCAAGTAAAAGGAACTTTTGTTTTTCAATTATGAAAATTGCAAAGACATAATGAAACTTGTAAACAGTGCTGATTAAAATGCAAGGAAACATGTTATTCATTGATAGAAGAGTTTATTGGATTTTTTTAGAGGGCCATTTAAAAATATATACCATGAGGTAAAAATGTCCATAAAATGGACCTTAAAAAATGTCCACCGGATCACTTCACATCTACAAATTTACGACACATGTGAGATAATTCAACACAGAATTATGTTTAAAAAAAGTGTAAAACTGACAACCCAAATTCCCAACCAAAGAGTAATGCTTAAAATATTCTCTAATGAGGTATCTTCGGAGATTATCTAATGACCTTAAATCTCAGGCAAAAAAGCTTAAGGGACAAAAAGGAAAAAAAAAAAAAGCCATTTCTGGTACAAGCGGGAATTTGGAAAAAAGACGTGTGGGTAGATCCATCTTAAAAAATGTGGAAGAAAAAATAAAAAGGCCTCTTAAGGGGGGGAAATTAGGATGTTAGATAGAAATGATCTCGCGAGGACAGCTGGCATTGTTTTTATTCCCAACAATTTTGGGTCGTTGACAAATTCCCTCTGTTTCCTCGGGAGGAAGACGCGTTACACTGGGCAGAGGAATCAATGGGTGCGCATGACCAGTTAATGGGCAGCGCTGGAGGCCGCGGCCACGCCCGGGGTTCGAGTCCCCGCTCCGCCGCGGGCAGACGTTTCGGCCTCCCCAGGTCTTTGAGCCAGGCACCCCTAAAATGAGGGGCCTGGCCGAGATTGCCGGGGTCTTAAGGTTTCCCTATGGCAGTGGGGGGCCAGGTTACCTGGGGACCCCGAGATCTCAGAGGACAGGGCTGCAGACTCCCTTGCACAGCGCGGAGCCGCTCGCTCCGAGGCGCGCAGCCGCACTGCAGCCGCTCCGTCCCCGCAGCGGGTCAGAGCTGGAGGCCACCCCGTCGCCCCATCCCCGGCCCCTGACAGCGCGCCGCTCGGCACACCTCCGCTTCTGCGGGGACAAGGCCGAGCCCTGCAGCGCCCAGCGCGCCTTTGCGTCACCCGGTGGCTAACCTCCGGCCCGGGCGCGCTCCCCCTCCCCTGCCCACCGCCCTCCGAACGGCTGCTACCTGTCCAGCTGTGACTTCCCCAAAATGTACCCCATCTCACACCCTCTTCGAAGTGGATCGTGAACAGGGAGCTTTGCAATGTGCAAACCGTCTCGCACAACTCCGGGTTCCAAACACGGCTTAAAAAGACGGCATTTCGGGCAAAAAAACGTTGAGATTCCAGGTCATTATTAGCCTTTCCACTTTGATCGTAAAGTCCATCCCCAGGCAGGCCGGGAACATCTAAACGCAGATGGGACAAAAGTGTACGCCTCGAGCCAGCCAGGAGTCGAACCTAGAATCTTCTGATCCGTAGTCAGACGCGTTATCCATTGCGCCACTGGCCCGGTACGGGCGAGCTCCTCGCTGCGCTGTAGATCACCGCTTACGCAGTTTCAACAGGCCGCCCGACCCTGGCGCCGCGATCCTGCCGCAGCGCCGGCCGCGGGCCCCCCGAGGCTCCGCCTTTTCCCCCCGCTCCGCCAATCCGCAGCGGCGACGTCACGGCGCTCCAGCCTCTTACGTGCGACGCGTCCCCGGCGTGCGCTAGTGTGGGCTCTCAAGTTTGTCCCCGGCCGCCTCCCGTCCGCGCGCTGGCCTGGCGGGGCGTGGGGAGGAGGAGGAGGAGGTGGGACCGGGGCGCTGCCGCTGCCGCCGCCGCCGCCGCCGCCGCCGCGCCAGGGTGACCGGTAGCGCCGTAGCCGAGGTGGCGACGCGGGGCGGGGCGGGCGGAAAGAGGAGGAAGGAAGGAGGAGGAGGTGTTGCGGGATGGCGGCGACAACTTATGAGCGGCTGAAGCTGTGAGTCCGCGCGCGGGAGCTGGTTGGCCCAAAGGGGCGGTGGGCGGGCGGCAGGTGCGGGCCGCCGGCCCCGGGGCAGGCTCCTGGGTCCCTGGGCGGCGGGCGGGCCGGCTCGGCCTTCGCCTCCCGGCGCGGCCTCCCCAACGCCCCGGCCGAGCCCCTGCAGGCCCGGGGGCGGCAGTCTCGCCCGCCTCCTCCGTCCCGCGCGGCCCCGGCGCCCAGGGCCGGAGGGCGCGGCTGCAGGCCGGCCTCCGCCAGCCGCCCTCGGCGTTGGGATGCAGCCCTTCACGGTCCTCACTGTGTTGTGTGTGTGTGTGGTTTTTTTTTTTTTCTTTGTTTTTTTTTTTGGAGAGGTGGTGGCCAATGGTGTCCTTATTACTCAGCAGAGAAAGTTTATTTTATTTAATTTTTTTTTTTTAAATATAATGGGCCCATAGCAGCTGGTGGGAGTCCGCGTGCAAATCGACCGACCCTTTGGGCCTCGAAGCCTCCCTGACCAGTGGCTAGGATGCAGGGGGGGTGGAGGGGGGGGGGGGGGGGTAAAAGTAAAGGGCAGTCAACCGTTTTTTCCAGATCCTGCAGGATTGACTTGGCTTTGGATATTGTACAACCCAAGCGGAAAGCAGGGTCTGAAGTCCACGTTGCCAGGCAGGCAGAGGCTGAAATCCCGAGAGTTTGGGCGCTGCCCACCGACTTTTGGGTCCAGCCACGTCCTTGAGGCGTGGAGAAGAGGCTCCCTGGCTGTTGGGGTTATAAGTTAGGCCTTTGTGAGGTTATTTTTGGCTTGTCCTCCCCACCCCCCCCCCCCCCGGGAAAAATAAAAACATGCGTTTCCCTTAGCACGACCGGCTGGCCCCTACCAAGCTCTTCTTGTCTGGGCGGATAACTTGGTTCTGCTCCCTCTTTTGTGTTGAAGGCTTCAGCCCCGGCCTGGAAATGCGGAGGCTGTAGTCTCTGAGAAGGTCTTTGGCGGCAGAGAAGCAAGATGTAAATCTTTGAGGAGCGTATCCATCCCTCCGTAAATGAAAATATCTTGGTGCTTTAAGCATGGGTATCTCATTCCTTCCCTTTGCAGGGAGAGGAAGACATCCGAATGTGGGCTGGGCCACTTGCTGTGCTCCCTCGCACCTCAGAGCTCACTTAACTTTCTCCAAGGTTCACGTGTAAAGTTGGGGATGCAGAACTGAGAGGGAGGTCATTTCAACACCAGGTATCTTGTAGAAAAGGTGAAGATGGGGCTTCCCGCAGCCCCTCCCTTTGGCCGCTTCTCTCGCCCGCTGTCATTCTCTTTGAAAACCGCAGCTGCACCCTGTCCTCCAGATTTTCCTGGCCAGGTTTCCTTGGCCTCTCCCAGTTTCCCCTTTTAAGGGGATGATCACCTTGCTGGTGAACGGGACCAGCTGTGTCTTTGACCAAGGGTGCTGGCCGGGCCGGGGTCACATGCGCTCCGCTGGCTAATTAGGTTAAGGCTGTCCATCTGATAGTTACTGAAGGGCTTAACGCGATCTGGCGCTGGGTCTCAAGTGTGTTTGAGCCACCCGGAGCCTCGGCTTGGATGCAGCTCAGAGTTGGGTTACGGAACGCAGCCGAATTTTCCTGTGGGCAAGATTGAATGGGATGGGGAACTTGAGCTGCCAAGGAGGCCCTCAGTGCGCCGGTCTAGACCTAAAGAAAAAAAAAAAGCTCTGTATCCATCAGAGCAAGGAAATGGGCCCCAAAGTGATGAGTCTGGTGCTTTTGTATTGATTTTGTGTGGGAAGTGGAAATTATAAATGTAGGCGAAGAGTAAATCTGGGGTTAGGTGAAGGGCATTCTCTAACGTGTCAGTCCTTAACTTGTTTCCCTGACAAGAAGTTTTGAGCGATTCTGTAAATGTAAAGATGCAACCTTTTTGCAACTTTGTTTTTCTGTAAGGAGTTGGTGAGTTGAAATCTCCCCGCTTACTCCTTTTTGGCCCTTTCTGCTGTGGGCACGCTGGACAAGGTTTTTAAATGTGGCCTGATCTAAGGAAAGGTCTTTCTTAGATGCATTTGGAGGTGGAAGTAGTTTCCAGCCTATATTAGAATTAGTAGGACACAATGGTTGTTTTTAAAAATGTGTCTCAAGCCGGAACCAGTTTGGCGCAGTGGATAGAGCATCGGCCTGCGGACTGAAAGGTCCCGGGTTCGATTCATGTCAAGGGCATGTACCTTGGTTGCGGGCACATCCCCAGCAGGGGGCATGCAAGAGGCAGGTGATCAATGTCTCTCTCTCATCGATGTTTCTAACTATCCCTCTCACTTCCTCTCTGTAAAAAATCAATAAGATATTTTTAAAAATAAAGATGCGTCTCAAGATTTTTAAGAAACATGTTTTAATTGATTTTAGAGAGGGAAGGGAGAGGGAGAGAGAGAAACATGTGCCCTGACAAGGAATCCAACCAGTGACCCTTTGGTGCATGGGATGACACCCTACAACTGAACCACACCAGCCAGCGCTTGAGATGTGTTTTAAGAAGTATACCAGAAATAGTTCGATAATATTTTATTACAAAAGTATTGCTACTGGGTTTATTTAAATAGTGAAGTGCTTGGAATTCTAAATAATAATTTGTTCTGTATCATACCATGTACTTTCTCAAGTCCATCTCTGTCCTGCTGTGAAGTTCACCTTTTTAAGTGGTCTGGTTTCATCCTCTACTCCCTTGCTTACAATCTCCATTTCCATTTTATGGATCTTTGGGATTAAGTCCCCATTCCTAAGCCATTTTTACTTATAGCCTCTTCACAATCTGTGCTCTAACTTTATTTCCCAAAACTGCCCCATGCCTTCTCCCCCCACACCCCCACTAGACTTGGCAATTTATTTATTTATTTATTTTTAATTTCATGCTTGGGCTTATTTTGATCTTTGTACCCAGAATGCCTTCTTCTTCTCTCCCCTCTTTACCCACTGAGCATATTCCTGAGAGAGTTGAGAGATACCAGACTTTTTTAGTCAGAACAGACTTAGATTCAAATCCTGACCTGTTAACTTGCTTTGTGTCCTGGCCATGTCACTTCTTTTTCTAAAATGGGTTTTCATCCACAAAATGAGAACATTACCATTTCATGGGATTATTATAAGGATGAAATACCCAGGAACTTAACAGACGCTCACTTTCTCTGAGAAACCTTTTTCCACGTCATTCCCTTCGCTGAGCTGCCAGACCAGTCTAGTATCACAAGGATGAGACACTAAAAGCGTCTGTATGGTTTGCACATTCTGCTTCAGGATTGACTGAATATTTACAGTATATTTACTGTCTCATGGACAAGAGGACTGAGGGTTACAGTGAGCATTGTGTGCACCGCTCACTTTGCCACCTAGAAATGATGAAATCACTGTAAATACTTAGTTTTTCCAACTAGGTTGGAAAATATGTGGAACCTCTTAACCTTGATTTCTCTCTCCTCCTCCTCAGTACCTAGCATAAACCCTTGTGCAGAGCAGAACCCCTGTGAATCACCCGAGGAAAGGAACTTTCTAGTGTAGAACACCTACCAGCACTGCAAACATTGAATATATAGCCTGGAGTAATTTGGAATGTAGTCTTTTGAAGTAGCAGCAACTGGAGTCATTTCATGTATATTAATGTATTTCCAATGGTCCTGGGAGGTCATCGAGGCTAAAGTCAGGGAAATATTGCCCTTGCCCCACAGTCAGGTCACGGCCCAGCCAGGGCAGAACTGGTCTTGGAACAGCAGGCCCAGAGTCTAGTGATCTTTCCATTACACTGCATTATTCAAGTGACCTTTTTTTCCCTCTTATCAGATTGCTCTTATCTTAGTCCGCAGACATGTCTGGTATAGAAATGAGTCACTTATAATTGAAACTAGTTATGTCCATACGGATTTTTTAATATAGGAAACAGACTATTAATTTGTTCAGAATTTAAAATTCAGACTTTTTAAATATCCAGGCAGTTCTTAATATTTTATTACTCCTTTTTCCTTTTAAGTGATTTGTGTATTCATGGGTAATGTCAGTGATAAACATTTGAAATTACAAAATAATTATAACAGATCCATTCTTGGGAACATTCAAAGCATTTTTTAGAAAATTCTCTTAAAAGGTCAACTGAAGTAGGTGTAAGGCAAGAAAGGGAATCAGCAGGCTGACCTCTGAAGAAACATTGTTTCCTCACTTCGGAAGTTGCCTTTCTTCTTAAAAGATTGTCATAGCTGTGAGGTCAGTCAGGGCAGATACATGCTACCCTGAGAACGTGTAAACTAAGCTACACTGTGACATATGTGGTCTATCTGTACAATGCACATTCAATTATTCACGCATCTCTCTGCAAGGAAGGATGGAGAGAAGCTAAAATTATGCTCATAAATTTAGACACAAATGATCTGAAGTTTGTTTCCAAGGCCTTGGTTGGGTGGAGGTTCAGGCTAGAGAGTCTAGATTAGTGCTAGGCCACGTTAGATCATTTGCTGTGCTTGTTTGAAATGTGAATCCCAAAGCCCCACATGTAGGCCTGCTGAGGCCGGCAACCTGCAGGTTCAGCCAGCTGTCCTGGTAGTTGTGTACTCTATGCTGAGGCTGGGTTGAGCTGGTAGAAGAGCACTCTTTGGAGGGCCTGGAGCTTCTGGGAGATTTTCTGTGGGTTAAAGTTTCATATTCAGTGGCATTTAGATCTGGTCTTATGAAGAAGGCTGGTTTTTGGAGAGAATAGGTTTTAGGATGGACAGAATAGGAAGTAAATAGGATCTCAAAGATTTGAGGAAGAAGATGGAATTAAAATGAATCGGCTTCCTAGAAATATCAGCTTGGAGTTGGGCATTAGGTTGGGCTTCTGGGTGGTCTGGGATGAACCTGGGCTTATAGGAGAGGGTCCAAGGAGTCACTCAATGAGGGAGATACTGCTGGGACCCAAAGGGAGGAGGGATGAGGATGGGTGGGAGCATCTTCTTACTGCTTTCAGATAGCAGCTGCATCATTTTATATTCCCAACAACAGTGCCTAAGGATCCCTATTCTCCACAGCCTCATCAACATTTGTTATTCTATTTTGTTTTGCTTTTGATAATAACCATTCTAATGGGTGTGAGGTCAGCAACTAGTCATACTTTTGAAGTAGGTTAATTTTACTCATTGTAGTTTGACAGGATTTTGAAAAGGTCAGTTTCCTGAAATATATAAATGTTACATGAGGAAAAGTATTTCAGATACTAGAAAATCATATTGCCAACACTGAAAGAAAATAAAAATGACATCTGATGTTTTTATATTATAATTAAGTATATTGCCTTTCTTAAAATTTAACAAGGGTAATTTTTTAAAAGCATTCTTAAAAGCTATTGAATCCTGCCCTAGCCGGTTTGGCTTAGTGGATAGAGTGTCGCCTGCGAACTGAAAGGTCCCAGGTTTGATTCCAGTCAAGGGCACATGCCCAGGCTGTGGGCTCGATCCCCAGTTTGGGGTTTGATCCCCAGTGGGGGGCTTGCAGGAGGCAGGCGGTCAATGATTCTGATCATTGATGTTTCTATCTCTCCCTCTTCCTTCCTCTCTGAAATCAATAAAATATTTTTAAAAAAATCTATTAAATCTCAGGTGACTGTAAGGTTAAGTGTGTTTATATTAAATACTAGTGGCCCGGTGCACAAAATTTGTGCACGAGCGCGAGGTCCCCCTCAGCCCAGCCTACACCCTTTCCAATCGGGGACCCCTTAGGGGATGTCCGACTGCCAGTTTAGGCCTGATCACCGTCAGTTGGAGACCCCTCTCCCAAACTGGGACCACTGGCTCCTAACCACTTGCCTGCCTGCCTGATCTCCCTAACTGCTCTCCCCTGCTGGCCTGATTCCCCCTCACTGCTTTCCCCTACCAGCCTGATGGCCCCTAACCGCCTCTGCCTGAAAGTCATCCAGAAGTTGTTTGGTCTAATTAGCATATTACCCTTTTATTAGTGTAGATAATAGAATTGCTCTTGTTAAATTAATTTTTATTTTCTAATTTTATAGTAGTTCTTTATTGTTGTATTACATATGTGCCTCTCCCCTCCACCCCCATTAACCCCCTCTAGCCTTCCCTGAATTTAATTTTTAGTTGCCTGTGATTTATTTTTCTTTTTTGTTTCATATTTGGGCAGTAATCCATAAAAGGAAAATAATCACCCAAATGAAAGTTGACAATAGGAAGTAATTGTTATTTCAGTATATTCAGTTATTTTTAGCTATCTCCCAAAATATTTGTCATCTTAACAGAAACTAAAACTCTGGGTTGATATTGAATCCCCAGTCTTGAAGGAAACAAAGTAGTATATTCTTTTCAGTTAGAGGTTAAAATACTCATTGGATTCTGATAACCTCACCAGAGGTTTATATAGGACCAGAGTTCTTTTCAGTATACAGTATCACTTTGAACTTTAGAGATTTTTTTTTTTTATCAACAACATCGTTAAGGAGCAAATCATGTTTTCTAAAGGGTTCCCTTTGTCTTAACTTCTAAAGTCTATTTCATAAAATAAGCAATGTGAGATAGTTTTATAGAAATGAGAGACATCACAGCAATTGAGGCCCTTTCTTTTTGCAGTAGGGAGAGGATTTTCTCCTAGATTTTTAGTCATGATGGAGTCTTTTGTCTTGGTTTCAATGTACTCAGTATGGCCTGTTGACTAATTTTGAAAAACTGGCAAACTTGGCTTCTGTGACACATTGTAGACTTTCTAATCAGAGAAAACAAACCACTCCTTCTTTCTCCTCTTTATTAGTTACAGTATAACATCAAATCCAGTTAAAATCTGACCTGTCAAGATCTCTTCTTAGCTAGAAGGGAAACAACTTTTAAAATTCTGTTTGTTCTGTCATTGAGCCAAAGAAGACATCAGTTAAAGACCACATATAAAAACCAACTTAGCGCTGGCCGGTGTGGCTCTGTTGGTTGGAGCTTTATCCCATACACCAAGATATCTCAGGTTTGATTCCTGGTCAGGGCACATACCTAGGTTGTGGGTTTGTCCCTAGTTGGAGCACTTAGGAGAAGCTAATGATCGATCGAGGTTTCTCTCTCACTTCAGTGTTTCCCTCTCAGATCAACGCTCCCCTACCCTCTTTTTCCCTCTCTGTCTCCCTTTCTCTCTCCCCAATCTTTGTCTCTCTAGAATCAATAAACATATCTTCTGGTGAGGTTTAAAAGAAGAAAAAAAAGGTGTTTGTTATAGTCTCTAAGAAAATTGATTGGAACGTCTATCATTTTGTGTGAAAAATACCAAGGAGAATGAATAAGCTTAGAGTCCTTGTCTACAGAAGCTTGGTAGCCTGTTTGGTGAAGATTAAAGACAGAAATAGTAAAACCATACTCACCAGCAAACACTGGGTGTTTACTTTAAGTCTTTCTGACTCAGAAGTGCTGGACAGTTAAAGTTAATTTCCGGTAGCTTTTGAAATGAAGCCTGGGAAACATAAAATGTAGAGAATAAAATCTCTTAAGGCCAATTTAAAGAGTGGTGGGAAGTGGAAGGAGGGAAAGAAGAGGAAGACAGTAAAGGGACATGCAGGTGACTATGAGTTGGGATGACGCCTGCTATTATGACTAGTGGGATTCATTACTTGTCATTACACTTCTTAGCTGGCAGTCACTGTTCTTACCAAATTCTTAAGCCGTTTTCAATAACATTATCAGACTAGCCTGGTGGCAGCACCAGCAACTTAGATTCCCGCCGTATCTCCCAGAGAGGTGACATCCAGCAGAAGTCAGAGCCCTGGGACTAGAACTCTCTGCTTGATCCATAATTACTCTTAATTTTATTTTAATCTCATACATGGATATGGTTTAAAAATAAACAGTATACCAAGTTTATAATGAAAGAGACTGTCCTATCATGGTTCTGCACTTCCAGTCCCCTCCTCCCCAGAGACACCCACTTTCAACTCATTAAGCGATTGCTTCTGGTATTTCACTCCAGAACAGTGGTCGGCAAACTCCTTAGTCAACAGAGCCCAATATCAACAGTACAACAATCAAAATTTCTTTTGAGAGCCAAATTTTTTAAACTTTTTTTAACGCCACTTCCTCAAAATAGACTCGCCCAGGCCGTGGTATTTTGTGGAAGAGCCACACTCAAGGGGCCAAAGAGCCGCATGTGGCTCTCGAGGCCCAGTTTGCTGACCACAGCTCCAGAACGTCTATACTGCTGTTTCCTGATTTGTTCACTTTTAGTCTGATGACTTCCTGCTTTAGAAGATGAGAATTAAGCTCTTATACCACATTGTTTCCCTCTCCTCTCAGTGTGGTTATATTAAGATATTCAGTGGTCATATGATTATGTAGATGTGGTTCAAATGAAGTCAGGAGTATAGTATAATTACATAGTCTTACAAAAACGTGTTGTTTTTTCTGGAATTGAAAAGTGGCGGTTTTCTTTTTATTAACTTTCAGTGTCATTCTCACTAATTAATCTTCAGTTTCAGCAATAAAACTCCTTTCAAACATAATCAGGAAACTCAGTTCATTTTCTTCTCTGATGCTTACTCTGGGAGTCTCTGCCCCCCGCTGTAATCTGGAGGGGCTGTCCTTCGGGCCGTAGAGCTGTCATTTCTTTCATGTCTCCTGTGTGGGATTCCAAGTCTAACTCTCGATTTACTCTATTTTTGGGGAAACTAACTTTTCCTTCTTTCTAAGAAAGAGAACAAGAGGTGTCTTTTCAGATCTGGCACACCTGGAAATGTTTTTATTCTGTTGTCACACTTGTTTGATAGTTTGGCTATGTATAGAATTCTTAGAAATCATTATCCTTCACAATTTTGAAGACCTTGCTATTATTCAGTAGTATGGCTGTTGAATATTTCAGTCCTTCTTTTTCTTGTTCTCCCCTTCCCTCTTCTCCTTGATCACAGTTGTGTCAGGAGCTTTTACACGTTGTTTCATTTCATCCCCAAGATTGAGCACCCCCACACCCAGAATCTCCTACCTACCTTTATTTTCTTAATAGCGTTTACCACTGCCGGAAATCACTGGGTTACTCCCTAGTATGTTGATTGTCTTTCCTATTACAATGTAAGCTGTGTGACCCAGGACTTTGTACAGTAGCACCTAGAACAGGGCCTGGGCTGGGGTAGGCACTTGTAACTTGGCCAGGATTACATAGCCAGCATCAGCTACGTCAGGATTAGAACCTTATTTGATGGGTATCAGAACTGAAGAACAGACAGGCTGAATAACTTGCTCGAGGTCACACAGCACATAATCTGGTTCTATAGATCGGGCTGCTAACTACTATGTTACTCATCTTCTGCACCTTGTTAAAGATAGCAAATTAGAATTTATTATGATTTTCTTGTGTGAGTCAAATTGGTGGTTTTACAGCAAATGAAAATCTTGTCAAAATTAAAGGTACACATGAAAAGAGTGGCACTGAACACATAAGGACTGCATATCAGCTTCATCGATTCAGAAACTGGGACAGTGATGTAAAATTTAAACCCGGCTGAAATTGTTATAATAAGTAGTTCTTTAGGAGTCCATTTCATTTGGTGTAGTTATTTATGGTTTTAAATTTCTCCTAGGCATATCACAACTGAAAAATTTTATGTGGAAGCTTGTGATGATGGAGTGGATGATGTGCTTATCATCGACCGTGTGTCCACAGAGGTTACCCTCTCAGGTATTGTACAGCCAGGTTTATAAGTGTCAGAAAGATTTTATATGTAAGCTGCAGTAATTAAACTAATCAGAGGTGTGCCAGTGTGTGGAGGATCTCTGAGTGTCTTAGGAAGTTTTAATTCTTGCTTACCTCATTTTATTTCTATGCATTAATTTTATGCCTTCTTTTTCTGAAAAGGAGAAATGATTTTGAAAATTTTGCAATCTGTAAGGACTTAAAAACTTAATTATTCCTTTATCTATACCAGTGGTTCTCAACCTTTTTAATGCCGTGACCCTTTAATATAGTTCCTCATGTTGTGGTCACCCCCAACCATAAAATTATTTTCGTTACTACTTCATAACTAATTTTGCTACTGTTAATGAATCGTAATGTAAATATCTGTGTTTTCCGATGGTCTTACGTGACCCACAATTTGAGAATCGCTAGCGGGGTCACCACATAACCAAGAGTTTTCATTAGACCAAATGGAATTAGATCTCTGTTTCAGTTTGATGATTTGACATTTCTTGGTGGATGCTCTCTCAGTATAGCTGATTGGTTTTAACCAGTCAGTGTCCTTCTCCTGAAGTTTAATTACATTGCTTCTATATCCCCTGTTGATACAACCTAATGTCTTATAAAAACTACTTGGTGTGGGTGTATTTTCAACTATCTTTTGCTTTTCATTGACATTTAATCTGTGGGTAGAGATTGCAGACCCATTTGAGTGGGTCATGAATAGTTTGGATGTAAAGATGATACCACACTCATCAGTAGATACATGAAGAGATACTTTGACCTAAAGCCAGTGATGAGGAGGGGTGACTTGCTCATTTTCTCTGCCAGTTAGAAATGCAGACCATTGCCACAGAAAGAAGGATTTTCTTTCTTCCATGAAAAACTAACCTATTATAAATTATCATAGTTTCATTGCTATTCCACTCCAGTTAATATAATTTACAACTCTATCTATTGAAGTTCATCAACAGATTACCTCAGTATACTCAGGGTTTTCTTTGTGCTTTTCATTGCACTCATATTCCTATTTTTCATGTTGTTAATTGTGGAACAACATTGCTAAGTAAATTGAATTACTAGGTAAAGCAAGTGAATTTTGGACCTTATTGAGAATTACTTTCTTCAGAATAATAGGACTGCCTTTAGAAAAAATAACTTGTATTTACAACAGTTTCAGTGATAACTGAACTGTGGCTGAAAGAGAAGACTTATAGCCACGTAAGTCTGAAAAACCATGAATTACACAGTGGGACAGTTTTGTTTTACCTTAGGCCTTCTCAGAGCTTTTATTCTCCATGCATTCTGACTTCCTGGGAGGGGGACTTGGGGTGATGTGGTGAAGTAAAATAAACTTATTTAATGGGGCATTCTTCCCTAAACTGCAGTCCTACAAAACATGTTTTGTAAACATGTTGGCTGAAAGTGTAACAGTTATGAAATCAACCCTGTAGTCTAAGATTAATAGATTAATTTATTACTAAGGGCACTGATAAAGTAACAGTTCATGGTGAAGCCTCCCTACCTGCACAGATTACTAGTAGACACCGGAGGAGGCTTTTCCTTCCTCTGTCTCCCTTGAACTTCGCCTGCACTTCCCACATTGCTTAGGCATAGCTAGGCAAGTCTTTGTTGCATTCCATTAGTTGCATGTAGAGATTAAAATCATGTCTGAACACTCCTCCCACTTACTTTCTAATTCTCTTAAAGGGATAAAGACCTTCTGGCAAGAGGTTGAATAAATTTAGTTGAAAATTGACATTAGAAAGAACTCACAATTTACCTGATAGGAATGCTGAAGCATGTTCCATTTGATACCATATTCGGGACAGGCAGAGACCTTAGTAATGTGGACATCCTTATTTCAAATTCTGCCCAAATGGAGGTCTAATGAAGGAGTATTGCTTGCTAACAACAAATCATGTTTGCTTAGTAGAAGTAATTATTGAAATTTCCCATTCTTTTGGTGAGTGTGTTCTGTGATTTTTTTTTTTTCTTTTAAAGTCAAGAAAGATATTCCTCCTTCAGCTGTCACAAGACCAATATTTGGTATCCTGGGCACAATCCATCTGGTGGCAGGTAAGGAAAAAATAAGAAATAAGCTAAGATGGACAAATAAGGTAATTAAATTGACACTTGGAGCATAAGATGAAGGAATACTTCATATCATGCTTTAGGTAATCTGTAGATTTAAATATTTGTCATTAATTTCTGAAAGTAATATACCCAAAATGGTTAAATTTATGAGCCTGAGGTTCTATTAAAAAGAATTTTTCATAAATTCAAAGAGGGTTTAAATAATTTAATGCATTGATGGATTAGAGTATTCTACTTTCCACTCTGGACTTAAGTTGAATATGACATAGTGCATGTTAGAGAATGTTACCTGATTCTAAGTAATTGAAAAGTGGTTTTATTAGTCTAAATTTCATTTCTTTGAACTTTTAAAATAGTCATGTTGTGTCAGGTACTGTGCTAAGTTATAAGAGATATATGTCCTGCCCTGCTCAGTGGATAGAACGTCAGCCTGCAGACTGAAGGGTCCTGGGTTCAATTCCGGTCAAGGGCACATGCCTGGGTTGCAGGCTTAATCCCCAGTAGCGGGTGTGCAGGAGGCAGCCGATCAGTGATTCTCCCTCATCATTGATGTTTTTCTCTCCCTCTCCCTTCCTCTGAAGTCAATAAAGATAATTTTTTTAAAAAGAAGAAAATATGTAATACTTTAAAAATAAAAGATGTACATCCCTTTTGTCCTCACTTTACAGTCTAGTGAGAGGCATGTCAGTAGTAAATTACTGCAGTACAGTGTGACAAGCTCTAGGAGAGAGATGTACATAGGAAAACTGCCAGGGAGGGCACTTGTGGGTAGAACCTTGAACAGAGCTTAAGAATTAATTAGTGGGAAAGGCTTACCCTGTTTTATTGGTAGGGAGAGGCGGTGGCCAGGATCAGGTTTGGTGCATTGGGTGTGATGCTGTGCCAGCTCCTTGATGCCTGACTTTGTACTGAGGCTCCAGACTTATGATGGGCTTACATCCCAATAAACACGTCATATATAGGTTGAAAATATCCTAAGTCAGAAATGCATGTAATGCACCCAACTTACCGAACTTCAGAGCTGAGCCTGGCCTACCTTAAATGTGTTCAGAGCACTCATATTCGCCTACAGCTGGGCAGCATCTCTGACACATGAACACATACATCAGTTTACCCTCATGATTGTGTGCCTGACTGGGATATGTGGCCCTCGGCCACTGCCCAGCATCATGGGAGGGTCTCCTCCCACATATGGCTAGCCCGGAAAAGATCCAAATTCAAAAATTGAAGTGTGGTTGCTACTAAATGCATATCGCTTTAGCACCATCATAAAGGAGAAAAATCCTAAGTCAAACTATCATAAATTGGGGACCATATACATACAACATTGTATTAACTAGTTATACTATTGCCCCAGCACTTTTTTCTACCATTATAGAATGACCCACAGGAAGGATATAGGAGTGATGGGACATTGTCCTACAGTGGCCAGATCTGATAACTATGTTGATTTAGGCTACACACTGGGAAATTTATCAGCAGAAGTCTGTCTGCCTTGGGGATGACAGGAGAGGGAAAGGGAAGGAGGGAGGGAAGGAAGGAAGGAGAAAGGGAGGGAGAGGGGGAGGGAGGGAAGTGTCTTCTGTCTCTACTTTGATCTGCTAAGATCACTGTTTTAGCTACCAAAAGCTTTTGTGTTTGTCTTTTTGAGAAAAATAATTTGAACTTTCAATAGGAATTTTTCAAAATAAAATGCTGGTCTTACTATTTAAAAATTATAAGATTGCTTTTAAAAAGTATGGGCCTTTTCTCTGTATAGCACAATACAGTCTCTTTGGAGTTTTAAACAAGGACCACTTACTACTTTTAGCATTAGAGTTGCCTTATTTATATTGATCTGAGTTTGGCTTTGCTTTTTTTGCAGGAAATTATCTAATTGTCATTACCAAAAAGATAAAAATAGGTGAATTTTTTAATCATGTAATCTGGAAAGCAACAGATTTTGATATTCTTTCTTATAAGAAGACCATGTTGCACTTAACTGATATTCAGGTAAGAAATGGAAGTGCTTACTAATTGTAAAACCCAAGTAGTACCATGGGAGTGGAGGGGGAGGTGGAATACAAAGAATGTTGGCAGAATTGTTTAAGCCTAATTATTTAACCATAAAGCAAGGTCGCTTTACATACTTTTATACCTAGCCATAAAATGTATTAAAATTCTTTATATAGTTAATTTCTCTTGGTTTGTATTTTAAAACTGATTCAATTCTTGTGAAATTTCATATGGAGAAAAAAGGACAAACAGAAAATGCATGTTTCAACACCCGATTTTAATTTCATATTTTATTTTGTAAAAGAAATAAAATGTTAGATACCTTTGAAATTCCTCTCATCCTATTGTGTTCCCTCTTTCCTCATAGAAAAAGTTTTCTTCACTTTTTCCACATGTGACTATGAATATGTGTGTACTATTATATGTGTTCAGTCCTCTCTTTGCACGATTCCTGTATGCATGGATTTCAGTTAGCATGGTTAGTTAATATCAGTCCTCCGACAACGTGGTTTATATTTCAGTTATCCTGGTATACTAACTAAAGATTATCCCACTAAAGATGAAAGTGCAGACAAAAAGTGACAACTCTAGGAGTGAAATTCAAATTGAACATAAATGGGGTATAGAAGAAATAGCTGACTGTGCGAATGCTGATACTGTCGCTGTTCCAGAGACTCTAGATACACAGCCAGAGGTTTCAGTGAAGGTGAACTTCTTAATATTAACGAGTGCTTATGTCTCATAATTACCAAACATCAACAATTATTTTTAAAATCTTTATTTATTGGTTGATTTTAGAGAAAGACAGAGAGAAACATCCATTTGTTGTACCACTTATTTATGCATTCATTGATTTATTCTTGTATGTGCCCTGGCCAGAACAACAGTTATTTTTTAAAACAAAGATTAAAATAAATGTCAGCCTTGGTATTCATTCGGAAAGCAGCTAAAATGATTATCAGAAAATATAGATATTACTTTTATAACACTTTTCTTTTTAATATAAAAAGAAAAATAATTCTACCCCAACCAGTAAAGTTTCTTAAGAACAGGGATGTTATTCTCTTATTTATTGGGTTACTGGACCCTTCAGGAATTTATGTTTTTCATTTAACACATGAGGATAGTACTAATCTAGCAGGGTTGTTTTTGAAGGTAAAAGGAAATCTGTGACCTAATGGGACACAGTAGGTCATAACCTGATTTGGTGATGTTTCATTAAAAGAACTCTTCTGCCTATAGATAAAGATTGTGAAGGACATCAAGGGGATAGAGTTCTGCCTCATCAATTAATATAGTCATATGTTACTCTGGTTATTGAGTGTAGTCTGTGAGTCAGGAACTGTCCTAGGTCCTGGGGAAATGGTGAGCATCCATCCCTCTCTCCTCCCCCAAATATCCTTGTCTAGTGATATATAATAGGGCCAGACTAACAGGTTTTTATTTTCATTCTTCATGCTTCATGCTGACAGATTCCTTTCAAGTATGAGGTAGATTTTTTTTTTTATCTCCTTTGTTCACAGTTACAAGATAATAAAACCTTCCTAGCAATGATAAACCATGTCTTGAGTGTGGACGGATTCTACTTTTCAACCACATATGACTTGACCCATACTTTGCAGCGTCTGTCCAACACTAGTCCAGAATTTCAAGAAATGAGTCTCTTGGAAAGGGTAAGCTTAATTGTCAGGTACTTTTACTTATTTAGGTTTTAAGGGGCATATCTATTTCTTCCATAAAAATATATATTGATTTTTCTCTGAATCCTGGTTGTATCAGGATTATGTATGGGGCTTTACCAACTTACCATATTGCTGGTATATGTCGACTCCCAATTTAGGACCCCAGTCTGTATGTTACACAGATAGGATTGAGAACCTTGATGTAGGTAGTCAGAAATACAGTATAAATACACACATTGCTAATCCCCTAGCTCTAGATGTTCTACAGTCTTATAGATATTAGTAACATAATTATGCTTATAAAATAGATGTTCTAACAGGTAGAGAGTGTTCTTTCTGCAGTGAGTTACTTAATAGTTTTTGCAGCTGGAAAAGTAACAACTTATTGACTTAAGAACTTTTTATTTAAGATGGGTTTTTATTGTTGTTATTTTTTTTAAAGCTGAGTATATCTTTAAAACTGGACCTCAAATTATCTCAACTTAAAAGTGCTGCTGTTCAGGAATCTGGATGATTGCTGTCTTGATTTTTTATTAACAGACTTTAGTTATGTTTAGGTGGCAGAGAGAATTTAAAAGGTTGCTGTCAGTTATGAATTAGATTAAACCATAAGAAATTGCCAGTAATGGACCACCAGTTTTGACCAATAAAAATGATAATTTCATTTAGTTCAACTTAAATCAGTGTTTTAGTTGATTGGCATTATTAATATTTCATATTTTAGTATAATTTATGTATGTTTGGCTGTAAATTGAGATGTAAGCTAAGCAGTCAAGAAGTTTGGCTTTTAACTACAAAGTAACTGTTGCTTTTCAAGCATTTGCTACATTCTGATTCTGCATTTATCAAATGTCTCTCAGATGCCTGTTGTGGACCAGGCACTGTATTAGCCACTTAGGGCACAGAATGAACTGGCATGGCCCTGCACTGTGGGGAGCCTGCAGTCTCCTGGGGAAGTGAAGTCCAGGCAGTCACAAAACAAGGGGCACTTGCTGCTGTGGCAGTTTGTGCCAAGTGTAGCGGGGTCCTGAAGGAACGTGGGTCTCACTCTTGTCTGTGGAAGTCAGGGACAGCTTTACAAATATAACTTTTGAGCTGAAATTGAATGATGAATAGGTCTTAGTGGACAGGTGACAACGGGAGACGGGGGTAGGGTTCCGGGCAGAGATGGTGACAATATTAGGCTAAACTGAAAAAGAAGCTGTCACGTCTGGGGGTGAGGAAGGAATATTTTGTCAGCTGATCAAAAGAGTTGTTCAAGTTAACAGGGAATCACAAAAGTGATAAAGGCACCACCTGTGCTTTAAATGTTTGAGCTTCACCTGAAATTTTACATGGACTGGTCAGTAGGACCATAGGCTTTTCTTTGTTTTTGGTTCCTTGATTCTTGTCTTCCCTGGATCAATTACATCCATAACACTTCCCAGTTTGAATGTCTAAAGATTTTGACACAGAGCAATCTGTTTGCAGAATCCTATAGATTTTCACGGTGCCATTCCCACTTCTAATTCAGCAGCAGCTTTGTTTCAGCAATTTGCCTTTTAACAAGTTAAATTCCAAAACATTCAGCTTTATAGAAACAGCAACTTGTTTTTAAATCACATTTCATTGATTTGTAACATATTTCGTTGTGTAACGATAGCAAGTGCAGCTGGCACAGACCAAAGCGGAACACACACCTAAATCTCAGGAAGTGTACCATCCGCCTGGTTATAGCCAAGCACAAGAGCCACTCCCTGCAACTCTCAGCTCATGGTTGGGGGGGGGGGGGGGGGGGGGGGGTCGGGGTCGAGGGGGGGGGTGGGAGTGGAAGTGGGAGTAGTGTGTCAGTTGGTGTGTTTTATAAAGAGAATGGAGAGAATTGGTTAATCTACTGAGTTGTTGAAGGAGCTTCTTCTTACAGTTTGAACATCAGAATGGCCAAGAGATGAGATCAGGGAGTTAAGTGGGGGCTGCCAGATCCCAGGCCTGGTGAGGGCGTGCGAAGCTTTGGCTCTTTAGGTGACAGAGAGCCAGCGATGACTTCCCAGCAGACAGGAGACCTGGCCTCCCTGTCCCATTAGAGAATTGCTGGCAGTGTGTGAAGGGACCAGAGGGAGGGCCAGGCCAAGACTTGACTTCGTTAGGCTGCAGTCAAGTGCTGCTGCGGTGGTGGGAGTAGGGATGGAGAAGAGAGAGTGGATTTGGAAGAAGACCGAGGGCTGAGTTGACTAAATACATGAGAAGAAAGCCCCTGAGAGGACTCCCAGGCTGAGGCAGGGAGGAAGGAGACCCAGAGGAGGAGGAGGGAAGAGTTTGGTTTGGAGCCTGTCAAAGCCACAGGTGGAAACATTGATTGCCATAGTTTCTTTCTGTAGAAACTCACCTTTTCAAGATGTTTTATGAATTGTAAAACTTCTCTCTTAGGCAGATCAGCGGTTTGTATGGAATTGTCATCTTCTGAGAGAACTTTCTGCGCAGCCAGAGGTAATGTCCACTAAATAAAACCTGCTTATTTGTTACAGTCCACGTTTTAATTGCATACATAGTATAAATGGCTCCCTAATCACCAAAGATTGGGGTAAATAATTCTAATTTAACTCTGTTTATGACTATTAAACTTGGGTCAGGTCTGCCATCTCAGTTGTATCCTGTAGGAGCCTTACGTAAACATACACTGTTTTTATAAGTGAGAGGGAAATGATGGGTTTTAGTGGACAAATAATGGAGAAATGAGGGGCCAGAGCCAAGAGCCAGGCAAGTGGGGAGCTCCACATTGGTCTTCCTGTGGGGATGGGATTCCATAGACGTCACCTTCCTCCGTCCTTAGTTTATACAAATGAAGTACAAACAAGGAGGCCCAATGAGGATGCGTAATATAATCAACAGATTTGCCTAATGCAGTGGTTCTCAACCTTTCTAATGCCGCGACCCTTTAATACAGTTCATGCTGTGGTGACCCCCAACCATACTTCATAAATGTAATTTTGCTATTGTTTTCCAATGGTCTTAGGCGACTCCTGTGAAAGTGTCGTTCAACCCCCAAAGGATTGAGAACTGCTGGCCTAATGGCTTTATTTTTTGTCACGTGCTTTTCTCTTTGGGGACAAGTAGTTGGAGCTGCAGACAGCTAGTGTGGGCACATCTTTTCCCTGGAGGAGTGGAGTTATTGGAGACGACGACTGAAAAGGAGGGATGTAAATGTTCTGCAACTGCAGTGGTTTCATTAGTGTTCCACAATCTGAGTAGTCAAGCCCAAACAATTATAGCACATTCTTACATTTTCTAATTGAAAAGATAATGATACATTAATTTCTTTAAAATTAAGTTACCCATAAGATTATTTCCTTGTTTATACTCGTATGTTACCTCCTCGTGTGTGAATACATGTTATATAGTGCTGTTGGTTTACTTTTAAACTATATTCGCAAATGTAATGTATGTCTTCATTTCAGGTCCATCGGTTTGCTCTCCCAGTATTACACGGCTGTATCCTTACATGATACTACTCTAGCTCTAGCAGTCTTTGTTTGAATACCGTAACAAGGCAGATTTAGTGACAGCCTCAAATATTGCAGAATCAAATCAAAAGCAATTTCTAATTCTATCATTATCTAATTGTAAGTGTACTTTAAAAACTAATCTTTATCATAGAGATTATAATAAAAATAGGGAAGGAACATGAGCTGGCTGTTGAAGGACAAGCACTAGATGCTGAGGAGTGCCGAGAATCAGGACAGTGCCCTGCAGAGACCGAGGTGATCTTCCTGTCTAGGCAACTTTGGAATAGTTTGTTCATAAGGAAATAATATTGTCACAGGCTTAAACTAAAGCTTTAAATAGATGTAGTTTCTTGATTAGAGTTATAGTCACATGCTTTGCACACATACAGAGAGATCAACAAGATCCAAGGCCCCAAGGCAGACTCAGGCCTGGAGCGGAGAGAGTGGTGGTGTGATCAGAGAAGTAGCTGTGCCCAGATTATGCAGGGCCAAATAAGCTGTGTGCCCTTTACTTCAGCCATGATGAGCAACTGTTGGGATCTATACAGAGGTTGGCATGATAAGACAGGCCAAGGGAGAGGAAGGGAGTATGCAGCCTTAGGAATCCAGATGAGGGGCAACGTTGCCTAGGACTTAGAGGATAGCAGATATGGTGGTGCAATGAGCAGGTTCGAGATGTATTTTGCAGGTAGAACTAATGGGACTTTCTGGCAAATTGTACATGGGATATGGAAGAGAGAAGGTTTTTGCAAATCTACCTTTTTGACCAGAGTACATGGAAGGAAGCCATCCACTGAGGGGAACGGGGAAGAGCCTAGAGGTGGGAGGGAGGCTGAAGAGTACTCGGGGATCCATTCGGACATGTGAAGCTTGAGATTTCTATAGACATCCAGGTGGGTTTAGTCATACCAAACTCCTTTCTTACATGTGATTTCTCTGTATGTTACATTTACTTAATGTAGTTAAGTTATTACTATGCACTCGTGTTCTATTAATGGAAAGTACTTTGATTGGATTCTCATCTCGAGGAGGAGTTGCTTCAGAGCTGGTGTGCGCTATTACGTGAGAGGTAGGATTAATTTCGTCCATATGCTGCAGTTCTGGGTTATATCTGTCACTACTCAATATTTTGTTTTAACAGTGATATGACTAATCTTTTGTATTTTATTTGTCTTCTTTATCATTTGAAAACCTCAATAGATATTTACCTGCTGCTTCATTATAATAATTAGATAGGTCTTCTGTGCCTTACTCCAGGCACTGAATTACGTTGCAAATGTTAAGAGACCCTATACACTGCTTCTTCCTGCTCCAAGAGGCGCCGATCATGTTATTTGCTGCATGTGTGACAGCAAGCTGAACTCCTTGTGTAGTTTCAGTAACCTGAAATCATAGCAGAAAGTATTTTCTCTTATTATTCTTGGTTTCTTTGCATGCACAAAGCTACACATGTGACTTTATGTCTTCAACTTTAAAGATGTATATTTGTTCTTTAGGCTTTATGCTAGCAAATGCTAATTTCCTTAAACCAAGCCTTTAAAATCTATATTAAAAGTTACTATCATTATGGAAAGGAGTTTCTCTCTCTCTCTCTCTCTCTTTTTTTTTTTTTTTTTTTGCCAGACTATCAGGGTAAAATCCTGTGGACCTTTAGATAAATCGTAGAAGTTTTGGGCCAGGGAATTATTTGGTTACTGTCCCTTATTGTAGGTAATAGAGCAGAGGAAGAAAGACAAGAGGCTAAGATCACAGAAGCTTCCACCCTTTCTAAAAATCCAAGGGAAAAATATCCTCGGGTGAGGATTAACCAAAAAACAACAACAAAACACCCTGGGATTTATGGACAAACTTTCAGGAGTCCTTGAGAATTTGTAATTTTTTTCCTTTACAATATAGCTCAAGTTTGAGAAATGTTTTTGAGGAATTATAGAATTATATGTGTATAAACAGTTGATATATTAAATAACAACCAACTTTGTTAGTAGGTCCTTAATACTCCCCTCTAAGCCTGTTTAAGATGAGTATCTATTAGCTTTCTGGTCCTGTATTAATGCATTTGTTTTTATAAGTACTTTTCCACTAATTTGAACTGACAGTTCTCTCCAAGTTAAATTGAATTAGTGAGTTTCTGGTGTGTTTCTTATGTGATAAATATAATTTAATTTTTTTCAATTTAGGGATTGATTCTGAAGGTCACGCAGCTAACTTTGTAGAAACAGAACAAATTGTGCACTACAATGGAAGCAAAGCTTCATTTGTCCAGGCAAGTTAATATGTCTGTGGGCAGCCAGCCAGCTGAGCTGGCCTTTCTGCTTGGGTCATAATTTTGTCACACTGAAATTTGTCTCTGCTCCCCTCCTTTTAATGTTCTACAATGTGGAACAAGTTCATCCAAAATAAAGGTATTCCATTAACTTGACACTCAGCTTTCTGGCATTTCCTGCCCTTGAATTAGATCCCTAAAGGTAGAGAGGGGTAGAAACAGGAGGTGCAGAGGTTATGGAAACAGAGCCACCTTCCAGCCTAATTCTTTAGACTTACTCAGGGCAGTGAAGATGGGACAGTGGACTCTCCCTGTCCTGACTTCATTGTGAGATAATCTTTTCTCGTTGCCTCCGCAAGGAGTTATGGATCACTTGCTGCTCCAGAGCATTAGTAGCTTAACATATACGTTCATAGACATATTCATCTGAGAATGAATACAGCCATTTTCTAGTTTTATTATAAGGCCAAATTATTTAACAGACATGACTTGTTAATTTCTACTCAGATAAATTGATTTTAGAATTTAGGGAAACTCTAAACTGTGTACTACCCTAGCACCATGCATATAAAATCAGAAGCAGAAAGGGCCTTTGAAATGTATTCCCACAACATATGAACTTTAGGTTAGGAGCAGGCACACATGGGCTGCTTGCATAGTTGGTAGGTTGTATATATATTTTTCCTTTGTAGTCATTGATATGCATATACCCCTGACAACATGTAAGCTGAAAAAACAAGTTTGCGGGTATGTTATTTTATTTTATTTTTTAAAATCCCCCCCCCCCCCATTTCTCTTTTCTTTTAGACTCGAGGATCAATACCAGTTTTCTGGTCTCAAAGACCAAACCTCAAGTACAAACCACGGCCACAGATCAACAAAGTAGCAAATCATGTATGTATCTTCTATGCTTTCCTTACTGGCTAAAATAACTTATTGGCATTGTAATTTACATATATGTATTCCTCGTAAGACAGAATTCGTCACCTTTGAGGCCTTTCTCCTTGGTCCTGGCCCATAGTGAACCTAAACCAAATGGTTGTATAGATGGCATATTAGAAATGTGGAAGAACAAACTGTAGTTGAATGCTATCACAAATTTAGATTTTAGAGGTTTCAATAAGATCTGCAACTATCTGGTAGTTATAGTATTTAGTGTGTTCTATTCGATACAGTGCTTGGAGTTAAAGTAGGTAGCAATATTGCGTCTTGGAGTAGAAGGGCTTATAATTGCTATTGACTACTTGGTATTTAGAATATCTAAAAGACATTTTCTACAGAGGATATTTAAGGAGATACTTTACATCATCTTATAAGTATTATTACTGTGTTCTCTGGTAAAGTGAATAACTCTTCTTTTCTTCTCTAGATGGATGGTTTCCAAAGACATTTTGATTCACAATTAATTATTTATGGAAAACAAGTCATACTCAATCTGGTATGTTTCTTACTTGTTTCTAAGGGAGCAGAACAAAGTTTTATTTTTAACCTAACATAAAATTCATCATTACCATTTTTAATTGTGCAGTTTAGTGTCATTAAGAATGTTGTATAACCATCACTACTGACCATTTCCAACTTTTCCTCATACTAAACAGAAACTCGGTATCCATTAAACTTAGCTTTCTATTATCTGTCTCCCCTCAGCCCCAAGTAACTCTGCTCTATTTTCTGTATCTATAAAGTTGTCTGTTCAAATAATACTTGTCCTTTGTGTCCTGCTTATTTCACCTAGCATAAATTTGTTAAGGTCCACTCATGTCACAGCATGTATCAAAATTTCATTTCTTTTTAAGACTGAATAATTCTCCACTGTATGTATGTACCACAGTTTGTTTATCCATTTATTCATTGATGGACATTGGATTGTTTTGAACAGGGGTGTAAGAATTCCTGCTCTCAATTCCTTTGGCTATGTACCCAGGAGTGGCTTTCACTTGATTGGATGTTTTCCAGAGCTCCTAAAAAGTTGATTCAGACAGCTTCTGGTTTTCTGTGTTTTTGTAAGGGAACAAGAGGTTGGGGCTTCCTGGTCCTCCATTTTGCTGAAGTTACTCTCTCCTTTTATTTTTTTAAGATTATATTTGTATCTATTGATTTGAGAGAGAGGAAGAAGAGGAGAGAGGAAAAAACATTGATTCGTTGTTCCACTTATTTATGCATTCATTGATTGGTTCTTGTGTGTGTCCTGACTGGGATCAAACCTGCAACTTTGGAACAATGCTCTAGCCAACTCAGCTCGCTGGCCAGGCCATCACTCTTTTTAAATAAACTTAAAGCTACAGTGTTTTACAATTTTCTACAGGTTAACCAGAAGGGCTCAGAGAAGCCACTTGAACAGGCATTTGCAACAATGGTGTCCTCCTTGGGAAATGGAATGATCAGGTACCTCACTATAATTTTTTTTCCGCCTCATTAAAGAATATTCCTTTATTTATAATTATTGCTAAGTAAACTTCTCTTTTAAACAGGAACATAAAAACACAGTAGGGCTTTGCACAAGTGGGATTTCTAAACGGTTGGTTTGTATACATGTCAAAATAAGTTAGAATGGAATTCATCCAGGAGTTTCTGCGTCCCCTGAGAGGCCTCACACCTTTTTTGCAAAGTTTGGGGGCAAGGGGTGAGGACAGGAGCCTTGCCAAGACCATCCCTCACTCCCAACCCCCAGCTCAGACTGTGAGTGGTGCTGTCCCCTTCTCTTAGCTTTGCCGTGGTCCAAGGCACAGGGTCCGGGCGTTCAAGTATCGCACTCACAAAGGGCCGGCTGCTGGCGGGGCCGCGGGCAGGAAGGAGAGCCCTCACTATACATTTATTGCAGGTCTTTTTGGTCTAGATGAATACTTGCACATATATACAAGTATATATAGATCACACATCCTATATAATAAAAAGCTTTATGTGCTAGGTGACTGACTGTTCAACCAGTCACTATGACGCACACTGACCACCAGGGGGCAGATGCTCCAACCGGTAAGGTTAGCTTGCTGCTGGGGTCCGGCTGATCAGGACCGGGTGAGATGGGCTCACCCTGGAACCCTCCCACGGTCTCTCCCTGGCCCCAATTGTACACCGGTGGGGTCCCATGGCCCGGCCTGCGCCTTCTTGCAATCTGGGACTCCTCGGGGGATGTCAAGAGCCAGTTCTGGGCTGATTCCCGCAGACCAGGTCAAGGGACCCTACCGGAGCCCAAATCCGGTTGGGTCATGATTTTATTGGCTTGGAAATTTCTGGCATAATTTCTATTGCAGAATAACAACTTAGCAATCGAGTTTAATTTGAATTTTGCAAAAATTGAGTCCCTGGTTAAAATCCCCTTCTAGAAGCTTTGCATCACTATGGTCCTTAGACCACGGATTGCATTTCCTCGTGATAGCTTCATGAGGTCACCGTGGTCACAGCCCCCGCATGAGCTGCAGCACTTTGCTCTGGCGTGGTGGCCTTGTCTGGAGCCGCAGCTTGGTCTCTCCTGTAAGTCACCAGGCAGCAGTTGCAAACCCTGTGTAGCCATGTCAACAGCGATTCTAAGATCAGCAGTTGCCTGTGGAGAGGTGCAAGGTAATGAGTCAGCCCATCTGGAGCTTTCCGTGGCAGGAACGGGGGGTGAGGGGGAGCTGTGCTCTGGTAGGAAGAAGTTGCAGACATGGGGAAAACTTTCCAAAGAAATAGTACTGGGTTAGTTGGGGTTTAGCAGTAAACTAATATACTTAAAATTATATTTTTTATATTATCAAAATAAAACTATGTAAATCCTTCTTAGAAGATATAAATGTGATCTAGGTGCCACTGAACTACTTAAATTCTTTAAAAACATCTAGCGCTAATCCTTCTGGTCAGAGCACTCCAAAAATAACTGTCACAGTGTCACTTTTATTGGAGCTGTCACTTGAAAATGCTTCCCTCACTCCCGTCTTCCCAGTGTCAAACCTCTCAGTTGGTTAACCTCTATTTTCATACTATTTCTAGTTTTGTTTCCAACTTCTCACCTGCAATAACAGAAGTGATACGAGATTCTTTCTTGACCTGCTTAGAACAAGCCCACAGTCTGGTGATGCCTCGTCAGTTTCTCGGAGCCAAAGGTGTCACCGAGAAAAGACACCTCCTCTGAATTGTACTCTGTAGTGGAGTGCAGTGTCCTTCCAGTCCTACCTTGTGACTCAGCTTGAGCCTGAGAGGGAAGTGAGGCAAAAGGAGACATGCGAGCATCTTCATGTGTCCGTGGTGCTCAGGCCCTCTGTCCATTCTTTCTCTCTCGACCTTCAGGGACTGGGTCATGATTTTCCTCTTTCAAGGGGCATTTTTCAGCTCATAATAGGCTGCCTTCACTGATAAATGTGTTTTAACATTGAAAAGATGTTTCTCTTAAGTATCTGATAACTGAATACAGTCCATCATAGTAACAAACAGGAAAGTTTTCTCTACCGTGTGTGTGTGTGTGTGTGTGTGTGTGTGTGTTATGCATAGATATTGGCAAAGGGAAATTTCTTGTTAGGATGGTCAGTAACTAACCAGAGTGGGGGCCATACTGCCTCTTCTTCCCTGGTATACCAGGCCATCTAACCATTTTGAACATTTTAATCACTTTGAAAAACAACACAGTGGGACCCTATCCTTTGCTTATGGGGGTGAAGAATAAACGTGTGCCAGCTACTGAATTGGAGAGGGCTCCTTTCTGTTGCACACCTGGTTGCTGCACCTGCGCTCACTCCCACAATGAGCCAGGCTGCTCTGTGCTCTGAGCGCCTCTAGAAGAGCATGTGAAGGCAGGAGTGGGTGCATTTTCCATCTGTAGGTTACAAGCAAGAGGAGGTGGGTGAGTGCACAGTGTAAACCTGGAGGGACGGGGCCTGCTGTCCCAGGATAGCTGTGTGCTGTGATGTAGAGGACAGCCAGCTAAAAAGGTATTGTTAGAGGGAAAGTGAATAACCTTTGGTCAGTTCTGGATATCTTTTGTTTTGGTAGATACATTGCCTTTGACTTCCATAAGGAATGTAAAAACATGAGATGGGATCGACTAAGCATCTTACTGGATCGAGTAGCAGAAATGCAGGATGAATTAAGGTAAGCTATCTTATTTCCCTGTGGAGGTTGTGGGAAGAGGTCTGTGTAGATATTAATCATATTTATTCATTGTTTAGCAAACTTACAAATACACTTCCCTGGGTTGACAATATTTCTCCATACTATTCTTTTTAGAACTTTCTTTTGTTTTGTTTTGTTTTTAATATTTTTATAAAATATTTTTATAATATTTTGGAGTACTCTGACCAGAAAGATTAGCTCTAGATTTTTTCAAAATATTTTATCCCTGTATTTTTATTGATTTAAGAGAGGAAGAGAAGGGGGAGAGAGAGAGAGTGAAATATCAATGATGAGAGAGAATCATTGATTGGCTGCCTTCTGCACTCCCCACACTGAGGATGGAGCCTGCAACCCAGGCATGTGCCCTGACCAGAAATTGAACTATGACCTCCTGTTTCATAGGTTGATGCTCAACCACTGAGCCATACCGACTGGGCTAGACTTTTTTATATTGAAAAGATGAGACTTTATAATTTAGAAATATTTTTAAATTCTTAAAAATGACCCATACAGGGTATTTTTGTGTTTTTATGAATTATCTTTCACACATTTATAATTTTTATATAATTGAAGTTTATACTGTTTAATATTCAGTTGTCACTAAACATGCTATTACAGATTTGTGTCATTAGCCTCTCTAGTCCTTGTAAGGATAGTGTTTAATGGATAGTGTTCCCTTGTATCATGATTTAGTTTCAGTTAAATGCTTTCCTTGGTTGAGTATTTGGGTTGTTTCCTTTTCTCTTCCTGCCATGAAGGGTGGCGCTGCAGTGAATCATCCGGTGGTTAAGGGGAGAAAGGGAGACTGATTCTTCAAATGATACCCCATTACACCTTATAAATTTTGTATTTGTTTTAAGAAGGATTTAAAAATGTTTTTAATGCATAACATCCAATCCTTGCTTTAGAAATTCTTAATTTAACCTCAAGGCCAGCTATCTTCACTTTGAACAAACAGCTAAGGGAATTCTGACAGGGCTAGTACAGGGACTGTGCTTCAAGACATCCTGACACATGGGACGAGGTGGGATGATTATGTGGGGTGAAGCTTCCGCTGGCCTTAGGGAAGCATGGTTGATGCCATGGTAACCTTTGTAATCTCCCGCTGAGCTTCTTCACATCGCTTAGATCAGTGGTCAGCAAACTCATTAGTCAGCAGAGCCAAATATCAGCAGTACAACAATTGAAATTTCTTTTTTTTTTTTTTAATAAATTTTATTGATTTTTTACAGAGAGGAAGGGAGAGGGATAGAGAGTTAGAAACATCGATGAGAGAGACACATTGATCAGCTGCCTCTTGCACGCCCCCTACTGGAGGTGTGCCCGCAACCAAGGTCCATGCCCTTGACCGGAATCGAACCTGGCACCCTTCAGTCCTCAGGCCGACGCTCTAGCCAAACCAGTTTCGGCTAATATTTCTTTTGAGAGCCAAATTTTTTAAACTTAAACTTGTTCAAACGCCACTTCTTCAAAATAGACTCGCCCAGGCCGTGGTATTTTGTGAAAGAGCCACACTCAAGGGGCCAAAGAGCCACAAGGGGCTCTCGAGCCACGGTTTGCCGACCACTGTCTTAGGCGAAACGAACTGTGATGCTACATTTGTTTGGATGGGGAACTCACTTGCCTCAGCCCTTCAAATGGCTTCCTGGACTGTGGTAACCAAGTATCCCTGGATGATGCACTGCCTGTCACATTTCAATTTACTGGTTTTAATAATGTTATTGACCAGAGTCCTATGTTATGAGAGATGTGTCCTTAGTAGATGTAACTGACTTTTATGAGAGTGTTTATACAAATATGTTTTAGTTATTTTCTAGTGGACTCTACTGGCAAGGTGGTGACGAACCAGGAGGGCGTGTTCCGCAGCAACTGCATGGACTGTCTGGATAGAACCAACGTGATCCAGAGTCTGTTAGCTCGGCGCTCGCTTCAGGCCCAGCTGCAGGTGCAGATTCTTTCCTTCCTTTCTTTTTTAAAGTATATGTCTATTGATTTCAGAGAGAAAGGGAGAAGGAGAGAGAAATGTCAATGATGAGAATCATTGATCGGCTACTTCCTGCATGTTCCCTACTTACGATGGAGCCCACAATTTGGGCATGTGCCTTTGATTGGAATTGAACCTGGGACCCTTCAGTCCACAGGCCAAAGCTCTATCCACTGAGCCAAACCAGCTAGGTCCTTCTCTTCTTTTATTAAACAGTATAGCAAAAAGTTAAAGATACCACATCTTTAAAAGTCAGTAACAAAAAACATTCATGTTGCCCTCATCCTAACCCAGCTCATGTTTTTGTGTCTTGCCATCTGTGGCTATGCATTTTCCACGGTCGGTATGTGCATGCACAAGTTTCAGTCTTGCCTTTTCTTCTAGCATCATATATGTCATAATTTTAAGGGTTGCATTCAATTGTATTATTTACTAAGTCATTTAGATTGCTACATTGTTGGCTTATAAATAACACTGTAGATAGGATATCTGCATATATTATTGTTATTTTCTTTGGGTTAATTCCTGGAAGTTCAATTACTAGGTTAAAGAGAAAATATATTACTTTTCAAAAGGATCATGCCATTTTGGATCACGTACACTGACATCAGCCAGCAGTAAGTGATCCATTCATGGAACTCTTGCCAGCGTTAGATATTTTCACTTAAAACTTTTTTTCTATTTTAATAGTACATAGTAGTACCTCCAGGTTGTTTTCATTTGCATCTCTTACTTCTGGCCAAGGATATTGACTCCCAGGTAAAATGCTTTGCTTCATCATTGAGATCATGCTGTTCTGGAAAATAGATGTGAATATTTTCTTCTGTTTATGTTTGGACTTAAAAACATGTAGCATCCAACTTTCTAGATCACATTGGCATTTATTGTGAGGGGCAAACAAAAATGCATCCCAGATGGTTTCCTGCTGAAATAATTAGGAAGCATCCCACTTCGTTCACGGCGGTTTTGTGGCACCAGGGAGGAACTGTGGCAGTAAAGTGCCTCCCCAGGGATGAATTGTCCCCAAACCCTCAAGTAGCGGGTGCCCAGGGCGTGGGTCCCTATTGGAGGTGCTCCAGTTTCCTGGTTCCTGTTGAACTGAGGTGGGGACGCCAGGGGTGCGTGCGTCTTTCCACTTCCAGTGAGGGCAGGGCTTCTGCCCCGCTGAGGTCACTGAGGGCGCCACGTCTGTGCCGTGTCTGAGGCAGACACAGAGAAGACAGTTGTTCTGAGGTCCATGACCAAGCCCGAGGCAGGCTTTCTAATCAGCGGCCAGTGAACCCAAAGGGAGGCACGGGGAACTCGGGTTGCCCAGGAATCCCTGAGAGGATAGGCGAAGTGCTGCACGTATGCAGTTTGGGGGCAGGTAGAGGTCATCTACGCCTCGCTGGTAGGGGGAAGTTTGGGGTGAGGAAGTCTGGAGATGGTGATTGGGGGAGGTCAGGGGTAACAGCATTGGAAGGAAGAAGCGATGGCAGGAATCTCACAGGAGCTTTCACTTTCTCCTTTCCTTTCCCTCTGCTCCTCCCCCAAGTACAGACAGCCCTGCCCGTTCCCTTGGTGCTGGGGCTGTGGGGAGCCCTCAGACAGGCTTTGCCCCCTGGCTGGGCAGAGGGCCTGGGTCCATTGAGACCTCAAGGAACTCACCTCCTGCCTGCAGCCGGCGCCAGGAAACGTGTGAAGCAATTTGAGGACGGTCTGCTGTTTCTTGCCTTTTTAGTTAATCCTCACCTAGATATTTTTCCATTGATT
Organism: Lasiurus cinereus; assembly: GCA_011751065.1. Taxonomy (NCBI): domain Eukaryota; kingdom Metazoa; phylum Chordata; class Mammalia; order Chiroptera; family Vespertilionidae; genus Lasiurus; species Lasiurus cinereus. The sequence goes on along the minus strand of JAAGEH010000125.1, from coordinate 32,570,643 downwards.
TTAAGAGAGAGTGGAAGGGAGAGGGAGAAACAGAGAGAAACACGATTGGTTGCCTCCTGTATGCACCCGATAAGGGCCGAGGAACCTACAACCAAGGCATGTGACCTTGACCGGAATTGAACCTGGGACCCTTCAGTCTGCAGGCCAACACTCTTATCTACTGAGCCAAACCAGCTAGGGCAGGATGGTCTTTTTCTTTTAAATCCTGGGTGCTGAAATCCAGTAGATATAAACATGGGGTCCTTCTTATTTCAGAGACTAGGTGTTTTGCATGTGGGACAAAAGCTTGAAGAACAAGATGAATTTGAGAAGATTTACAAAAATGGTAGGCAAAGTTACTCAAATTGTGAAATGAATATTTTGGATTTAGAACTCTGGTTGTCGTCTTCATCATCAGCTGCTTTTTACTTTTTCTCACAGCCTGGGCTGACAACGCAAATGCTTGTGCCAAACAGTATGCAGGAACCGGTGCCTTGAAGACCGACTTTACCAGGCAAGCCATGCTTTTTAAGTAACATTCGATACGGCGTGCACAGGTCTGGGCCGCCTGGACGGCTTCAGACAGCAGCAGTAAGAGCCAACAGCAGCACCCGGGCCGTTAGACTCGTCAGGTCAGGTGCGGCCCAGGCTCGCTCGTGGGCTCTTCGCCTCCCTGGGTGGCTCACAGCGAGGGGTGAGAACAACAGCTCTTCAGTTCTCAGACGTACTGGGCCCCCGAGTCCCTGGTGAGGGCCAGCAGTTCTGAGGTTCTGCACCTCTAAGAAAGCACCCGGGATTCTGACTGCTCCTGGGACCGCACTGATAGAGCGGTGTGACCACTGAATGTGTTACAGATATGGGTGGGCCTTTGCTTTGCCGCTGTGTGGATTCCCGAGAGCAAAATAAGATTTCTTAGTCTTTCTGCCGTTTCATACCACTTAACCTGGACTTAGTGCTTCTCCTCTTATTTCTGGTCTTTGCAACAGGAACTGAATACTTTTCCTCTTTATGCTACGTTGGTAGTGTTTTAGAAAGAGTTCATATTTCTTGGACTCCACTATTAGTCACTTGAGAGGTATCTCTGTAGGTTCAGGGTTGATTTTTAAAATGGTGGTAATTCCCTTATCTCTAACACACATTTACTGGTCACTTTTTCTCACTGTAAAACTGGAAATATGCAAATATATAACTCAAAATTTGACCTTTCAACCAGAACTGGGAAGAGAACTCAGCTGGGACTTGTAAAGGACGGCTGGAACTCACTGATCCGGTATTACAAGAACAACTTTTCCGATGGATTCAGACAAGTGAGTTTGTATTTGATGCCGATGGTTGGTCCTCAGTGGCTGCACCCTTGTGCTGTTCCTCAGTAATGTGCTCACACCTACTTGGGAGCTCATGGTTGTCTTCTTTCTGTTCTAGGACGCCATAGACTTGTTTCTGGGGAACTACTCGGTGGACGAATTAGAAGCTCATAGTCCCCTCAGTGTTCCACGGGACTTGAAATTTCTGGCTGTAAGAAACCTTCATTTATTCAAGTTGTTAAAAGCATTGTATCTGAGGGTATAAATGGTGCCAACTCCCCTGGATTACGTATTCTAAATGGAATACAAATGCTCCAGTTTTCCTAGGAGTGTACTGGACGAGGAGTAAAGAAACTTTGGAGCATTTTTCTTTCAGATTTCACTCCGTCTTGCACAGCCTTTTAATGCAAGAACCATAGCAAGGGGAACGTAAAAGGCTTCTCATTTCAGGAGGACTCCAGGCCCCTTACGTGCAGGGATTGTTGGAGGCAATCTCGTGTCTCAGAAGGCAAAATACAGGCATATACCTCAGAGATACTGCAGGGTCAGTTCCAGATCCCGCGATGCAGCGGGTATTGCCACGCAGTGAGTCACGGGAATTACTGGTTTCCCAGTGCATGTAAAAGTTTGCACTGTGCTGTAGTCTGTGAAGTGGGCAATAGCATTATGTCTAAAAAAAGCTATGTACATATCTTAATCAAAAAAACACTTTATTGCTAAGAAATGCTAACATCATCTGAGCCTGTAAGAAAATGGCCCTGGCGGGCTTGCTTGACACAGAGTTGCCACCAACCTTCAATCTGTAAAAAAGTAAAAAAGGCAAAGCGCAGGAAGAAGTACAGTAAAACAAGTGTGTCTCTGTGGTTCTGGTACTTCTCTCCTTTCCCCAGACTTGCAGGAGCCACTCTGGGGTCCCATCTAGTGGGCAGAGTCCTGGAAGGAAGGGGGCCTGGTGTCTTAGGCTCACATCCATGTGGTACTTGCTTTGGAGCAAAGGCACGCTTTTCACGTTTATTTTCTTAACCATCTGAAGGTCTCGATGTGTTAGGCAGCTGTGACTAACCCCTAATGGTGACGTTTTTTGAAAAGAGATATTTGGGTATCAGATGGCGGACCGTTTATTCTTTTTCAGGGAAAGCAAACTGATCGTGCAACCACTGGTGAGCATTCTTACTGATGTTCTCTCTCTGTTCTCTCTCCCAGTTGCCTATTATCATGGTTGTGGCTTTTTCAATGTGCATCATCTGCCTCCTGATGGCTGGTAAGTCTATGTCACCATCTTACACTCGTTTAGAATGTTGAACTTTCCTTGTACAAATAATCTTGAGTTTTAGAGTCTTCTGAACACTTGATGTTCCCCAAAAATTCAATGACTAGAGTTAGCAGATAAGATTAGTCCTTAGATGTGACCAGAGGAAAAAATATACTCCATAGCTTAAGTGTTTTTTTTTCCTATTATCACCCTGCCTTCTATAAGCTTAACTACTCTGATGTTTTAATCTTTATAAATGTGATTTTTTTTCAAAAGTGAAATACACATTTTTAAAGAATCTTTTCCACAGAGCAATATAAACATTTTCTATGTTCTTTATTTTTAAAGACTCCACAGTATTCCATTTATGTATGTATAGTTTATTTAACCAACCACCTATTGAACAAATGTTGTTAGTAGGTTAATACAGTACTTACTAAATTTTAACAGATTGAGAGCAAAATAGCCTATGGACTGAGCTGGCATGGTCTTTACTGTTTTTTCTCTCTCTCAATATTTTGTTGCTAAGTTACTAGGCACCTAAGATTCAGGTGTCTCCATTAAGTACTCTTCCGTCTCTGGGAAATGGCGTCTGCCTGGGCTGTATTGTGCTCTTGTACTGAGGTCGGCCTCCAGTTTCCATCCCACCCTGACTTCCTTGGGCTAACATTTCTCAGCCTGGCACTATTCAGATGCCGTTCTCATGTGCCCCCCAAACACCAGTGCTCCCTGGTTCTCCCACCAGACACCCTCTCCTCCTCTGATTTCCAGAGCACTTGTAAACCCCCCTTTTAACTTCCTAAGATTTCTTTTTTGGGTGTGCCTCTGTTGTGCCTAACAGGCCTGGTGTGTGTGTCTCAGTGGTACTGAACTGCACACCCCTTTCTCACTAGATCAGCACCTTCCTGAGGACAGATGGTCTCTCTCCTTGGTTATTTATTGCCTGTTTCCAGGGTATAGGAAGTCCCCAGCTCAGCTTGTTTCTCCCCCACCACACAGGTTCTGCCCGCTCCTGAAGGGGGGCCAGTCCCTCTCATCCGCACCCCCTCGGTGGTCAGCATTGCAGCAACCACTGGGAAAGGCGGCGGCCTGTGGTGGCTCTAGCACAGGGCTTACTTCTGTTTTTTGCTAAGCTTACTTGGCAAACTTCTTCTGTCAAGAACCAGATAATCAATAGGTTACACTTTGCAACCTACCTGTGATCTCTGATGTGCATTATAGCTCCTAGTATAACAACGGGCCCAGGGCTGGAGGGCACAGCGGTCGCTGTGTGACACAACTGGTCCTGCGTCAGGTGTAGCAGAAGGAAGGGGACAGGCCGGCCAGCATGTGCTTCCTGGTCCCTCAGGCCTGCAGGCGCTTTACTCTCAAATCCTCTGCCTGCTTTCTTCACACACCGCCTGTTGAGTTAGTTGTGCTATTTTGATCTTTTTTTTTTTTTTAACTGTGGACTTGCATTTCCCTGTAGAGACCCCCGGAGAGGCAGAAGAGCCGGGGCCAGGCATGGCCTAAGTACCTGGACTACTGCTCCGGGGAACGGCAGGGGTGGGCAGGCAGGGGGCTTGCGAGGAGCAGCCTCACAGATTTTATGTTTTTAGTAGAAAGATTGAATGCTGTGGAAGGTAACATGTCAGTTGCTTGATATAAAATAATGAGCCTTGTGGTGCTTGCATAGTGTCTGATTTCCAGTTCCTAGGACCCCCATGGAGCATACTGTCTGGCAGCCCTCAGGAGTGGGTCCCCACCTTGCTTTTCTCGCCACCACCGAAGCCAGTGTGATCACATGGACAGGGTACACGAGGTCCACTTCTCAGGGACTGCAGCGAAGTCCAGCTTGCTTGGCCTGCTCCTGACCTCCTTGAGCTGCAGGGCTGAGAAGTGCCCTCAGCAGAGTTGTTACAGGTTATTCAAATAGGCTATCAAGCCCGGCCAGAGCTTGAGAACTGCCAGTCTAAAGCTCAAGGGAGAGGTTCTATGTTTTGTAAACTTTTAAAGTCAAGATGTGCTGAAAGGCTGAAAGTTGGCGTTAGTCTCAGTAAATGACTTACCAACTCTTTTTTTTCTATCAACAGGCGACACTTGGACAGAAACACTGGCCTATGTTCTCTTCTGGGGAGTCGCAAGCGTTGGAACATTTTTTATTATTCTTTACAACGGCAAAGATTTTGTTGATGCTCCCAGATTGGTCCAGAAAGAGAAGATAGACTGAGTGTGTGTCTGTGGAAAGCGGCTTGGCCTGGAAGACTCCATCCTGCAGAGCTGGAGTCTTTACTGACCCGCTTTCCACAGGAGCCGCGATCTTAGGAACCCTTTGCCCCAGAGCACGTCTGTCTGTGCGGGGCTGACTTACCATTGGCGATCTGCCTGATGATCCTACTGTCGACGCTGTGTTTATAATCTGAAGCTGTTCTGTAATTCAAACCTAACCTGGATTCAGCTCACGGATGGAAGGAACCTGTCCATTGTCAGTTTAATCAACTATTGGAGAATAATATATATCAACAACCTAGCTTCTTTCATTGTGTAAGACAGTCATTGTTCATCTAGCTCAGTTTCATCATCGTCACTATGGAAGCATTACTGTTGGCAAGCATACTTTCCTACACAACTTCAGACTCTTCTTCAAGTTTAATGTATGCTAACTCGGCTCTGCGTATAAAGTGTAAGTCTTTTCCATTCATCAAGGAGCTTGACAACACAGCCATGACTTCACGGTGGGAAGAGAAGGGGCCGTGTACCTGGGTGTCTCCGTGGGGCCGCCTCCGGAGCTCAGCTTTAAGTGTGATGGAAAGTTCAGGTACGCTGTACCTTTTTTAAAGGGTATAAATGAAATCAAAGATTGTAAAGTCTCTCTCTTATGCTAATGGCCCAAAGCCACCTCTGTTTTTAGGACTGCCCTTGGCTGCTCAGCTGCTTCCTCCCGGACCCTTCCCAGCCACTTGGGCCTCTGAGAGGCTCTTGTCCGAGGTCAGCGGTGTCGGAGGTACTGTTGGGATGATTCCCCTTTAAAGCTTCTGTTAGCCATCGATAGAATAGTGTATATAAGATGTAAGTGCTTTCAGGTAGCACAGTTCTTCAAATCAAGGACCAATTTCAGCTCTAATTTATGTAAAAATACAAACTTGAAAACCATACTTTAGAGGCTGAGCAGAGAGGTCTAAGTCAGACTATATATTCAAACTATAATTATGAGGTTTAAATGGTAGGAAAGTATGTAAGGTAGGACAATTGCCACCTTCTTAAAACAGCTCAGTTAAATATGCGACCATGTGTGTTATGCTTGAAAACATGTGCAGTTCTTTCTATAGTAATCTTGTTCTCCTTAAATATCTCTAAAAGCGCCTTTTTCAACATCACCTTTTGTAAACATTAGTAAGTTACTGCTTTTAGAAACTAAAGAAAGTAACAGCTGGCAAACCTTCTGTAGCATAAAATCAGTCATTAAAACTCACAATAGAGAAAGTAATTAGAACTACCTATTCTTAACATGTAAATAAGCAGAATTTGTTCCAAAGATGAAATGTTGAAACTTAGAGTTCATGTCTACTGTATCCTATTACTCGAATGCTCCTGGGTGTTTCACGTTGAGAGCTCATCTCATCTACAGCACAAACAGAGCTGACCCTGGTGCGGCTGCTTTGCAATGAGTGGACTAATGGTGGGCCGAGCATAAGGCTCTACACTGCAGAACCCTGCAATGATTTCACTTCCGAATTCACGTACTGTACATTCTGAGTGAAAATAAAATGTCATATTTTCTAACTACTATTGGTGTTACTATGCTTGTCTTGAAAGGATTGTTCTTTTTTATTGCATGTTTAAAATCTTACAAAGCATGGCATGGTCATTAAGGGAACCAGAAATCCTACTTTCTAGTTATGACACTTGTGTTCAGTCCTAACTGGTTTGGCTCAGTGGATAGAATGTTGGCCTGCGGACTGAAAGGTCCCAGGTTCCATTCTGGTCAAGGGCATGTACCTTGATTGCGGACACATCTCCAGTAGGGGGTGTACAGGAGGCAGCTGATCGATGTTTCCATCCCTCTCCCGTAAAAAAATCGTGTTCATCCTTCTAATTTCCTAGTTAAAAATAAAGCCAAGGAAATATTTAGGGAAGTATAATGTCCATACAAAAGAAGTCCTCTGTCCCAGCTCCAGATTGCAATTTACTTTTTAAAATGATACAGGTTCCAAGTGAGAAGTGGAATATTGCTTTTTAGAAAATGTTCTCTCAGGCTACAGGGTCAGTGACAGCCAGGGGGATGCTGATTAAACACCTTGGTGACGAGGCCCTGGAACACACAGGGGAGTGAGATGGTTCTGTGCAATGGCCTCTGGGATATACATCACTCGTGAACCATGGGCGACTGCGTCCTGCCCCTCCCTGTTGTGGCTCTGCGGTGGCTGTCCCCTGCTTCCTTTGCTGTCTTCCTTCAGTAATTCTCTGCCACCACGCCCTCCCGTGTCCTTCCCTTCCCTGAGATCCACTAATAGGGCCTGCCTGGTGATCTGTGCCTTCCCAGGGGATTTATATGAGAGACTTGGTGTATTATCTAAGCCATCTATTTGTGCTCTGTCTTTCGTTCTAGCTCCAACAGGAAAGCCTTGTCCCATTCAGGGTGTAGTGACAGGGTGGGAGACCTTGGGAGATAATCCCCAGAATCACTTGATACAGATTCCATCAGTCCTGATGGCACAGAATTTACTTTTTGTGTGGGGGTCAGAGAAGGAGAAATGAAGGTTGTGTATGGCGGTGAGGGGCTTGGGGAAGTAAATTGCAATCTGGAGATGGGACAGAGGATTTCCTTTGTATGGGCAGGTGGGGGTTTGGAGTTTCTTCCTCCCGCTTGCCTAAGAGTCCTGATGCCAGAAGACATTGAGTTCTTAATACAAATAAATTAGGATACATAATTAAAACACTGTTTCTTACCATGTAGGCCTCTCCAACGTGGCAGTTTGGTTCACCCAAGCCAGCAAGATGGAAGTCATAGTCTTTTATAACTTCATCGCAGAGATATCCATCATTCTTACCAACTTCTCTGCATGGTGCTCGATCCAGCTGCTCACTCAAGGGCAGAGGGATTCAGGGGGGCATGAATGCCAGGGGGGAGTCTCTGGGCACTATCTTAATGTCTGCTACCACAACCAGTAAGGAAGGTCATTAAAACCTGAGCCAGTAAATGACAAAAAGACCTATAGATATACTAGTACTTGTTTAGGGCTTTATGATGACAAATGCTAAAAACCAAATACTTCCCACCTGATTCCTTGGGAGAACCAAGAGGGCGGTGTAGGCAAATGCCAGTACTAGCTGCCTCCCACAACCACATCAAAATTACAGCTAACACAGAACCGCTGTCATTCAGAACCACCTGGAATCGGGCTGAATGGAAGTCCTACAACTAGAGAAGAAAGACGTACAGGAATGGAGGAGGCACATAACAGGCTGGTCCAAACCCACGTGCGGTGTTTTTTTAACCGGGAGCGATAGCTCAGCTGCAGAGGCCTTCCCTGAGAAGCTTCAGACCACACCAGACCCCAGTCCCACACCAGACCCCCAGCACAGGGTTCCAGTAACTTGGGCTGGAAAAACCAGAGGGGATTGTGGCTCAATGAGCGGAGGCTACTGGAGTTCCCAGGTGGTTCTTGTTCAAGGGCGGCCATGGACTTACATGGTCCTGCTTCCTCTGAGCACCAGCGCTGGAGACCCAGGGACATACAGGGAGGAACTGGATGGTCTGGGCAGGAATTTGGGGGGTGGCTTTCTCCCAGGTGGAGGTGCTCACAGGAGTCATTTTTCCTGTGCTGGGCCCTCCTTGGTCACAGGGCTGATTGGCAGCCATATCTTTCCAGCAACATGGCCAATGCTGTTCACTCTGCCCAGCCAATTTGCAGCTCCACCCAAGCTGTTTCAGCAGCTTTTCCATGTGAATGGCCTGTCCTGGCTCAGGCTTCAGATTTTTCTAAAATCTCTCAACAAAGAGCAGCGGCCTCAAACCTATCAATCAGAGGCCCAAGACCTGGAACTAGCACCAGCCTGCCTGGCTTCACAGCTGAGCCTCTCCTGGGCACTTCCAAACTCAATGCAAATTGAGGCATCTTTAATCTCTGGTTCCTGCTGGGTGGCCCCAGCAGTGGCTGACTGCACCTCACTGAGGCCCCAGAGGCAGTGCACCCGGTGGACAGCTTCAGACCACCCCAGGTTACAACTCTACACATCCACAGTGACACACAATGAGCACCACAGCCCCCCGAAGCAAGTCCTGCTCCATAGGGGTGTCCCCTGCACAGCGGCTCTCCCACTGTAGTCGCAGCTGGTCCTCACAGCCAACTGGCCTGGAGGTCAACTCCCAGAGATGCACACAGCCCACACAGGGGTACACCTAGAGGACCGGCTCAGGTGACTGGGAGGCGGAGCCACTGGGCCCTACAGGACACCTACTACACGAGGCCCCTCCCCCAATTCCGGAGACACGGTAGCTCTTCCTAATACACAGAAACCAACACAGGGAAGCTGCCAAAGGTGGCGACAAAGAAACCAGTCAAATAAAAAAAACACGGAAGCAAGCAAACTACTGGGTACATAGTTCAAAACATGAAATGTTGAAGGATATTTTTTAAGAAGAGTAAGAGAAAGAGGAGGAGACGAAGGAGAAGGAAGAGAAAAGATAAAAAATGTGAATAAAATGGCAATAAACACGTATCTGTCAACAATTGAATCTAAAAATAAAAATAAAGAAATAAGAAATCCAATGAATAAACAGATAAAATAGAATCAAAGGCATGGAAAGATGGAACAGACTGACGAATCTCAGAGGGAAAGGGTGAGAGTGGGGAGAGATTAACCAAAGGTCATACTAGTATATGCATTACCTATGGACACAGACAACAGGTGAGGGCCTGGGGCGGGGAGGGGAGGGGAGCACTGGGAGGAAAAAGAGGGACACCTGAGATACTCTCAATGAAGTTTTTTGTATGTGTTTTTTTAAGAACTAAGACAGGGTTCTTATGTTTCTAGTATAAATAGCTTTGCGGCCCTGGTGACCTGGCCATATCACCATGGTTACTATGAAGTTGTTACCAGGAATGGAATGTCCCTTTTTCTTCCCAGCTTATTGCAGACGGGGTGAACGATTGTCAAAATGACCGCTTTTGTAAAGTACCTAGAAAACAGTCAACAAAGAGCTTTCTGAGAGAATCTTCTTACTGGCTCAAGAGAATTAACGAGAAATATTCTGCTCGTCATGAAGTTTGCAGAAACAAAGTAAAAAAGTCAACTGAAAGGCAAGACTACTTTGCTGGGAACCCATGATTCTGTAAATAACGGGATTTCACTGATCTGACTTTCTTGAGCAAAATTATTCTGTGGAAATGACATTTCCATACGATTGGAAATCTCAAAAATATTTTCAAACTTTTAAAGGTCATTTGATGTAAATATTCCTAAATGGAGGACACATTTTCCTTATTTTTTTAAAATTGATTTCAGAGAGAGGGAGGGAGGGAGAGAAACATCAATGGGGCTATCTCTTGCACGTGGTGATTGAGCCCACAACCCGGGAGAGGTGAACCTCAGACGACATCCTGAGCATTTCAGGAGAGCAGTACCGGGCTAACTTCCTGCTTTGCTCGGTGGTACGGTTCTGAGTTGATTGGCCCACCCCTGCCCTCTCTCGAACCCTGCCGGACCAGGACACACGGGGACCTCGTCGCTTCCCTCCCTCCCACCTGTAGGCTTCAGGGACTTTCCCAACCCCCTACTTTTTTCTCGCTCCCTGTGACCTGGAGGGCATCAGGGCCTCAGACTCTGCCGGCTGCTCGTTCTACATTCTATGAAAGCCCCGGTGTGCTTGGCCGGGAACTTCTCTACCCCCCGGAAAGGTCTCGGGGTGACGACCTCGGAACCTTTTCTCTCTCTCTCCAGGTTGGCTGAGGGAAAAGGAAGACGCTCCTTGCTCCCTCCCCAGCTTTTCGGTGGCCCTTCCCTCCGGTCATGGGGACCTCTCAGTCCTTTAAACCCCCTTGAAACACCTCTAGGTGTCTCCTCGCCAGTCTCTCGACCCTTGGTCTTTCCGGCTACATCAAACCGAAGAAGCTCCGCCTGCCACAATATGAACCTGTGGCCCCAAAATGGCACTTTCAGTTCCAATACCCCCCAAGACCCAGATCATTTTTGCCACCGGACAGGGAGGCCTCAGAGATCCCTACGAACAGGCTTTCCCTGCCCCCACCCCCGCTCTCACCCCTCGCTCTGCTCCTCATGTCCCACCATCAGATCCTCCTCGCAAAGTCCTCGTCTCCCTCTCCAGCCGGTCCTCAGCCCCGTTCTCTGTCTTCTGACTCTTTCAACCCAGCGCATCACTCATGTCCACCCCTCCCGCTCCCTCCTTCCGCCCCTTACACCTGCCGCACAACCCGCTCCCCACAATCTGCCTCTGAGAACTCCACGCCCGCCTTCCCCTGTGCGCTCACAGGTGCTGCCATTCCTCACTTTCTGATTTCCTCAAATCCAAAAAACGCCTCGGCTTTCTCTTCAGACCCTCTAAACCAGCAGCCGCCGCCTTCTCCCCAGGCCCCGAGAGCCCAAATCCTGAGAACGTGAGCTCCAAAACAGCCTTCCCATCCAACGCTCACTCTCAGCCACCCAGAGGCTGCCTTCCTCATCAGCTTCTTCTCTTCCCGCATCCATTCTCCCTCTGGGGGGTGGGGGGGGGCAGCAGGAGCGGAGGGCACAGTCTGAGTCCACGTCCCATTCTCACGTCCAGCCTCGCAGACGGAGAGGCATCTCAGGTTGCTTTTTCCACTGACCTGCCACCTTTACTCCCCACACACGCCGCAACCTTCATAAAATAGATGCAGGTTCACACACCCCTCAAAATGGCCTCGTTAACCCAACCTTTAAGGTTTTTACTAACAGAGGAGGAGACCCAATTCAGAATCAAAGGCGAGAGCAGGCCGCGGCTGAGGCCCAGAAGGCCTCCCAGCTCCCAGCCACGGCTCTCAGGAGCCCCAAACGAAGTGTCAGCCCTCCAACCAGGTAAGTCAGGGGCGACGCCTCCTCCGGGCCGTGCTTCAGATGCAGCAAGGAAGGACACTGAGCCGAGCCCTGCTCAAACCCGAGACCCCGCCTGGGCCCTGCCCAAGGTGCGGAAGGGAACGCAAGAATCAAGTCAAAGATTTTTTTAAAAATAATTTTATTGATTTTTCACAGAGAGGAAGGCAGAGGGATAGAAAGTTAGAAACATTGAGAGAGAGACATCGATCAGCCGCCTCCTGCACTCCCCACACTGGGGATGTGCCCGCAACCAATGTACGTGCCCTTCACCAGAATCAAACCCAGGACCCTTCAGTCTGCAGGCTGACGCTCTATCCACTGAGCCAAACCAGCTTCGGCTCAAGTCAAAGATTTGAAATACAAAGAAGCAGAAAACACTCAACTGGAAAAGCAAAAAGAATCCAACAATTTGAAGATAGTGTAAGGAGCCTCTGGGACAACTTCAAGCACACCAACATCAGAATTGTGGGGGTGCCAGAAGAAGAGAGATCAAGATACTGAAAACCTATCTGAAGAAATAATGACCAAAAACCTCCCCCACCTGGTGAAAGAAATAGACTTACAAGTCCAGGAAGCGCACAGAGCCCCAAAGAGGACCACACCAAGACACATCATAATTAAAATGCCAGGAGCAAAAGACAAAGAGAGACTATTAAAAGCAGCAACAGAGAAACAGTTAATTACCTACAAAGTAGCACCCATATGATTGTCAGCTGATTTCTCAACAGAAACTATGCAGGCCAGATGGGAGTGGCAAGAAATACTCAAAGTGATGAATAGCAAGAACGTAAACCAAGATTATTCTACCCAGCAAAGCTATCATTCAGAATTGAAGGGCAGATAAAGAGCTTCACAGATAAAATAAAAAAAATAAAAAATAAAGGAGTTCATCAACACCAAACCAGTATTATATGAAATGCTGAAAGGTACTCTTTAAGAAGAGGAAGAAGAAGAAAAAGGTAAAGATAAAAATTATGAACAACAAATACATTTCTATCAGCAAATGAATCTAAAAATCTAGTGAATTAAAAATCTGATGAACAGAATAAACTGGTGAATATAATAGAATCAGGGGCATAGAAAGGCAGTGGACTGACAATTCTCAGGGGGAAAGGGGTGAGGGGGATGCAGGGAGAGACTGGACAAAAATCGTACACCTATGGATGAGGACAATGCCAGGGGAGGTAAGGGCAGTGGATGGGGTAGGAACCGGGTAGAGGGGAGCTATGGGGGCAAGAAGAGGAACAATTGTAATAATCTGAACAATACAGATTTATTAAATTAAAAAAAAGAAAGAAATTTTCTCCTTTCTCAGGCTCACTGGGTACCCTTACCTCCAGGTTCACAACTTTAGTCTTCCTGCAAGGATATATGGCGATGAGAACCCCCTCTCTAAGCCTTTAGATCTCAAGGCCAGCATGCTCACCCCTTTAATGCTCTGACAACGGCTCTGACCTCAGCGCCTTCTCACCCCGCCACCCTCCCCCACTCCCCCCTCCCAAAGAATAACTTTCTTGACAGCCCAGCTTCCTTCAGTCTGACTGTTATTAGAAACGGAGACCACTATCTCCAGGGAAAATGGGCAGTTTCCTTACAGTCTGGTGGAGACCACTATCTCCAGGGAAAATGGGCAGTTTAACATCCGAGCGGCCAGAGGCCTGGGAACGGGCTGGGGCCTGCTCCCTCCTCCTGCCTTTTCTCCAGCCTCCTCTCCCACTGCTCCTCCCCCCCCCTTCCCTTGGAGAACAGCCCCTTCTAACAGTCCCTCCCACTTCCACGGCCATACAATCTCAAACTCTCATCTGTCACCCCTTACTGGGATTGCCATGGCGACTACCCTCTGAGCTTGGAGGGCGGAACCGGAAAAAGGAATCTCACACCCGTTAGTCCACCTCTTCCCCTTCCACCTTTCAGCCTGTCTCGGTGACCAGCGATTTTTCTTCCTTTGCGGGGAAATCACCCACATCTGTCTCCCGGGCAGCTGGACAGGACCCTGTACTCTCGTCTCTCTCTCACCGACAACAACATCCCCTGCTTTGGCTTTCCGACCTCTCTTCAATCTGACAGTGGCCCCGCTTTCGGCTCTCAGCGCAGCTGGTCTCCAAACGCTAAACATCGAATGGAGCCTCCATGCCCCTCCCACCCTGTCTTCGGGGAAAAGAAAAGGCCAATCTTCTCTTAGGAGCACATCCTTAGCGCGCCATTTGCCTTGGACTGACCTTCGCCCCCCGGGCACCAATGAGACTGAGCGCCACGCGCCAGGACAGCCCCTACCTCTCGGCCCCTTCGAGATCCTGTCTGGGCGGCCTTTCGTCCTCCAAACCCCGAGGACAATGCCCCTTCCCCGGGAGACCGCTTCCCTGCTTTTGCCCATATGAGAGCACTCTTTTCTTTTTCTTTATTGATTTTTTACAGAGAGGAAGGGAGAAGGATAGAAAGCTAGAAACATCAATGAGAGAGAAACACTGATCAGCTGCCTCCTGCACGCCCCCTACTGAAGATGTGCCCGAAACCAAGGTACACGCCCTTGACCAGAATCGAACCTGGGACCTTTTATTCCGAAGGCCACGCTCTATCCGCTGAGCCAAACCGGTTTCGGCACATGAGGGCACTCTTACAACAACACGCTGATCATCCCCCCGCCCCTTTCCTACTTCTCGCCTCTCAGTCCTCCTGGGGGCTGGGCCTGCGGCAAGGAAAGAGGAAAGGCACCCTAACACCCGCATGGGAGGGGCCTTCCCCAGTCATCCTGTCCCCCCTCCTGCAGCACAGATACCAGGAACCCACCACTGTGTCACCTCTCACACAGTAAGCCAGACAAACCTCCACTCAAAGCACTGCCTGCCTGCACTTCTACCCCCCGGACCTCTCTCTCAGGCTCACCAAATGTCTCCCGCCCGCCATCCCCGAAGAGGACTCAGCGCCACCTCCAGGACCTGATGACCCATCATTCCTCCCAGGCTAAATTCCGCCATTTCCTGCCGTGCATCCTGGAGGACAGGTCCCGGTGGCGACCGCGATCTGCTCCCCCAGAAGATTTACACTCAGGAGATCTTACCTGGCAAGGGACCCTTCAAATTTTCACTCCGGAAGAAGCTGTGTATTTTTTTTCAGAACAGAATGCAGGCGTTTGCCAACCAGAAGGTGGGAGAGACCTATCTGGCCTTGAATTCAGAACCAGAGACACCTATGTCACCAGAATCCTTAAGACCCCAGGTAGATGCCCCTGATGACGTCTCCCCCACCCCCCAAGAAGGAAGCAGCTACAAAGACAGACCTTTGCTCCCTGACCTTGCCCGGACTCTCATTTTTTTTTTAAAAATATATTTTATTGATTTTTTACAGAGGAAGGGAGAGGGATAGAGAGTTAGAAACATCGATGAGAGAGAGACATCGATCAGCTGCCTCCTGCACGCCCCCTATTGGGGATGTGCCAGCAACCAAGGTACATGCCCTTAACTGGAATCAAACCTGGGACTTTTCAGTCCGAAGACCGACGATCTATCCACTGAGCCAAACCAGTTTCGGCTCAATTTTTTACTATTACCAAAAGTCTGGAATGACAGGTCCTCCCTTCCCCCAACTGG
This sequence comes from Lasiurus cinereus, assembly GCA_011751065.1. Classification (NCBI taxonomy): domain Eukaryota; kingdom Metazoa; phylum Chordata; class Mammalia; order Chiroptera; family Vespertilionidae; genus Lasiurus; species Lasiurus cinereus. The sequence goes on along the minus strand of JAAGEH010000125.1, from coordinate 32,555,467 downwards.
TGGGCAAAGTATGACACAACCTGCGGCCTGGACATTCCTGGACACCTAACCAGGCACCCAATATGGACCATACATTGAACCACCACTCAGCACCTGCCAAACATCCTAAGCCCTTGTTCCCATACGACCATCCATTAAGCTGCCAATCAGCGCATGCCCAGTACACTAAGCCCCATTCCTTCCCATTCCTCCCCTCCAAAGGCGTGTTCACCTCTGCACGTGTTGCTGCTCTCCCCTTGGGAGACAGCCCGGCAGGTCTGTTTCCCCTAATAAAGCCTGTAATCCTGGTTTTCGGCTCCCGATTGATTTTGTCACTGGGCAATACACCCTGACTGGGAATCACATTGGCGACCTCCTGGTACATGGGATGATGCTCAACCAACTAAGCCACACGGCTGGGTTCTTT
>JAAGEH010000125.1:32534304-32544799 GCA_011751065.1 Lasiurus cinereus | reverse complement strand
GTGTGTGTGTGTGTGTGATGGGCTCAGCCATTCTGTGTGTGTGTGTGATGGGCTCAGCCACCCTCTGTGTGTGTGTGTGTGTGTGTGTGTGTATGTGTGTGTGTGATGGGCTCAGTCATTCTGTGTGTGTGTGTGTGTGTGTGTGTGTGTGTGTGTGTGTCGTGTGTGAGCATCAGTGGGCAGTATTGATGGTAATTCACAGAGCTGTCCTGCAAGGGGCACCAGCTCAATGGAAAAGAGATCCCCAGGGTTGCCCAGACTGGTTTGGCTCAGTGGATAGAGCGTCGGCCTGCAGACTGAAAGGTCCCAGGTTCGATTCCGGTCAAGGGCATGTATCTTGATTGTGGGCATGTCCCCAGTGGGGGGCATGCAGGAGGTGGCTGATCGATGTCTCTCTCATCAATGTTTCTAACTCTCTATTCCTCTCCTTTCCTCTCTGTAAAAAAACAATAAAATATATTTTTTAAAAAAAGGGATCTCGCCAGGCTGTGAATTGGGGCTGGGGAGGTGAGCTGCAGGCCGCCCCTCTGGGGGCTTCCCAGAGCGGAGTCCTGCCTGACCAGCGGGTGTGGGGAGAGGGGAAGAATGGACGTGTACACAGCCCTCACTTGCCACGCTCTGAGCACTTCAGCTTCAATCAGGAGCCAGGTGTCAGGAGCCCCCTGGTGCAGACGGGGCAGCCAGGGCCCCTCTGCCTCCAGCACCTGGGTTCTGGTCTGGGTCTCCTCCGGCTGCCTCTCTTGGGGACCCCGATGAAGTATTGGACCTAAAGCTCCCTCTTGCCATGCCACTGCTACCCCCCATCGCACCAGCCACGAGCCCCAGCCTGAGAGCTCCCACCGGAGAGGGGGTGAGCGTGGCCAGCAGCTAACAGTACGCCGAGGCGGCTGCTCAATGCGGGGGGCGCTGACCCGGGGTGGGGGGACCTCACAGACCTGGGCTGGGAGGAGGGACATTGGGGACGGTGTCGGTGTCCTCAAGGGAGGGGGTGGGTGCACAGGGCTGGAGTGGAGCAGAGGGGAGGCTTAGCAACTGGAAGAGTGGGTTCTTTCCTTAAAACGCTGCTGTCCGCTAGGACGGAATGGTAGGGAGACGGGGTGTCCGCTCTTACCATGCTTATCACACGGGCAGTGGCTAATGTGACCGTGTGGGCGGGTCTCCCAGAGTGTGGGTGTAGACCGCACACACAGAGCACATGCGTGTGATTCCATGTCCCTGGAGCCCAGCAAAGTGGGGACAAACACACGGTGGCAGTGAGAGCAGAGGGGACTTGGCCTCGGTGGTGGTCACGTGGGTGGGTGGATGCTGAGGTCAAGTTCACGGAGTTGATGCTACAGGCGTGCACACGCCCCAGCGGTTATACCGCAGTTAAACAAGGACAGAGCAGCGTCTCTCCTGACCTGGGAGCTCTGGGGGCCAGGTAGGGGGAGCTCGGCCTGTTCCCAAAGTCGGGGTGGCCACTTTCCGTCCCCCTGGCGTGCAGAGCCAGACCCGTGGGGTGATTGACAGGTGCCCCTGGTTCCTGACCTCCGCCTGCCCAGGGGGCGGGGACGGTGAGGGCAGGACTCCTGTGAGGCTGCTGCAGCCCCGAGGCCACCTCAGCGGGCACACGGCCCCCCGCCTGCTGGTGCCCCTGTCTGCCTCCCCCAGTCCCGCCTCCTCCCCGCCCGCCTGCCGGCCGCTCACCGGAGATGGCCTCCTTGGGCAGGTGGCGGGAAATGGCCTTGCTGTCCGTCAGGGGCGTGAGGATGGCGGCCGTGTTGCCCAGCATGCTCCCGATCCCCAGCATCAGCAGCATGAAGAAGTACAGCACCGACCACAGCTGCGACACCTCCATGTTCTTGATGGCCTCGGTGTAGACGATGAAAGCCAGGCCGGTGCCCTGGACGGCCTGCCCCCGCAGGGACAAGTCCCCAGTCACACACCCAGGGACGCACAGCTCCTCGGGCACTCCCGGTGCTAAGCTGTGGGGGACCCCAGAGCCGGCTCTCCCACCTGCACACCAGCCCCCCACCTGCGCCCCCCAGGACAAATGTTTACAACTGCGCTTTCAGGCTGTAGACACCTGGGTGCCGGTTGTATGATTCTCTGTCCTTTCTGCCTTTTCTTATTTTTCTTATTTTATTTTTTTCCACCACCTCCCCCTCCTTTCTGCCTTTTTTAAAAAATATATATTTTCATTGATTTTTTTGCAGAGAGGAAGGGAGAGGGACAGAGAGCCAGAAACATCGATGCGAGAGAAACATCGATCAGCTGCCTCCTGCACGCCCCCTACTGGGGATGTGCCCACAACCAAGGCATATGCCCTTGACCAGAATGGAACCTGGGACCTTTCAGTCCACAGGCTGATGCTCTATCCACTGAGCCACACCGGTTAGGGCCCTTTCTGCTTTTTTAACATTTAAAAGGAAAAGAAAGGAAGGGCAGGGAGCACCCAAAGGGACCGAAGCAGCCGGGAAAGCGGGGGTGGGGGGGTGGGGGTGGGGGATCTGTTCTCCCTTCTCCTGCCAGCGCCTCACCGTGTCCAGCTCGGCCTCCAGGCTGCAGTTTTTAATCAGCGGGAACACCTTGCTGTACGGGCCGGGGTAGGTGGAGGCCAGGTAGTCCTTCACCTGCTCCAGGTTGCTGGTGGTCAGGAAGCCATCCTCCAGGTCGAAGGAGTTGGTCAGCAGCAGGATCACCCTGCGGGCAGAGCACCAGACTGACCACCTCCGCCAGCGGGAGGCCGCCGACACCGCCTGCTGAGGGCTCGGGTGCACAGTCCACCCGCCTCCTCTTCTCTGAGGAATCTGGTGATGGCCAACCTTTTACCTATTTCAGAAAATATACTTGTATTGATTTCAGAGAGGAAGGGAGAGGGAGAGAGAGAGGAATGTCAGCAATGAGAGAAAAATCATTGCTCGGCTGCCCCCTGCACGCCCCGCCATGGGGATGGAGCCCACAGTTTGGGAATCGAACCCTGACCTCCTGGTTCCTAGGTGGACGCTCAACCACTGAGCCACACCGCCGGCCGGGCAATTGCTGACCTTTTAAAGGGCAAGGTGTTTAGAGAGGCTCTGAAGAAGCCTCGCATAGAAACAGTGGTGACAAGAGGAACCAACTGCACAGCGGGCTCTGTGACTGTGGCCGGCTCTGGCCGGCTCTGGCCGGTAGAACGTCTGTGATGAGAAATGTCCCAGGTCCCTGCCATCCATCCACTGCGGCCCCCAGGAGCCACAGGCGGCCCTGAGGAACTGATTTAATCAAAGTCTAAGTCCGTTTAAGGAAGCGGTAAGTTGACATTTAACCCTGGCAGCTAGTGACCCACTGTTGGACAGTGTGCCTGTGGGTGTTTCTCGCATCTGGGAATGATCAGAGAGCAGCTTCTGGATTCTCCACGGCTCAGCCAGGGAGCTTTCAGCTGCTTCTGGGGGAAAGGGGCCGAAGAAATGAAGGCTGGGTGTGGATGCCCTGCCTGCTGAGGGCTCTGAGTACTGGGTGCCCCTCCCTTCGGCATACAGCTGCTGCGGGTGGTGGGCGGAGCCTGCATTCAACCCTGGATGGAGGAATACAAGGCGGGTGCCTGGTGCCTCACATCCCTTTTCTGCTAGAGAGCAGTCCAGTTCCTGAGTAGGAACTGCTGGGGATTGAGAAACTGAAAGAAAGAGACAGACACAGAGAGAGAAGGAAAAAGCTGGGGCCGGGTGGGACCACTGTCCTCTGAAGGAGGGACAGGGACCCAGAGCCAATACAGTGTGTTTATTTTATACAGCAAAACCCAGGAAGTTTCACTAAAGATCAAGACAAAGGAGATTATGTGCATTCTTGGTGGGCTGGAGTCTTATGCATTCCTGGTGTTTGGCTGGATTTAGATAACAAAACCCACTCCCTGGCGCCTGGGCCGAAGGTCAAGCTGACAACACTCCTGCCTCTGGCAAGGTGTGTTTCCAGAACGTGGCTCTGCCAACGCCTCTAGATTCAGCTGACGATCATTAAAGAAATGCTCAGGTGCCTTCCCAGGCGCCCTCTACACCTGGGTGCCAGGCCTCCGCCTCCTCTTCCCAGTGCCCCTTCAGCTCGAGCTTTGGAGCCTCGCCTGCCCCTCTCGGCCTGGCTCCCCTCCACCCCCTTAGCCCCCCATCCCCTCACCTGGTGGCCCGGCTTACTTGTTCAAGCAGCTCTCGTAGTTGAAGGTGGCCTTGAAGCCGTAGATGGAGAAGGTCACGATGCTGGCGAATATGGAGGTGGAGCTGTTGATGAGGGACACGATGATGGCATGCTTCTGGCAGTTGTTGGAGGGCTCGTTGTAGCTGGCGAAGGCGATCAGGCTGCCGAACCCCAGGCCGAGCGAGAAGAAGATCTGGGTAGCTGCGTTGATCCAGGCCTTGGGGTTGGCCAACTGCTCCAGCTGGAAGCCGGCGGGGACAGGGCTGTGAGCCCAGGGGCGATCCCCGCTTCTTGGGCAGGGGAGGGAGGGAGGGATGCCCTGGAGGACCCCACCTGGCACAGCCGGGCCTGGGGGTGGAGACCAGCTTTCCTGGCTCAGGCCGGTGCCCCGCCCCCTCCTTAGCGGATGAAACATCCCTTCAGCCTCGTCCCCACAGCTCCTTCCCGGGGGGAGGTGTGCAGTGGAAAGTGTAGGGTGAAATCACTTAAAAAGGACCCGGGCCGCCGATGTATGAGCCGGGCACTGTATGGGCCTGGGCCTCCCGAGATGGAGGTGGTGGGGCTCGGTGGTGAGGCTGAGGTCTGAGTTGAACCCCGGTAATGTGGCGGGTGGGAGGGAGGGGCCTCTTGGGCGTGCTGCTACCACAGCCATTTGTTTCCAGGGGCGCGATTTGCTAAAGGAAGAATCTGTCCTGCCCCCAAGGCAACCGTGAGGAAGACTGGGGAGGGACCCCGAAACCCCTGCCGAGAGCGGATTTGCCCCGAAGGGAACCCGAGATGATGCTCGCGGCAGATAAGTTAGCCCACAGGCTGGACGGCGAGGCTGGGTGAGACGGGCCAGGAGGCCAGACGTGGGCAGCAGTCGCGGGGGGCAGTGAGGACGAGGATGGGAGCCGATGGAAGACGCAATGCCCCAGAAGCCCCAGGGCTTGGGGACTGCCTGGCTGAGGGCGACTAGCACCCACCCACGGCCTGGGGGCTCCCACCAGCCTCCTGGGTTCACCCCCACCCCCTCCGTCTGGCCCTCTCCGCCCTCAGGCCCCGTCCCTCCAGCGGTACCTTGGGGGTGAACATGTACAGCAGGCCGTTGGTGGCCCCATGGAGCGTGAGGCCCCTGATCAGGTAGATGATGAGCACGCAGTAGGGCAGCGACGCGGTGAAATACACCACCTGCGGGCACCGGAGGGCAGAGTCAGCCTCGGCGGGGAGGTGTAGCCGAGGCCCTGTTTGCCTACAGCCGCCCGGCCCGCTGCCCGGGAAACACCAGGCTCAGGCTGCGGGCAGCCGGGAAGGCATGGCATCTCGTCAGGTCCTGCGTCTGGGCTGGGAGATGGTGGTGGGACGCGGTGGCCAGGCCTGGAAGTGCCAGGAAATCCCCGGTGCCACAGAGAAGAGGAACCCAGAGCTGAGGCTCGGCCCTCCACGTCCCTTCAACCAGACCTCGTCCTGGGAAGGACAGGGACCGCCCTCAAGCACATCCATCACATCAACGTGTGCGCATTTCAAAACTCAGCAGGACCTTGGGGGGGGGGGGTGGGGGGGTGAGCAGGGACTGAGACGGCGGAGGGGCAAAAGCTCTTAGGCCAGTGGTTCTCAACCTTCCTAATGCCGCGACCCTTTAAGACAGTTCCTCATGTGGTGGTGACCCCCAGCCATAAAATTATTTTTGTTGCTACTTCATCACTGTCATTTTGCAACTGTTATGAATCGTATCTGTGTTTTCCAATGGTCTCAGGCGACCCCTGTGAAAGTGTTGTTCGACCCCCACAGGGGTCGGGACCCACAGGTTGAGAACCGCTGTCTTAGGCGGTGCCCATGGGCAGCGAGGCCTGAGAGCCGGGCAGGTGTTTCCGGGAAATCTTCAACCATCGAAGGTTTTATGGGAGGAAAACCCCCCTGTCTGGTTGCTGAGCGCTACTGGGCGGGGTGCTGAGGGGCTGGCTGGCCAGAAATGCTGTCTTTTCAGGGAGGGAAAGGCCTGGTGTTGAGACTGAAGCTGCACCTCGGACCACCTTTGTAGTTAGTTACTTGGCAGGTGGTTTGTGCCAGTGCACCGCCCGCCTCCCCCAGCCAGCTCTGCCCCCGCTGGCAGGGAACAGCCTGGGCCCCCCGACTCCCCCTCTCCCCCCATACTCTCGGTCCCTCCCCCCCAGCCTTGCCCCCACCTTGCCGGTGGACTCGGTGCCCCTCAGGATGCACAGGTAGACCACGAGCCAGGCCAGCAGGAGGCAGAGCGCGGGCTCCCACTGCAGGCTGCCGCTGTCCTGGATGGACGGCGAGATGTTGAGGGTCTTCCGGTACCAGAAGTACTTGGTGGAGGAGGCTTGCTCACACTCGGCGTCAAAGCCCGTGCGGTTGGCGTTCAGTGGGCACACGGACCACGGCAGCGGGTCCTGGGGTCAACACAGCATCGCACAGAGAGGTGAGGGCTGAGGTGAAGGTCAGGGGGGGAAAGGAGAAGGGGGAGGGGGCCCTCACCCAGGGCTCTGGGAGGAGAAGGGAGCTGGTCCCTAAGGGCAGGCGGTGGGAGCCCCCAAAGGCAGCCAGGGAGTCGGAGGATCTGTGAAGGGCACAGATGAGGTGGGGAGGAGGGGGGGGCAGGGAAGGGAGGGGGTGCTTGAGGGGCTCCACACGCCTTACAGTCCTAAGGGTGTTTTTTGAGGATCACTGAACTCTACTGCGAGTCAGAGAGACTGAGAACACACACGGACAAGGGCCAGACCCCCTCCGACCCCGCAGCCCGGCTGGCATAGCTCAGTGGTTGAACATCAAACTATGAACCAGGAGGTCACAGTTCGATTCTTGGTCAGGGCACGTGCCCAGGTTTCAAGCTGGATCCCCAGTAGGGAGCGTACAGGAGGCAGCTGATCAATGATTCTCTCTCATCATTGATGTTTTTCTCTCTCTCTCTCCCCACTCCCTTCCTCTCTGAAATCAATTAAAAAAAAACAAAACTCTGACCTGAAACCTCCCACCTGTCCCAGTGGCCGCCTCCCACCTCTCTGTCCTGCTCCGCCCCTGGCTCCACCCCTCATCCTGGCCCCGCCCCACATTCTGGCTCCACCCCATGCTCTGGCCCCGCCCCATGCTCTGGCCCCGCCCCACGCCCTGGCCCCGCCCCCTCACCTGGAAGGAGTGGAAGAGGTACCAGAAAGCCCAGGCGTTGATGACGTTGTAGTACATGGACAGGAAGAAGGACACCACCACGCTGGCCACGCCTGTCGGAAGCAGAGGACGCTGAGGGCCTGTCCCCGCCCACCTGACCCACAGCCTTGTCCCCCCTGTCTCCCCCAATCCCTACATGCGCCCAGGACACCCCTGCAGTGACCGCCCAGGGCTGGCAGAACCTCCTCAGCAGGTGTGTGGAGCTCCCGTGACCAGGGCCCTGTGAGCACTGCTAAGGGTTGTCCTCCTCCGGCTTCTCTCTCCCGGCTCCTGGGACAGGAGGGGTGACATTTCTTGGAGCCCCGAGTGCCAGCTGCTGTGCTGAGAACTGTATGCGCCGTGGGCGTCATCATCCCTCACAGAAGGGAGAATTCAGGCACAGAGCTCCCCTGAGTCAGGTCACCTGGGCCACTTCCCCCCTCCCCCCGGGGTGGCAGGGAGCAGGGGTGTCGGGTGCACGAGACAGGAGGGAGGCTGTCCCGCACCGTCAGGCCTGCAGGGGTCCCGGGTGGGAGTGGGAGAGTGAGGGGAGCGGAGAGCAGAGCAGAGGGACGGCTGACAACCAGCGGTGTCTGCAGGCGCCCACCCTGTGTGCGTCTCTGCCCAAGCCCTCGCTCCGGGGCATCTCCTTAGGAGTTTGACACTGGCCATGGGCTGTATTCACACCGCGGTGTCAGCAAACGCTACTCGGCAGGCCTCCCTGCACCCCACCCGGAGAGCTGGAGGCTAAACATTCACCAGCCGCCCCCCCCTCCCCGTTTGGCACAAACATCTGGCCTCTTTTCCAGGGCACAGCAGGCGATGCCTCGGAGAAGCCCTCTGGGATTGCGTGCTGGGCTGACTGTCAAACCACACACCTCGGCGCTAAACATTAACAGCCACGCACCATGGGGCGGCAGTTGGGGTTGGACGATGATTGTGAGGGCACTGGGCACACCTCAGGAGAGTGGTGTTGGAGTGAGAAAGTCACGTACAAGTTTGCGCCCTCCCTGGCCCCGGGAGGTCACTATGGCATCCTGTCTGGGGCGGGACCGCTGGCAGAACCCAGCAGGGGCATCGCTGGTCAAAGTTCCTCCTGCCGGCAGAGGCAGCCCAGGCGCCCGAGGGTGTGAAGGCAGGTTAACCATCTCCCCAGGGTGCCCAGGCCCCGGACTCAGGTGGCTCAGGGCGGGCATGTGCCCAGCTCCCGTCCACCAGAGAGATTGATGACAGCCCCACAGCCCCTCAGTGGTGGGAAGGAGATTAAACGAGCCGATGTCTGAGCCTCTGCTCTCCAGGCCAGCTCCTGGCACACGCAGTACTCACCGAGAGGAGGTGCCATTCACAGCCAGCAGGGGGCAGTGCCCGGAGGACATGGAGGCACAGCTCCAGGGTGCAGCTGTCTCCTCTGTACAGACTAGCTACCTGCGGTCTGGGGGAGCCGTGTGGTCTCAGTTCCCCAGCTGTGCGTCCTCCCTTCCTCGCTTCTGTTCCATGGTGGTCAGTCCCTCCTGGACCATCTGACCACCCCACTCAAGGGCTCTCTTTTGGGCCTTGTGCTTACCCTTTGCTCCCACCCTGACCAGGGCTGGCCAGGACACAGGGAGGGGGTCTCCGGGTGGGGGAGGGCTGGAGAGCAACACCTACCAACACCGCTCAGGTAGGGGCTGATGGTCCTCCAGGCGCCGATGCTGCCCTGGCGCATGCGTTGTCCAACCGCCAGTTCCAGGTACAGGAGCGGCATGCCCTCCACGATGAGCATGATGAGGTAGGGCACCAGGAAGCTCCCTGTGGGCATCCAGAGCCAACGACCAGGTCACCAATGGGCTGTACTCCACAACCACCAACTTCCCAGCCAACAGCCTTCCCTCCTCTCTCCCTCCCTCCCTTCCATCTCTCCACTTGCTCATCCTCCACCTTCTTCCTTAACACTCTTCCATCTGTCATTCCTCTCATCCATTCATCCATCCATCCATCCATCATCCATCCATCCATCCATCCATTATCCATCCATCCATCCATCCATCATCTATCCATCCATCCATCCATTCATCATTCATCATCCATCATCCATCATCCATCCATCCATCTATCCATCATCCATCCACCCATCTATCCATCTATCTTTCCAGCCATCTGTCCTTGGGTGATGACACCCAGCCATGAAAATCTTTGTGGCCCATTTTACCGAGCATGTTGGAACTCTGTGTCTGCGAGGCAGTTCATGGCAGGGAGGTGCGACACAAACATTGGTTTTCCTACCCACCTCTTCTAACCAATAAGGTTTGTCTAAAGATTCTTTAAAAATCACAACAAAGGCTCCAACTCAGGTGTTTGCTAGTGTTTTTTTTCTCTCGCCTGGGTAGTGACAGCTCAGTGTAGCACTGTCGCGCCAGGAAAATCTGAAATCGTCATCATTAAAGTAGCTGGTGAACGTTGTAGCTCATATTAACAGTGCTCGGAATTATTTTACTAACTGGTCTTTAAGGTGACAATGTAGAGTTTCATCAGTTTGATTATATTTCAAATGAGGAATGCAAGTGGTCTTTAAGGAAAGTATGTTTTTTATAGGGGGAGGGGTTGGTTTTTGTGTGTGTGTGTGTGTTCTTATCTGAAAGAAGATGAAATGTTTGAAATCCAAGTATGATGTGGGAGGCAGTTAGACAAGACCTGAACAGAGCAAGGATGATGGGTCAGGTGCAGGGGTCAGATGCAGAGGTCACGAGGGTACAAGGCCTCGGCTGCCTAGTAATAGGTGGAACTGGGAACACAGGAATCTCACCCCAGGTAAACTCTCCTCGCCTAGCATTTCGCTGGCTGGCGTGGTTTCGACCTCCTGACCTTTCCTCTAGGCCTCAGTGGTACTTCTGCTCCAGGCCCGAAGGCCCAGCTGCACCGACGAAGGACTCCCTCCCCTGAGTTGACCCGTCAGCTGAGATCCGAAGACCTTAAAGGACACGCCTGGAAAGCTGATGAATATTCTACCGAGGTCCACCTCTGGGACCTCCCCTAAAATCTCCACCCTTAAAGGCGCTTAGGATGGAGGACCCAGAGAGCTCTCCCTCCCCAGCGCACCCCAGCACCTCCCACTCCCCACCTCCTCACTTCCTCACCCCTTTACCTCCCCACCCTCTCACCTCCCCATCTCCTCACCTCCCCACCTCCCCACTTCCTCACCCCTCTACCTCCCCACCCTCTCACCTCC
>JAAGEH010000125.1:32501436-32534294 GCA_011751065.1 Lasiurus cinereus | reverse complement strand
CACCTCCCCACTTCCTCACCCCTCTACCTCCCCACCCTCTCACCTCCGACCTGCCTCTGCTTCCTACTTCCCCACCTCCCTGGCTCATCACCTTCACCTTCCTCTCTCCTAAGCCCCAAGGACGCTTTTGCTTCTGTAACTTGTCTCCTGAGCCCTTTCTTGCACCATTCACTTCTACCTCTGTGACCTTCTAAGTAAACTTTCTCTTAGAGTGTGAGTCGACTCTTAGAGTGTGAGTCTCGACTCTGAATTCTTTCCTGCCAGAGCTCAAGTTCTGAGGTTGCTGAGTCCAGGTCCGGTCTGACCCCGAGGGTCTAACACCTGCTGCCATTCTCGCCACCAGCACGGGGACAATAGTTCTTACTGCTAAGAAGTGTAATAATTATTTGACAGGTTCCCAATTTCCACGTAGTGCCGGCTCCCCTTCCAGTGAGGGTATAAATATGTTGTATCACTAAAGCGGGTAAGTCACCTAACCACGTGTTTGTGTAAAAAGAGACTTTGCCAAGATTGATTTGACTGTTGAATCTTGAACATCCAGGCTCTTAAGGAGAACACCTCTTACGGGCCTGTAAACTGTGCATGACGGACAGTCTTATATTGCACACACTGCGGTCGGATCACGATAATTCTCGTGTTTTCTGTTCTAAGGCCTGTGGCCGATCACTTACCTCGCCACTGGGTAAAGTTAGCAACAAAACCACTGGTCCGCGATGTGGAAAAAAATGGCCAGGGAGTCCCCAACAGACAGAGCCTAGACCCCCACCTCCTTTTAGAGCACCTTTATGTGTATGTGTTTGTTTGTTTTTAATGTATTTTATGGATTTTTTACAGAGAGGAAAGGAGAGGGATAGAGAGCCAGAAACATCGATGAGAGATATCAATAAGCTGCCTCTTGCACGCCCCCCTGCTGGGGATGTGCCCGCAACCAAGATACATGCCCTTGACCGGAATCAAACCTGGGACCATTCAGTCCCCAGGCCGACGCTCTATCCACTGAGCCAAACCGGTTTCGGCTATGTGTATGCTTTTATACCTTCAGCCTAAAATTTCACTAAAGAAATGTTTTTATTGATTCTAGAGAGAGGGAAGGGAGGCTAGATGGAAACAGCCATCAGCTGCCTCCTGCACACCTCACACTGGAGGTTGAGTCTGCAACCTGGGCATGTGCCCTGACCAGGGAATCGAACTGGTGGCCTCTTGGTACACGGGTCAAGGCTCAAGCCCTGAGGCATACCAGCGGGGCCGAAAATTTCATTTTAATGAAACGGACTAATAATAAATTTCACACCCACTGATTCCTCAGGAGCCGTCTGTAGACAGGTGTACTCTTGGTGATAGTGGGGAGCCAGCGAACAGAGCTTTGGACACGCTACCCCCTCCCCCCCACCACTCCCACTGCCCCACACATGGACAGTGGCAGGCAGCCTGTGTATGTGGGGGGTGGGGTTACCACATCTGATACCATATCCCCCCTCCAAGCACATGCCTGACCCACTGCTTCTCCTGTTGGTCCCGCCCCTCCCGCTCCGCAGCCCTTCGGCCACGGCCACTGCTCCCCAGGCCTGCAGCTGTGAACCTGAGAAGAAGGTCCAGGGGGAGAGAGGGCAGGATCTGAATAATAAAACCCCCCGGGCGACAGGGCAGAGCTGACAGTCTGGTGACAGAGGAACCGGCCCTGAGAGCTCAAGGTAAACAATGAAATCCACGGCTACTTACATAAGCAGGTGACACAGAAACGCCTCCCCCGTGGGGGCCTGCTGCCCTATAACCCCTGGGGTCTGCCGGCCCGCTCCCGACACCCCATGCACCTCTGCGTCGCCCCGTCGCCCCGTTAGCAGCTGCAACATTCCACTAGGAAAACGGGTCCAGAATCCATTTCATCGTCCTTGGACGCCTGGCCTGCGGCCAGTTTTCTGCCACCTCCATGCCAGCTGTGGCCTGGAGCCTGCCCCAACTGGGTGGTTATTTCCTTGGGTGTAAATCCCAGAAGTCGGTGGCAGTGAACATGACCAGGCAGAGTCCCTGTGAGAGGCTCTCTCACTGCAGAGAGAAGGGGGAGCACAGGGCCCACACCACTAGGCCTCGGGGTTCTCCTGTTCCTCTAGCGCCTAGAACAAACCCTGCCCTCTCATAACTGGGCCCTGAAGACTCGCCAGCCACTCCCCCTCCTGCCCTGCAGAAAGGCATCTCAGCACCGTCTCAGGCTCCTCCCCCCAGCAAGGAGTCCATCAGGGGTCCCGCCCAGGGCATCCCGACAAGAAGGTGGTGTTGACACACCTGCTTGGGGCGGCATCCAGACTCTCAGGGGTCACCAGAAAAGTTCAAGGTGTTGAACAGTCACAGCAAGGTGCAGGAGAGCTTGTCCCTGTGACAGGCACCCTCCCACCCCCCATGGCCTCCTGTCTGTGGAGGCAGGCAGTCCCAGGCCTGGTGCCCAGATGGGAGCATGGGGCTCCATCATCCTGCCCCACAAATATCCAAGCACACAACTAGGACAATATGCAGAGAAAACGAACTTCAATATCTCAGACTGTCTACCAAAAACCCCACCCCTCAAAATGCATCATCTTTATCTATAAAAGCCTCATATGCAAAGTGTCCCTTTGGGAGTTCAACCAGCAGACGGTGAGTTCAATTGCTTGCAATGAATTGTGCTGACCACCAGGGGGCGGTGTGGAACGAAGGAAGGCCCCAGCTGGCAGCTGGAAGGCCCTGATGGGCCCTCATTGCCCGCCAGCCCTAGAGACCCTACTGTGCATAAATTTTGTGCACTGGACCTCTAGTAGGTCTATATGTATAACTCAAGACTTAAATAAAATTTCTAGAAGAAAACAGGGGAGAAAATCTTTCTGACCTTAGGCTAGTCCACATCAAAATGTGTCCTAGAGATGACACTGGAACCATTACCTATGAAAGAAAACATTGACAAACGGGATGTCCATTTAATTCTGCTCCATCAAAGACAACAATAGGAGAATAAAAAGCCACAGGCTGGGAGAAAATATTTACAAAACACATATCTGCTAAAGACTTTGTGCCTGGAACATATAACATGTAAGGGACTCTCAAAACTCAATAATGAGAGGGAAAAAAGGAACCCTGTACAAAAAAAAAACTGAGCAGACATTTTACCAAAGAAAACATTTCAATGGCAAACTGGCACGTGAAAAGATGCTCAACCTCAGCGCTCCCTAAGACGATGCAAATTCAACCCCAGTGAGATGCCACTGCACACCCGTCAGAATGGCTCAACCCGCAGATGCTGGGACCCCCGTCCCGTGCTGGGTGGGATGCTGCTGGATTCAGGAGCCACTTACTAACGCCAATACCAAATGCCCGGGAGGATTTGAGAACACCCACCGTTGCCAGGGAAACGGAATATGCTACAGCCTGTCTGAGAAGTTGTGGCAGTTTCTTTCTTTCTTTCTTTCTTTTTTAAATATATTTTATTGATTTTTTACAGAGAGGAAGGGAGAGGGATAGAGAGTTAGAAACATCGATGAGAGAGAGACATCGATCAGCCGCCGCCTGCACGCCCCCTACAGGGGATGTGCCCGCAACCAGGATGCATGCCCTTGACCGGAATCGAACCTGGGACCTTTCAGTTTGCAGGCCAACGCTCTATCCACTGAGCCAAACCGGTTTTGGCTGGCAGTTTCTTATAACTTAGCACACACTTAGGGACCCCACAATGATAACACTCACATTCACCCAAACCCCTGTGCGCGATGCGGACAGCAGCTCTCGTCACAGGTGTGGAAAACTGGAAACAGCCTAGTTACCCTTCTGTGGGTGAACAGGCAGCAAGCACCGGCACGTCCACACCCGGAGACTTAACGGCTCAGCAACGAAAAGGAACAAACTATGTATTGCAGCTCCCTTCAGCCCGGGAGCATCTCAGAGAAGCATCACGCTAAGGCAGTGGTCGGCAAACTCATTAGTCAACAGAGCGGCAAACCAAGGCTCGAGAGCCGCATGTGGCTCGAGAGCCGCCGTTTGCCGACCACTGTGCTCAGGGAAAGCAGCCAGAATCCAGGCTGTGCTCTGTGGGATTCCCTGTCTATGACATGCTGGGGAAAGCAACCCCGTAGGGACAGAAAACAGACCTGAGGGGGGGCAGGGGGAGGCAGGGAGTGGGGTGGGATTGACTCTAAAGGGCACGACTGTGGCGACGGTAACACAACCACTGCTGTGTCAACACTCACAGGACTGGACGCCCGGAAACCCCGGCATTCTCTGCAGGTAAATATGTGTGGGTAAAAGAGAAATCGGTTTGCAGTCCGTTTGAAAACACGGCCACTAACCCCCCCTCTTCTCCTGGGACTGCGCCCCGACCTCCCGCATGGACAAGTCCAGCATCGGGCTCAGCTCGGGGGGACCCCGGCAGCAGCAGGGAGAGGAGGACACAGGCCCGAGAAGGCGCCTGTGCTCCCGCGTGTCCTGGAGCACACAGCGTGGGGGATTCCACGCAGCCACACGCTGGGCAGCTGCTCCCATGAGGGGTGGCGTCCACGTTCCACCTGTGAGTCTGGCTGGCCTGAGATCCCTGGAATGGGAGGTGGGGAGAAGGATCCCTCATTCTCCCGGAACTCGGCCTGAGACCACCCTGTCAGGCACCCCGAGAAAGACCGAGGCCCCACCAAGTTAGCACCAACTTCCGATGTGTGAGGGCTGACCAGACCAGCAGAGAAACATGCAGCCCGCCCCCCCCCCACAAAAAAAAAACTGTGAGAAATAACTAATGGTGGTTCCAGCCACTATTTCTTGTTCTTTTTGTAAAAAAAATATTTTTTTAAATTGATTCAGAGAGGAAGGAAGAGAAACATCAGTGATGAGAGAAGGACTGATTGGCTGCCTCCTGCACGCCTCCTCCTGGGGATTCAGCTGGCAACCCTGGCATGTGCCTTGACCGGAGTGGAACCTGTGACCTCCTGGTTCATAGGTCGACGCTCCACCACGGGGCCACACCAGCTGGGCTTTTCTTCTTCTTCTTAATACTTCCGCGTGTGTTTGTCCTACAAACAAGGACATTCCTCACCTAATCCCAGGGCACTCGGCAAAACAAAAACATTAACGCTAAGCCCTGGCCGGGCAGACCGGTTGTGAGAGCATCGTCCCGATAGGTCGAGGTTGCATGCTCCCTCCCCGGTCAGGGCACATACAGGAAGCAACTAATAAATGCGTAGATAAGTGGAATCACAGATGGATGCCTCTGTCTCTAAAATCAATAAAAAAAAGTTAACGCTGAGAGAGGACTATTATTTTATCTGCAAACCTTTGAACTTTGATTTTCCTTTGTGTCCCTGCCCTCAGGAAGAGAGACAGAAGCACTGTGTAGACAATGGCTAGAACTTGGTCTCTACAAGTCGAGGGGATACTGTTTCTAGAAGAGCATCAGGCCATGATGAAGCAGGGACCATTCAAGAAGAAACAAGATTGCATGACGACGAAAAATAGGAACCCAGCCTTGAGGCATGATCCTGCAGCCCAGAGGGAAAGGGCGGAGAAGTGGGAACGAGACGAGGTGCGCTGAGGCACCCACAGAAAGCCCAGGGATTTCCCATCGGGAATGAGGACGCGCCTTCGCAGCAGCTGGAACGCATGTGCGTCTCCCAGGACGTCTCCCTGCGTGTGTCACCGGCGGGCTCACTGGTCCCACGTAAAGTGACGAAAACGTATTTCACACCTAGACCTAGAGCTCACACATGTTTGCGGTAAAAATTGCACAGAAGGGAGCCCAATACATGGGGATGGAAGATCTGACTGCAGGTGATTTTGTATTTGATGTCTGTGCTGTATTTTATTTGCATTTTTCTGTTTCCTGAATGGTATACCATGGAGAGGCAGTACATGTGTAACTCCAGCACGCAGAAATTCGTTATTCCGGAGCATGTGGCTACTTTTATTTTCCTAATGGTCCCACACAGCGCCTGATCTGTTTGCTAAGCCCAAGAATCTCACCAGAAGAGAAATTCCTGCTGTAAGACACGGGCCTCCGCCAGCCCCGGCATCTTGCTCGATCTCTCTGAGACCCCCAAAGAGACAAATCAGAGTCTGCCGCTCTCAGGGCCAAGTTTCCTCAGCTTCCCGACGCCCCCTCTACCAAGCCCAGCTGCACGGACACCCCTTTGTCCTCTCAAAGCCCACCTGCTGTGGCTCAGTTCCGGGGCAGGGGGGAGGTGGGGGCGGCTCACCCTGGCTCACCAGAGCTGGCTGTACCCCTCTCTTCCCAACCCCACATCCCCCCGGATGTGACTTTGCTAGTCTGCAATCGGCCATGCTGGGAGCATTTACACCAGGGTAATCAGCAAATGCCACAAACTAGGTCCTGCGCGACCCAAGCCCATTGTCCAACACCTACCAGCTCCCCCCACTGCCTGGCTCCCAGCAGCGGGTGCCTAGGAGGGGGGCTTCCTCTAAAGTGTGGTCCAGGGACCAGCAGCTTTGATGGGCACCAGCTGGGATACCGGAGACAGAATCTCTGGGCGTGGGGTCCAGCAGCTGACCAAGATCCTCCGCGCTGGAGAGAGAGCAGCAGGGGCTTTGAGGGGATGGGCATGAACCATGCTGTCCCACTGCCTGGTCAGGTAGCCCCTGATTCCCTGTCTTTGGGTTCAAAGAGCCCACAGAGAAAATTCAGGAGGAAAAAAAAAAAATCCGGATTTCCACCAGCCACACCAGCATTCAACTCGCCGCACGTTTCTTCCCGGTTCGAGCACGTGCTTCTACCACCACCAGCCGCTGGCGCCCTGTCCCCTGCACCTGAGCAGGTAGCACATTCGCATCTCCATTGCTTCCTGAACAACTGAGACTTGGACACGATCATCGCCGAGACCTGCGGCTTTTTCCGGAGGAGATTGTGTGGCTCCTGACAGCTGCACCCCCGCCCCGCCCCCCGCCCCCCCGCCAGCCTGCGGTGCAGAGGCGGCCGGTACCTGGCGCACAATCTGCAGAATTAACATTCCTCACGCTGGGCCCCGCAGGCAGGCGAGCCCGGTGGCAGGGGCACAAACCCCTAATCCGTTTTGTTCTGGGGAGGATTTGGCACCGCGCGGCTCTGCGGCCGGTCAACAGGCTCTTTGTGGACTGGGGGCGGGAGGTCCCAGCGCTGTTTGGAAGGAAGTCACACTCGGAGCCTTTTATAAGGT
The DNA here is from genome assembly GCA_011751065.1 of Lasiurus cinereus. NCBI lineage: Eukaryota > Metazoa > Chordata > Mammalia > Chiroptera > Vespertilionidae > Lasiurus > Lasiurus cinereus. Next base: position 32,527,143 of record JAAGEH010000125.1, on the reverse strand, counting down.
GGTTGGTTTACCCTTTAGGTGAAGGATGGATCTGTAAGCTGCCTGGGGGTTTGGACGGGGAGCGGGGGAAGGGAGGTGGACATACATCACTTATTAATTCATAGGCGACACGATGGTCAGCAAAAGGCTCAGAAAGACCACCGGCCTCCCCACCTCATAGACCCTGTGCTTTTCCTCACGAACCTGCTCATTCACCCAAGAAATATTCACTGGCGCCTCCTCCAACCCCTCCCAGAGACGGGCCAGTAGGAGACAGAGAAACTCTAGAACAGTGGTTCTCAACCTTCCTAATGCTGCGACCCTTTAAGACAGCTCCTCATGTGGTGGTGACCCCCAACCATAAAATTATTTCCGTTGCTACTTCATAACTGTGACTTTGCTACTGTTATGAACTGTAATGTAAATATCTGATATGCAGGATGTATTTTCATTGTTACAAATTGAACATAATCAAAGCATAGTGATTAATCACAAAAAACAATATGTAATTATATATTGTGAAATATTTATTTCTAATGACAAATAAATGAAATTTTGTCTTGAATCGTGGTGTAGCATGGGTAACAGTCTTCATATGACAACAGTAAACTACATGGCTACATTTTGCTACACCGAGGAGCGGTGTGTTGGTTCCTAAGACCATGGGAAATAGGTGTTTTCCAATAGTCTTAGGCGACCCCTGTGAAAGGGTCGTTCAACCCCCAAAGGGGTCGCGACCCACAGGTTGAGAACCGCTGCTCTAGGACAATGTGCAGTCCTTGAGGGGTGGGGGGACAGCCAGGGAGAGGCCTGGCCTCAGGGCGGCCTGAGAGTGACCCGGATTAACTGCAGCCGAGAAGGAAATACCCGTGCAGTGGGCATGCAAAGTAGCTGTGCCCGAGGCAGAGTGGTTCCTAGAGGTGGGGGAGGGTCGGGAAGATGGGTGGCAGGGAAGGAAGTGGAAATCGGGGCAGGTGTGGGGTGTTCAAATTAGGTGGTAGGTGTTCGCTGTGCCGGGATAAACTACTCAGTCATTCTTCTATCGACACTGAGGCCTGAGAGCATACCATTCCACCAACCAATACCCGCCCATCCCCCCACACAGCCATCCTTCATCCTTCCATCCTTCCTCCAGTGTCCATCCCTTCGCCAACCACCATCCATCCATCTTTCTACCTACCACCTTAACATACTCTGTCCCAGGCACACGTTTTTTCCTTTCCTTTTCCCTGAGTCCTCATGGTCTTGCGGCTTCCCCCAGCAGCTCCTTAGATCTATTCTACCTCAGCGCTATTGTGTCCACCTGCAGGCGACCCAGGTGCTGGTGGTGTTAGAAACAAGGAAGGGAGTAAGTCATGTGACCGCCAGGCTCACCCGGGCCGATGTCTGGGAAAGGACAAAGGTGGCACGGGTAGGTGTGCTGGCCCAGAGTGACAGGGAAATTGCACCCGGACAAATAATTATTTCAAAAGGTCACACACGCCCTTCACATCATTAGGATGTATTTATGCCCTTAACATTAAAAAAAAAAAAAGAAGGCAGAATTAAGAAGGCACTATTTAAAAAAAAAAAACCCTCGGTGGATTAACCTTTTTGTGGAGGTTTTGTTTTGGGGAGTGGTGGGAGCAAGAGACGGGGAGCACCTAAAGGTCTGAGTCTTCTTAAATGGGTAAGTTGTGTAAATACTTTGGCCTGACATCTTTCATTGCCCCTTATGGCGGAAAAAAAAAATCCATGCAGATTATAGTAGACATTACACACAACACACACACACCCCCTCTAAGATAAGCCAACACCTCCCACAGACAGCTAACCACGGTGAACATGCTGCTATATGTTTTCATTCGCTTTTCTCTGCGTATTGTATGTAAACTGAGACCCTATTCATCGTAGGCAGCCTGGCCTCTGACTCCCCTCCCTCCATCTATAATGCACAAAGTGAGAAAATGCCTGTTTCTGGAGCGCCGGCCTCCTGGCTGTGAGGAGCCCCCCACACGGAGGGTCCGTGTTTCCCGGAGCCAGGGGGCCCGTTCAGCGCAGGGCTCGGCAGTGTCCAGGGTTTTTACTTGGATTGAAAGGCAGAGACCATCCTGTATCCTCCACCTCCTGTCAGAACTCTCCTATCTCCTTCGGGCAGAATTTTAGAAATGGAACAACTAAGAGAAAAGCTTTTTTAAAAAAAAAAACACACGCTGAACTTCAATCCCTACCGTCCCATCGCCTTCCACTGGCCCGTGGCCTTCACGGGGGTGCAGGGGCCAGGCACAGGCAGGCCAGCTCTCTGGACTGACGGGAAGAGAATGTGGTGTGTGGTGTGCTGTCTGCCTGGTGAGCATGCTGATGCTTCAGATAAAAAAGTTGTAAAAATAAATAAATAAAAAGGAAGGAAGGAAGGAAGGAAGGAAGGAAGGAAGGAAGGAAGGAAGGAAGGAAATGATTTGCCTCCCTGTCCTGTGTGGTTCCAAACCCAAACCAACCTTTTTGTAAGAAATCTAAAGAAATCGCTCAAGATCCTCTCTCCGGAGCTTCTAAGCGCACTTGCGGGAACCTCAGTTTCGGAGCTGGAGTGTATAACGAGTTTCTGGGGAACAAGGCAATTCCCTGCTCCCTTTTGACACTCCTTAGCATCCAGACCATTGCCACCTCTCCAGCAGCCTGGCCGTCAGGGTCAAGTAGGGGGGGCTTGTGCGCCCCTGGAATGCGGCTGGGGCTGCAGAGGGCATGGGGGTCGGGGGACGGGGGGCGCCCTGGCTGCCCCTGGGTCCCCTTCCCAGCTCTGCGAATCGGGGCCATCGCGCGCACACACACAGGCTCGGAGCCTCGGTTGGGACACGGGGCCGGCCCGGCGCGCACCTTCCAGGTGGGGGGGGACCGGGCGCCGCCCTGCACGGGGCGCGCCCCCCCGCACTCACCGCCGCCGTACATCTGGCACAGGTAGGGGAAGCGCCACACGTTGCCCAGGCCCACGGCGTACGAGATGCAGGCGAACACGAACTGCAGCGGGTTGGCCCACAGCGGCCGCGCCTTCTCCATGCCGGCGGGCCCCGCGCTGGCCTCCCGCTCCGGCGCCGGCTCCGCGGCTGTTTGGGTGTCCGGCCGCCAGGCGCGCGTCCCGCCCCGGCCCGGGGGTGGCCCCGCGGCCCCGCCGCACGCCCGCCTTTTAATTGCTAATCTCATTAACGGCGCGCCCCGTCGGAGGGGCGAGGCTGGTAAATGGATGACGGCGGGCCCCACCCCGCCCGGCCCCCGCGGCCGGGAAGGCGCCGGAGATTGCGCCGCCCCGTCCGTGGGGCTGGAGGGCGGGCGGGCGGGCAGGCAGGTGGGCGAGCTGTGGAGCTCCGTGGAGTGGCCAGCCACCCACCGCCCTGGCACTTATGGAGCGCCTACTGGGTGCTTAGGCTGGGAACCTTCCTGCAGCTGACGTTCTCTACCAGAGGGCACACTTAAGAACCGAACTTGCCCAAACCGGTGTGGCTCAGTGGATAGAGCATCAGCCTGCGGACTGGAAGGTCCCGGGTTCCATTCCGGTCAAGGGCATGTATCTTGGTTGGGGGCGCATCCCCAATGGGGGTTGTGCAGGAGGCAGCTGATCGACGTTTCTAACTCTCTATCTCTCTCCCTTCCTCTCTGTAAAAAATCAATAAAATATATATTTTAAAAAAAGAGAACCGAACTGAATAAAATGTCCCCTTCTTCATTTGTGACCCACAGAACAGACAGTTTCACAAGGTTCATCATAGTCCACATGTGACAGGGTGCGATGAAAGGAAGGCACTGAGGCAAAGCCAAGGGGTTACCTTAGCCGTTCCCACGCTCGGCTGGTATGGTCAGGGTGGGCTTCCCGGAGGAGGAGACATGAAGGGAGCGAGGGACCTCCTCCTCCTGCCCGAGGAAGAGCCATCCAGGCAGCCCCACTTCTGTGCACCCGCTCAACAGACCAGCCCTGGGTGCTGCCTGCTGGGTGCAGGGCCTGGGGTGTGGCTCTGCAGGGCCCTGTGCAGCCCCCAGCTGGGTTTGGAATAACTGCCAGGGGGGAGTCTGCTTCTCCGCCAGTCTGAGGGCCAGAGGTTCTGATTCTTAGGCTCGGGGTGGGGCCTATTCCCGCCAAACTTGCAAAGCGACACGATGCAAGGTGGTCACCAGCCAGGTGACCCGCAGTTTGGAGAAATGCAGGATCTCTTCTCTGGCTCCGAATCTTGGCTGTGCCACTGACTTCACTGAGCTCCGTCCCCTCACCTGTGATGGGAACACACATCTCCCCCACCTCCCAGGGGCTCAGGTGAGAATGAATCGATAACCTGGCTGACTACCCAGTCCCTAGTAAGTGCTCAATAAAGCGGCCATCTGATACCCCACCCCCACCCCCGCGGGCTGAAGGAACGCATGTGCAACACGCTAAAGAAGTTAACATGGAGGACACATGTTGGACGGTGCCTGGCACACGGTTAAGAGCTCAGCATATGCTCGCTGAGCAAAGGCATGCATGGGCACCGTGAAAAAGAAGCGAAAAGCCAAGTTGCCAGCGGAGCGCTCACTTGAAGCCAAAATGATCTCACCGCTTTGGAACCGGCCCGGGTCGAACTTTCCCGGGAGTTCCTGCGGCGGGGGGCAGAGGAGAAACCAGGGCGTGGTGAGGAATGTGGAGAGGCTCCTCAGGCACAGTGCCTGCTCTCAGACTTTCCACCTCCAAAACGCAAAGAGGAACAGCCCAGCAAAGCAGGAAAACCAGCCATCCAGCTGCACAATCCGGCAGGAAAATCCAGCCAGGCCAAAAAAAATAAAAAAATAAATAAAAATGGGGCGATCCGGCAGGAGAAATGATTTTCTACGTTTAAAATTTGGCATCTAGACAGCGTTTTTCCTGCGGCCGGCCTCCTTCCTGAAGGAGCCCGCCATCCTGGCTTCTGTGGCTGCTTTGAGTTGCACATGTATGTTGCACATGAGTGCTCAGGAGCGTGCTCTTTCGTGCCTGGCTTCCTGGGTGCGGCCCATTCATGCCCTGGTGGGTGTGAGTTGTAGGTCGTACCTTCCCACGGCTGCAGAGTGCTGCGTGTGAACACACGTGGACGTGTGTGTTGGCTCCAGTGTGGGGCTCTCCTGCATGAAGCGGTCATGACATTCTAGTCCGTGTCGTCGTGTCCCTGCAGGCGCTGGCTGCTGGCCACTTCTGGGCCACAGGGTGTATATGGCCCAACCGTTTCTAGGGAGGCTGCGCCAGTTCACACTCCCACGAGTTTCGGTTGCTTTGCATCCTGACTGACACTTGTCCTTCTGTTTCACACAGGCTCCTGGGTGTGTCACGATCACTCACTGTGGCCTTGGACGTGAACTTCCCCGATGCTCACCAGGCCGAACACCTCTCTGCACGCTAACTGGGTCACTTGGGTGTTGTCTTTCAGGAAGTGTCTGTTCAGGCCTCTGGCCCGTTGTTAATGGGCTTGTCTTTTTCTACCGACAGTTCTTTCTGTATTCTGGAAACACGAGCTCTTTGGCAGTTTCAGGAAGTGCACACTTCTCCTCTCAGCCCGTGAGTTGCCTTTTTATTGTCAGTGGTGTCTTCTGATAAACAGATGTTCTGAATTTGAACAAACTCCAATTTACCCATCTTTTCCTCTAGTGTTCTCCTTTCGTTAAAATATAGAAAAGTCCTCTTAAAGAAATTTCTCCGAGATAGAAACATTAATGATGAGAGAGAATCATTGATCGGCTGCCTCCTGCATGCCCCCCTCCTTGGGGATGGAGCCTGCCACCCAGGCATGTGCCCTTGACTGGAATCAAACCCAGGACCCTTCCGTCTGCAGGCTGATGCTCTATCCACTGAGCCAAACCAGCGAGGGTGATAGGCTGTTTGGTAACGTGGCCGCTTTTGTAATGTTGTTGCCTTCACATGACCAAGACACAAAGGCACTGGGCAAGGCGTGTGCCTGCCTCCAGCTCTCTGCTTGGCGTTCTTATTTTCACAAATGAGTTTTCCCTGAAGGGTACCGGGCAACGAGGTGCCATTGAGGTACTGGGCGCCTTGGAGAGATGCCACCCACCGCTGTCTCCTGGCACAGGAGGCTGCTGGGACTTTGCTGGTTTGACAGAGGCAAGGCCCCTTTCAGTTCCCTCCCCGAGTCAGGATGAGGCCAGCCCCTCCCTCCACCCCTATGGCCAGACTCCCTGGAGCCTGTCCAGTCTGCAGCCCTCAGTGGGGGCAGAGAGAGACATCTCCAGATAGCCCCACGACAGGGCTAAGTCCTCAGAGGCTCCCCACACCTTCCTGAAACCCCTCCGATAGCTCTAATCTGACCAGACCAGCTGGGCCGCTGCGGCAGCTGCTAGAAGGGGGACGAACAGGCCGGGGAAGGGTGAGAGCGCTTTCCCGGGGCCCGCAGGGCAGGGCGTGGAGATTCACAGTGGCGGCTGGAAAGTGTTTAAGGACCAGCTCTCTGCGGCCGCAGCTCTGATGAGCGGCATCTGCCCATTTCTGTGGTGTAAAGACTCCAAGCTGCCAACGTGGTGCCCCTGACCGTGGAGCGGGGGAGAGGCAGGCAGGCAGGGCACACCACTGTATTCAGTTCCCATGACACATAGGCAACGGCCAGCCAGAACCTCAGGAGCGTACCTGACAGTGTGGTAAGGAACCAGGAAGGGGTGGGTATGGAGCATTTACAACCTCTGCTTGTTTTTGCATAACTGTCAAGTTTACCCATCAGCTCACGAGTCCCTGTGGGTACAGCTGGGAAGCCGGCTGAGTGGCAGAGCCCTCGCTCAGGACACAGTTCCCGGAAGGGTTCCAGGACTTATCTGATTTCCACATAAGGGTGGGGAACGAGGGGACGGCCGTGACTCAGTGGCCCCGGGTGCGGTCATAGCCTGGTGCCAGGATGCCAGGTTCTTACCTGACCAGTCATGGCCACGAAGCTTTCAGTAGCGGCCCTGGTGAGCCGCTGTGGCTTAACCCCCCTCAGTGGCTCCCAGTTCCCCACGAGATCGAGTCCAAAGTCCTCAGCCACGTCTGTAAAGCCGCGAGGAATCCGACCCTTGCTCACCTAGGTTCTAGGAGCAGCTAGACTTTTCATCTTCTGGAAAACGTGCGTTTTCAGACGCCTGGGCAGTTCCCCCAGCCGGGAACGCCTCTCCTTCTCCGCCCAGGGAACGCCCGTTCTTCCTGCCCCCGGCGAAATGCGCCCTTTTGAGGGAGCCCAGCACCCTGCTGGCAGCCGCTGCCCCCAAGCGCAGGTGCACGTGTTTGTAAGGCTGTCGGTGCACCGTGTGCCCTTCTGGTCTGTGCTGGCAGCGAGCAATGGAAGGTAGTTGGTAAGTGAAGAGCCTGCTGCAGAGACCCACACACAGCAATAGGGCAGCGCGCAAATCTCCGGGGGTTGGGAGGTGGGGGAAGGGAGGGATGCTGGGGCTACTGGGAGGAAGAGTGAAGGTCCCCAAACAGGACCAGAACCCCCAGCTGAGCGCACACCGTTGTTCTGGAGGAGGCCTGGGCTCGTGCTGGCCCACGTGGTCGCCGCTGGCCACAGGGGACTGCTCCGCTTTTTTTTCTTTTTAAAATATATTTTATTGATTTTTTACAGAGAGGAAGGGAAAGGGATAGAGAGTTAGAAACATCGATGAGAGACATCGATCAGCTGCCTCTTGCACGCCCCCTACTGGTATATGCTCTTGACCGGAATCAACCCAGGACCCTTCAGTCCGCAGACTGATGCTCTATTCACTGAGCCAAACCGGTTTCGGCAGCTCCACTTTTGTTAAAATGAAATAAAATGAAAAGTCCCCATCTTCACGTCACACCTGTCACATTGCACGAGCTCGGGACTTTTTGGTGCACGTGTCGACGCGCCAACCATCTGAATCACCTGGCCAGGGCTCCCCATGCTTTGTACAGCTCTCCAGGGTCCAATCAGGGTTCCTACATTGCATCTGGTTCTTCTAAACAGAGGTGTTTTTAGGATAGTTCCCCCACTTTTCATTTTTCATTTTTCCACCTTATTAACTCGCTGAAGAGATTAGGCTAATTGTTTAAGTTGCAGAATGTCTAACATTCAGGATTAGTCTATTTCATAGGGGGCAATTTAACACTGTCTTTCCTTCTCTAACGTGCAGAGAATGCACTCAATTTAGTCTTTATATGGACTATATATAACATATGACAGCACTGTGCATTCCCTGAGGCAGTGAACAGTGTTGCTGATGAACTTGGGGGGAGAGGAGTGTAGAACCTTTCTGAATCTACATCTTACATTTGCCAAAGGGAAATGGTAGCCCGGTGATTCAGACTCTCTGGCAAACCTAACAGGAGGCAGAGAGGCCGCCAGGATGGCGTGGATCTGCTGGCCAGGCCCGCAGGCAAGGTGGCTGCACAGAACGGGGGCTGGGGGCAGGGCTGGCCCTCACTGTTTCTGGCTCTGCTGTGGGATGATTAGAAAACAGATGGGACAGATAACTTTCATGGCTGCTGCAAAAATGAGAGGAAAGAAAACGAGAAGTCTCAGGCTGGAAAGCAAGACGATGTCACCTCAAATAACATAGGCAAATGCTTAAATAGGTTTCCATTGATACGCTTCGCCAGCACATACGCGTAAAGACTCAGGGCTTCTGAGACTTGGGGTAACCTTAAAGAGAGCAGACCGTGCTCTTTTGTTCATACGCCCGACTCTGAAAGGAAATGAACTCCCCTCCATCTTGTCCTATAGGGCTGGGCCCCCTGCCTAAACCCCCTCCCTTTTCTGGGAGGGGCCGCAGGTGTGCCAGCAATGTCCTAGCTTCCCCGACCACCACCCGAATGGACCAGTGAAGCTCCAGGAACACAGCGAGGGTCCTAATAAGGCTAAACCACAGAAAGACCCCAATTCAAGTAACCAATCTCTGTAACCCTTGTCACTTTCCTAAGCCCCCTAATTATCCTGCCCCATAAAACTCATTGTTCCCGCCCAGCTCGCTCTCCCGTCTCACTGCTGCGCCAGAAAGAGGGTGAGAGCTAAACCCAGGTTTGAATAAAGACTCTTTGCTTTTGCATCAGAAAAGGCTCCTTAGTGATTGATTATTGGGGACCCCGAACTCTGGGCGTAACACTTCCAAAGGACAACTGTTTCCACAGAGCAACGTGAGAGGGTTTTCTGGAAACGGACACTTGTGTTGTCCAAAGTCCCTAATTTGGGAAAACACCACCGAGAGGGCACCGCTCAGAAGGGCCCGAACGGAACACACCGGCATTTTTGTGTTGTTTTGTTTCAGGTCAGAGAGAGCAGACGCAGCGATGAGCCGACCTGGACACCACTGCGGCCTCTCCCCACGGCCACTCAGCTGACCGCCCGCATCCGGCCGGCGCCGCCAGCCACGCGCCTGAGAACCCTGGGGCCGAGGGCAGCCTCGAACCCTCCCCATATTTCTTGTTGGTGTTGGCTGGATCTGCTTCTTCCCCCCGAATGTTTTTGCTGGGAACAAGCAGTGGAGACCAGCGAGAAGGCAAAACCCGGTGCAGAACAGACGGAGCCCTGGGAAAATATTTTCCAGGGACAGCGTGTCCCTGGGGCCGCGGGGTCTCCATCAGCGACCCCCCGGGACGCTGCCGTGTCCGGCTGTGCTGTTGTGAGTTGTTCTTTCCTTTCGCGATGGGAGGGGAGCCCCAGGAACCCCGCTCTGCCAGGAAACACACGGCTCCGTGGCACCAGCTCAACGCTGCCAATGGGATTGAATTTCTTCCTCTCTCCGTGCTGGGCATGAGGTCCGCGGCCGCGCGGGGACCCCGCCGGGGAGCGGGCGGGGATGCGGATTCTCAGGCCCGCGCAGGCCTCCGGAGTCAGAACCTGGTTCTAACCAGACCCCAGGGCAGTGGTTCGCAACCTTCCTAAGGCCTTGACCCTTGCATACAGTTCCTCATGTGGTGGTGACCCCCAACCATGAAATTTTGCTACTGTGATGCATCGTGATGTAAATATCTGCATTTTCCGATGGTCTTAGGCGACCCCTGTGAAAGGGTCATTTGACCCCCAAAGGGGTCGCGACCCACAGGTTGAGAACCGCTGCCCCAGGGCTTTGCGCGCACGCTGAAGCGTCGGCTGGCTGGACTCTCCCTCCCGCTGCCTGTCAGGATCTCTCAGCTGTTAAAACACAGATGCGGGGCCTGCGAGCCACGCACTGGCCAGTCTCTGCAAAGTCCGAGGCAGCGTGGCGTGTGGCTGGCCAGGCTGCCTTTTCCCAGGACAGGGAGGACCCTGCCACCAGCGCTCTGCGTGTGTTAACGTCCACAGAGTCCCCCCTCCTGTCCCACTGTCCCCAACACCCCTGTGAAGGGCCCACTTGTGCGTTTCCACCTCTTCAATTCCTTCTCTGAAACGCGTTTAGTCCACAGAAAAGGAGTGGACTGTGCAATACAAACTGCTCCCCATGACCTTGAGGAGCCCAGAGCCTGTGCCCTGCTTCCCACCAGGTCACGTCATGCTGCTGAAAGGTGCCCATTGCTAAGATGCAGCCACCTCGAGCTTCAGCGTCATGATCTGCCATGCACGCGTTCAGTACTTTACAGAGCACAGCAGGCAGCAAAACACACGTGTGCAGTGTGACAAACGGCTACAGTGCTGGTGCCCACGCAGTCACCACCCAAGTGAAGGCGCCAAGTATCTCCCCGCTACCCTTTCCGTGTCTTCAAACTGCCCCAACCAGAGATGACCGCGCCCCTAACTTCCATGCTGGCGGTTTCTCAGCCTTTTTCTATGGGATTTTTTTTTAAGTTCAAAGGTTGTTTTTTGTGGATGCATGCTTCTCCCCTTCTCTTTATTTTCCGTTTAGCTTCCACATCCCTCTTCCTGGCCCCACTTTTCCTCCGAGGGTCCAGAGTGGTGCTCCCTCCACACCTGCACCCCCAGGAAAAGGAAGTCCGTTTTCAAACCTTCTCTGTGGCACCCAGAGTCCCTGCTGCTGCCACAGCCACAGCCAGCTCCCTCCCTCCCTGACCCCACGGCCACCCACTGGTTTATGGCTTTGTTATCTGTCCACACACCCTGACTGACAGAGCTTGGTTTTGCACTTCTACAGGCAGAAGCATAATGTCTATTTTGCATTTTACTTTTAATGTCCAACTTTTGGGACGACGGGCCCACAGCGTGCATTTTTGCTGCTGTGGACAGCCAATTTGATTGACAGTCAATTTAGAGCCTGGAGCAGGTCTAAACACAAAAATGTGTGGCAAAGATGTACAGTGTAAGGGAGCAGAAAACATAAAACCAAGGTGCCCGACAGTAGGGAGCTGTGTGTCCTGGGAGCTGACCGAGGATGCGACCACACAGCCCGGTGCAGCCCACGCTGCCGACCTGCGCCCAGCGGCTCCCGCCCCGGCCCGGCCCGGCACCAACGGGCGGCCTCGTCATGCAAGGAAACCCGCCGGGTTAACGGCCACTGTGCGGGCGATGCGGGTAGTTGCTCATTTATCCGCCCCACCTCACCCTCCCGCAGTCTCTCCTCCAAGACAGGGCTTGACTCTGACATTGCATTGTTTTCACTGACGAGGCCGGGTCAACGCTGGTGAAAGAACGCGTAGGTTGCCTCGAATATTAATCAGTTATTGATCCAGAAACACTGCTGGTGGCTTTCAGCTGCTTTACAAAGAAGGGAAATTCCAGAGCAATCACTCCCAGGAATATTGAGGCGCAAATCCTAAATAATGTGTCAGCTACTGGGACCAGCAGGATATAAAAGGACAGGGGAGGGGAGGGGGCAGGACTGGGCAGATCCAATGGGTGGCTCTGGACCCCGTGGGCAGTTCTGAAGGTAAGACACACTCCAGGACAGCCCCACACTGCGGGGAGGGCCTGGCTTTTGTCTTCAGTCACTCCACAGGGGAGCGTAAACTTGGGGGAGGGGTTTCTCTCCAGGCAGTTGCAGGGAACGGCTAAGGGCCTGTGGCAGCGACCCCTCAGTAGCTGGGCCGCCATCCTTTATTCCTGAAGGGACTACCGAGCACAGAGCAGCAGCCAAAGCTGCTGGGTCCGAGGGTAATGATGCCATGTGCCACGTCTAAATTCAGGCAGCTTATTACTCACGCAGACAACCAAAGGGGAGAGTGAGCCAGCAGTGCCGGCTCCCTAGTCCTCCTCTCACACACCGGGAAGGACCACGGAAACGCCAGGGGCGGGTGACCGCAGCATGCGCTGCCCAGGGGTCGCGTCCAGACTGCACCCCGCAGCAGGTGTACATCCACAGGCCTTTCTGAGCAGCCTCCCAGAAGGACAAGCAGGCGGGTGGGAGAGGGCCTGGGGGCGGGTCCTCTCGGCCTCCCGCCTCCCGTCTTCTGGAAAACCACAAGGCTTTCTGCCCAGATAGAGGCAAGTGCCCCGGGGACTACAGGACCCACCCACAATGACCCAGCGGAGTGCGTTTCAGCACCCCAGGACAGTTTACCGTTAGAAAATTACGTGTTGTGGCTCACAACATGAACAGAAAAAAATGAAAAAAATTGCATCATTATCTCCATAGATACAGAGAAGGCATGGAGCAAAATTCAACACCCATTCGTCATTTTTATAAACGCTCATAGCAAACTGGGGATGGAAAAGCACCTCCTTAATGTAATACATTATCCTTTAATGGGTAATAGTGAGGCGAGGTGCCTTCTGTCCCCACTTCTGTTCAGCACTGCACTAGAGGTCACGGCCAGTGTGATAAGGCAAGAGGAAGAAATCGTTTACCCGGAAACTGCGATGATCTGACATCAACCTAACGTTCTCCTACAAATCAATCTAAAGTAGAGCTGCTCAGACGCCAGAGTCTATGCACTTCACTCTCAGGAGTTTCCAAGCCCTCACTGAGGACTCACAGAATTCTCAGAAGCCACTCTTTCCCAAGCCCCAAAGAAATGGCAAGAGAGACTGGCACACTGATCAAAACCAGAGCGTTAGCTGCCAGTCCGGGTGGATACGCGCAAACCATAAAAAACAGTGCTTGCAAACCAGTTATTATAGGGGCAAAGATCTCTCCACACCTCAGCAGCTCTGAGGCCTCTGCAGTACAGGTCACTGTTACAGATAGTAAATGTAATAATGTAGGAGAAAAGATAAAAATCATGCTTCTGACTCACCGCTTAAGACAGGAAATCATGTCCCAAGGTAAGGATGTTAGTAAGGGCTGATTTTAAAGTTTTGATCATTTACATGGAGAAACCTTAGTACTAGAGAGTTAATTCCTAGGCAATACCCAATTTTGGTCACGCTACCAAGGTTTTTCACGGCGTAAACTGTGCTGGCGCAGGGAGTTGAGTTTCACAGACATTTGGACGGAGCACCACGGCAGGCTGAGTCACAGACAGGGCCTGGTCTGGTTCTCAGTCCTGGGACGCTCATTGTCAGGGCTGTAACTAGGTAAAGGCAGTTGTGGCCTGGCACAGTGGCTGAAAAGGCTCAACAGGGTTTGCGATTTCTTCGCCTGTGAGTTCACACTTAGGTTAGTATGGCCAGCACGTCAGACTGTCCACTGCATTTACTCCTGTCTTCCTCGTTCACCGTGGAACCGCATGCTTACCCTCGCCTGCAGGTGGCCAGCAGGAGGCTCTTGGTGTCTCTGCCCCGCGGGGCCTCTCTTGGCCGGGGGAGCTGGCGCAGCCAGGCACAGGGGTGCCGGAGGCAACATCACCCTGATAACTGTGGAGTTGGACCGTGCTCTAGCCTCCTCACTTCCGGAGAGGGATTAAGGGTGGCAGACCACAGCGGTCACCTGCTGTACTGACTTCTTTCCCTTCCTGTCTCATGCCCCCATCCACTCAGTGCTTCCCGGAACACCCCCAATAGTAAACTACTTGAACAGAAATCCTTGCCTCAGAGCCTGCTTATAGGGGAGCCCAGTTAAAAGAGGGGATGCCAGAAGTGGCCCAAGAAAACAGGCCCTCAGGATGAGACCCGGGATGCGGCCAGATGACAGCAGGATTCTGCTGATGGTAAGCCCGATGGGGAGAACTCCCACCTGTGATAGATGGGGATGAAGGAAGAGAAGGGCAGGTTCTGACTAGCCAACTGTCACCTCAGGAGATGCTGTGACAACTAGAATGCCACGTGGCAACATTTAAAGAGACCCCTACCACCGAATTGCAGAGAACAGAACATGCTGAGAAACAGGGATCATTAGGGCGGTATGTTAAAAGGGAACAAAATTCACACCCGGAGGAAGTCTCCTTTAAGCGAGGGCTCCGAGTGGGAAGGAACGAGACTCAGACATGAGTGAGCCCATTTGGGCAGATGCCCCCAAGCACCCTTACACCCCAAGTTCTCCTGAACTCTTGGGTCTAGCAGGTGGCTGACCCCCTGTGCTAGAGAAGGGTAGCCTCCTCCGCCTGACAATCATTCAAAGGCATCTCTGGGGGAGAAAAGACTGGAAGGATGACCTGTCTTCCCCACGACCCTCCTAAACCATTACCTGGCTGAGCAGCAGCACGGCCTGAGGGGGGAGCGGGCCCTGCCGGGGAGGCAGTCACTCCCCAGGAGAGCTGCAGACCTGGCCAGCTCACACGGGCCAGCGGGAACTGGCAAGCATGTGTGGGTGTGGATCCTGAGGATGTCAGCCCCGTGGGACCGAGAACAGAAGCTGGCTGAGTTTCCTGGTGTGGGGGGGTCTCTTCTGCTTTAGGATTGGGCACGTGGCAAGGACACATGAGGCCAGTTCCAAGACACTGCTCCGAGATGATGGCATCCCCCAAATGAGGCGGGTTCCACAACTGCCTGGCAGGCACGGAGGGTCAGAGGCTCCGAGGGATGGTATGCTGGAATGGCTATGGCAGCAGACCCCACCTCGGGCAGGGGTACTCCCTTCCCTGAAACACTAAGGGAGGTGACATCAGCTTTGCCGAGCTCAGTGGTGGCCGTCCCGTTGTTCAGAGCTGACAACAGGAGATGCTGGGCCATAACTGTGTGTGTACTTTTAAACTCAGGAATTGTTTACTTCTGGAACTTTCCACTTACTATTTTCTGACTGAGGTTGCCTGCAGGTAACGGAAACCAGGGAAAGTGAGCTCAGACCCTTTCTCAGCTGTGGAAGGACAGGATGCACCTGGCCTGTCCATCAGTGTTCTTGGTGAGCTGTGCTGCAAAACATGTCCGAACCTCCGTCAATAAGCACAGCATGGAGGAGTCCGCAGAAGTTAAATCCTCACGTTCGCTGTTAATTTTCCTTATCATCGGTGAAAATGTTGCCTATAATAGGTGGTATTTACGTTTCCAATTAATTCTCATATTTCTTGATGATCGAATAGAGAAAATGAATTAGGTTTCATTTTGAAAAATAAGGTTTATTTGTAATGTCTTCAAATAACTCTGTATCTGTATTTACCCTGGGGAATGCATAGGTAGGGAGGTTGCTCACTTTAACATTTGCTAAAAAGGGGTTCTCCTCAAAGGAATGCAAAGGCTGAGACCCTTCTTCCCGCTAAACACCTCTTCTTTACTGTGAGGGACTCGGTGCGTGGGAGCCAGGACCTCAGAGCACTCGGCAGAGAGGGGTTTGGGACAATGGCCAGAGCCAGGCTGTCCTTAGGCAACTGAAAACAGGAGCTCCAGCTTAAACAGTTGGAGCAAAGTCTAAACATCAGAAAAGTAAAGAGGGAATACAACAAACTTCTTCAAAATACATGCCTGAGGTGAGAACAGCTTGTGTTCAGTCTACGGCAGCTTCCGGATGCGGCCTTCAGTTTTTAATCTTCGGGTTCATATCTGGAGAGAGACAGCAATTAACTTAAGAGCATAACATCATGACCCCTCTTGTGGTCACTGTTACCAGGTGAGCTGGCATGAAACATCTCCAGTGACTGCAGCGGCGACACACTGCATTTCTCGCTTTAATTCACGGAGGAGGCAGAGTCAGGCACTCGGGACTCTGAGGGGACTCAGAGGGGCTTCCTGCAGCAGGCAGAAGGGACCAGCTAACTGCTGAGATGCCTTCAGACTCAAGCCTCTGTATGTGACAGATCCATGACAGCAGAGGAGGAAATACCATCATTATCTAAATTCAGATCCACACCATATGGTATGGCTAAGTGAGTAAAGGGTTAATGAGCCCAGATTCACCTCCTCGCTCTGTTCCCCTGGAACACTGATACAGATAATGTCAGCTGAGTTTGCAGACAAAACTGCTGATGACAAAAGTGGCCCTGATTAGCAGACTCCATCTGGACCAGGACTGTGAGGTAACGCCAAGGACGTGGTGGGCGCCACCACCTGAGACCTCCCTCTGCACGGTGAGTTCCTGTAACTGCACTGTCCCCACCTGGGGTCTCTGTGAGCATGGACTTCTCAGCCATGCTGGCATGGCATCCCTCTGCATAATCTCATTCTCTCGCACCTAAGTTGTCACCCGAGGGCACAGTATGACCAGGTGTTAGACGCGGCAAGGACGCTGTGAGGGAGAAATGCCCAGTACTGCCCCTGCCAGCTGGCTGTTTCCCAGCCGACGTCCTGCTCCCTGAAGCCACGGCCAAGGGTAGCCGAGAGCAGGCATGGGCGAGTCTCCAGGACTGGCTCACTGAAAAGCCCGGTGGGCATCACAGACAAGGCCGGGCCAACGCCCCACCGCTGTCTCAGATGCAGCTTCGGACTAAGTGGTAGAGCAGTGCCACCGCCTGACCTCTCTGGACACCAGCTCAGGTTTCATGAAGATCAGACATCGACCCAGCAGGGAGACAAAGCTGAGAGGCACGTGGGCACGGCTTACTTTGCCAGTCGTTTCCTCAGGTCTTTGATTTGGTCGTTCTTCTTGGTTAGAATCTCTTTCATGTTCCGATAGGCTGCTGTTTGCTGGAATTTCTTCTCTAACTCCTGCACAGTGAAACATGCCACTCACTACTAAGAAGTAGTTAAGGAAGGAATGAACAAATCTGATGAAAGTGTATATTTTTTTGCTCTAAATTTACTAATATTCTGCTTGTATTATTTTCTGATTTCTTTAAAAAACATACTCATATAAAATGAAGAGTATCCAAACTTTAAAAATATTCTTTCAAATGATAAAACATAATGTTAGCAAATGACTCAAGCACACTGTGCCCGAGACCTGGGAAAGGTATTTGAAATAGTAATTTCAGGCAAAATAAGCACTATCTCTTTCCAAATCCCAAAGTAGAGTCATATTTTAGGATTTTTAAATTACTTAAATTTTTGCTCCCAAATTAAAGGTATAGGATCCTAAAAAAAAAAAAAAAAAAAAAAAAGGTCACTCATCCCTCTGACAGGCTGTAGGAGTGACTGGCAGGAAGGGCAAGCCACCGTAAAATATTCTACCATACCACAGGAGTGGAGATTTTTATCATCACAGATATTTTAGGGCCAAAGATGGAAGAATTTCAGTGCCCAGAAATGATAAATCTTTAGAACACACACTGGTCAACAGCCGGAGGAAGATGTGAATGTGCAGCTGTCCAGCGCCCGCCCAGTACTTTCCCCCTACGGCCCCCACCGCTCCATGGACATGCACAGACCATGCAGACCTTTTCAGCCATGCTCAGCTGTTCCTGAACCCTGAGCAGATCGTGCTTGGCTGTGGCTAGACTCTCCTCCAGACACTTCTGGTTTTCTGTCTTGTCGCTGAGTGTCTTCTGAAACTCACTCTTTAAAGCGGCAACTGTGTTTTCCAAGTCACTCAAGTCTTGGGCCTTTATAAAATCCTAGGAAAATACACACGTGATCGTAAGTTCATGCTGACGTCCTAAGCAGTGACAGCGTTAGAAGGTGATTCACCTGCACAGGTGAGGGCAGGTGATGCTGCAGGTGCACGCCAGCCTCCCTCCCAGCCTGCACCCTGGCTCCCGGCACTGCCAGCCCCCGCCCCTGGTTTGCCCTCAGCCCTCGGTGCATGGTGTCCTGCACATGGCAGAGTGCAGGCTCACTGACTTCCAAACACGTAAAATATGATCTATGAACTGTGGGGACATAGGTGAGATTCTCGATGTGACAGGCTTGTGCGTCTCAGTGCCGGCATGGCAAACAGGTTTTATTTTGAAGTTTAAAAAATCCTGGTGCAGAAGTTTCAATGACACACATGGAAGAATAATAAAATTATTTATGACCGGCCTGTGTGGCTCAGTTGATTGAGCATCAACCCATGAATCAAGAGGTCACTGATTCGATTCCTAGTCAGTGCATATGCCTGGGTTGTGGGCTCAATCTCCAGTGTGGGGCATGCAGGAGGCAGCCAGTCAATGATTCACTGATGTTTCTCTCTCTCCCTATCCCTTCCTCTCTGAAATCAACAAAAATATGTCTTTAAAAATATAGATATTTAGGGATCTCTTGAATGCCATCGAGCTCTCGGGACACGTGAGCTGTGTATGTGTCCTCGGCCCTGGAGGGCAGAGTGATGGGTGCCGTTCCCCCTGCTTTTCCCCGACCAGGAAGTCGGTCTCCAGGCAGCACAACAGCGGCGGGGAGTGAGGGTCGTGGCGGCGGAGGAGCGGTACCGAGGACTTAAAGTTCGGTTCATACTGTTTGGCCAACGTGAGAGCTTCCCGAGTTCACCTGCTGGTTGCCCTGGTCCAACTGTAAGTCTCGCAGCACCCGCTCTAGCTCTGACTTCTCATCCAGCGCGTTCACAGCCTGCAGGCAAGTTGGAACACAGCACGTGAGGACGAGCCTGTAAGGAACTCTCAGGATGATTCGTTAGCGGGTTTCTCAGGTACCTGCATTTCGATGGTCTTCAGCCTGGACTTCAGTTTCTCATTCTCTTCTTGAAGCCTTAAAATTTCCTTTGTGAGTAAATTACAGTTTTATTATTTCAGCCAAAGAATTTTTCCATGGTTGACATTACTTATTTCATTTTAAAAGAGATGATGAAAACCTGTCTGCCTGGTTAAGGGTACCATCCCATTTTCCCCAGCGCACCGGCCGTGGCACCTAGAATCTCTGAGACTCCTCGCTGCTTCTCTCATGTCTCAGATTCTCTCAGCCTCCCCTCCCCCTTTTCCCCACTCAGGCTTTGCCTAGCTCTTCCCTGCCTGATCCTGCGACTCCCGCCTATTCTCGGCCTCACCTGCACCACTGCATCAGAGTGCCGCCCGGTCCCATCCTGCCAGCCTCCTCCCTGCGAGGCCTGCCACACTCTTCTCCTCCCTCTGACAACCCGACCTGTCTTTCCTCTTCAGCCCCATCTGGCACTGCCTTCCCCCAGTCTGTCCTGCTCTTACACACCCCCCTGCCTCTCTGCTGCCTCCCGGTGGTACCTGTGGCAACAACTAGCGTTTGCCTCTCTCTGCTTCCAGAACACCAGCTCCCCCTTCCCAGGAGACGGGGAGGTGTTTGAGGGCAACAGGCCAGGTATGAGACTGCTTTTTGTCTGACAAGAGCCAGCATAATGTTGGCAATTCAGGAATCATGAAAAATATTTATTTGTATATTGGTACTTTTTATAAACCTCTTAGTAAAATTTCCTTTATTGTTATCACAGACTATAAATGTCAACTGCCCATCGATAAATGATGTCCGAAATTCCATGCCCTTCACTTCCCATGAGAAAATGCAATGAGAGCTGCTCAATAGGGATGTACAGCACAGCGCAGGGATATGTTCACTGATCCTGGAGTAGCGGTGAGGCCAGGCGAGCACT
The DNA here is from genome assembly GCA_011751065.1 of Lasiurus cinereus. Classification (NCBI taxonomy): domain Eukaryota; kingdom Metazoa; phylum Chordata; class Mammalia; order Chiroptera; family Vespertilionidae; genus Lasiurus; species Lasiurus cinereus. The sequence continues at coordinate 32,507,598 of JAAGEH010000125.1, read as the reverse complement.
GGAATTGTCGGGGGTCACTTGGTATATTATGTAAATGTCTAACCACTATGCTACACCCCTGAAGCTAATAATAAAATTATATTGAATGTCAAATGAAATGGAAAAACTTTTTATTTTTATTTAAAGAGCTGCTTCAGACTTGCTAGAAGGTAAGTATGCCCTCTTCTGGCCCACCAGTACCATTAAGTAAACAACAGGAGACTATTTACCCTCCATGGACCAAACCCCACCCAGCCTCCTCCTCCTCAGTGTCTCCATTCTAGAGCTGTGAGGCAAGGAGCGTATCTGCAAGGAACAGAGTATCTGCACCCCCCCAAAAAATGATGGCAACACTACCTTGTTCAGAAGCTCTGCTGTTCCACCCTCGTTAAGTGGAGCAAGTTTTGGCTTTATGATGTCTATGATGGGCTGAAATGAAATACAGACACCAAGCTGAAACCAGCACAGAATAAATCGCGTGATCATGGAACTCTCGCACTTTCTAAATGGAGGTGCTGTGTAAGCATGCATATCCACGGGAAGTCAGCTACTCGGACGAGGGGATTCGCGTGGGTTTGGTTCTCTGCTACATCCCACGGCCCAATACAAATGGGAGGAAAACATGAAACCCATCCTCCCATATCTTTTGTAAAAAATACAGATGGAAGGAAAGGAGGGAAGGTGTTTAAAGCCAGAGCAGGTACAAAACCCTAGCATCTCAGGACTGGGATTGAAAATGACCCAAAATTACCCTTTCATTGAACATGTGGGAGCGGAAACAGATTTCTGCATGAACCCAGACTCTGGGAAAAACTAATAGTGATGAGGATTTAGGCAACTACACTACAGATGAAGAATTACTTGGCAGTGTAGCAATGTGTACAAAAACCAAGACTCCATTCCTCTGACCGAGAAACGTCTTAGCCAGAAATGAGTTCCACAGGAATAGCTGGGAAACTGTTTACATGTGTATATCCACGGGTTCCTCTCAGCAGCATTTCGGGGGTTTTTATGGGGCAACAAGTAGTCACTGCAAATGACGAGAGGATTAAAAAGAGAAGTAGCTCCTGTTAGTACGGTCTCCACAAGACAGACGAGGAAAATGAGGCTCAGCCATTTCAGGTAAACTGCTCAAGGTCACGCAGCTCTGGAGTGTCAGAGCCAGGATATGCACGCAGATGTGGCTGACACACTTGTACTGTGCAACATGGGAGCAGAGAGTTTATATGGCTGGAGTCAGGTGGACAGCAAAAGTGTGAGTGTGAGTGTGTGTATGTGTGTGTGTGTGTGTGTGTGTTATATGAGAGAGAATGGACAAAAACAGGCTTTCACAGTTATTTACAAAACCTTTCCTCTTTTACCTGAAAATCTGAGACAGTTTTTCAATCCTGCTCTTAAATCGAATGCTTTACCTGGAGGACTCACATTTTCACCTCTGAGTGCCCAGAGTAACTTGGGAACTTTAAATACTGGCTATTACAGCACGGACTTAAAATGACCCAAAATTACCTTTTTAGTGGAAGATGTAAACTCTGCCTTTTCGAATTCTGCAACTTGTTCTAGTAATTCCCTAGAGAGTACAAATTTGAAAAACATTTATTTAAAATGAATTTAAAGTAAAATTACACACCCAAGAATACAATCGCTGGAACCACTCTCACACATGCTGGGAGAACAGAAAAGATGCACGCCTCCCCACATCAGGGTAATATCCAGTTACCAGCGGTCAACGACCAAACACAGGCCTCAACTCTGAGTCTGCCACAGCACCTAGGACTTGCCACCCACTGCGTGCAGTGTAACTGCTAGAACTACGGTGTTAGACAACTATGTCTGAGATTTGTAGGCAACTCTGTATTTCTGAGGTGCTATAGGGAGATTATCAGATAATATACATCATTAGCTGGTAGATGGTCAAGAAAGACGAACTGGTTTTAAAAGAGCAGCCTCACAAAGATGGGATCACAGTAGTGGGAGCCTCCTGAAGAAGGCTGACACAGTCCCAGAGAGACTGGCTCGGGAGCCTCAGCGGGAATGCAGTCACTGCTCGTCCAAGCTCCTTCCCAGCCCGCGTCCCATTTCCTCGCCGGCAACCTGCTCATGGTTTTCCTTCCTGACCACAGGCCCTACCCGTGTGGTCAACACTCCACGTGGCCCACACGCTGCGGCTGTGCTGAGATAACAGCCCCCAGGGTCAGAGGTCAGTCTTTCCTGACTTCTGCATGACTTTTCTGAGGATGAGTTTCAAGCTTGCTGCTTTTTAAAAATTAATGAGCTCTTGGATGATATTTGGATTATAAAAATTTTTTTACATTTCCTACTTAATGTTGTTAAGTTGACCTATCTCTAAAGATTTATTGTAATGCTGATCGGACTACTAAATATACTATAAGGAATAGTTAATAACAGCCTAAAAGGCAATTCCATACGTTTCTAATGCCCAGGAACAGTAGAAGCAGAGAATTTTGAAAAGGATGTCAAGTGGCACCCAAGAGGTCACTCAGAACCCATGCTTTGCCATTGCCCAGCCTGAATTTTCTTGCCCATCTGCCCTGAGAAGACATTCACTAACTTTTAAGAACGTGCTTGGGCCGCTATTGTCGTAACAGCAGGTACACATCTGATTACCTGTTTTCAAGTTCAGAGATATCTGTTTGCAGCTTGAGGTACCACTTCTCGGCTTGCGAGAAAAGCTGCCGCAGGAGTAACACGTTGGTGTAGGCCGTGTTGATGAGCTCGGACTCCACCTCGCTGTGAACCACAGCCTGCAAGCCGCTCAGAACCTCAGAGACTTCATCGATGGTGAAGGTCTCGTCCACCAGCCTGCAATGCAACAACCCAAACATCCGCATCAACACCAAAAACAATTACAAAATAAAAGAAACCTGCACTGTGACATGGAGGGGATGACAGGTTATGTGACACTCTCTCTGGGAGCTAGCCCCTTTATTAATAACTCGGCCGACGATCAGCTCACGTGCCTTCCCAGGCGCTCTCTACACTTTCTCCTTTCTTTCTATTATTTTTAAAAATATATTTTATTGATTTTTTACAGAGAGGAAGGGAGAGGGATAGAGAGTCCGAAACATTGATGAGAGAGAAACATCGATCAGCCGCCTCCTGCACGCCCCCCACTGGGGATGTGCCTGCAACCAAGGTACGTGCACTTGACCGGAATCGAACCTGGGACCTTTCAGTCTGAAGGTTGATGCTCTATCCACTGAGCCAAACTGGCTAGGGCTCTTTCTATTATTTAGCTAGCATTTCAATAATTGTAGAAACTATTCACAAAGTAGTACAAGCCTATGAAAAAAATCAGTGATCATTATATGTTGCTTCTCCTAGCATTCTTGAGACTCAAAAAAAAAAAATCTAACTTCTCTCAGATAAAACTCCATGGACCACTGACTACGCCATAAAGGTGACCATCAATCAGCAACAAGAGCATTAAAAATCCATCTCCCACAGACCGTGTTTGAGTTGGGAGGCAATTTTGGGGCCAACTTCTTCAATCCCCTCACTCTGCAGATGGAAACACAGACTCAGGAGGCGGAGGTGACAGACCCACGGTCCCCCTGCAACCCCTTATGCGCGCAGGTTTGAGAACAGATGGCTCCCACAATTTAATTTGAGTCCCACACATCCCTGTGGCTATGTAGCCGCTCTCAGTGACAACTGACCAGGATAATCCTGGCAATGGTTTGCGTGGCCTCTGTCTCTCTCCCCACATTGGCTGCCCGAAGGCCCCGTGTTCCCACCGGGATACCTGCTCTCCTTGAGGTCTTGGAAGCAGGAATCTACAGTTTTGAGTCTCAAGCTCCTTTTGGAACGAGCAAAACGCATATAATTAATAACTTCATTTTGATGGTGCTCATTGAGGCCCAACTCCGCCTGAAAGAGAGAGAGAAGTCATTTGTTACGTCTTGAAACTGTAATAAAAGGACCAACAATGAAAGCACAGGCTGTCTTGTGGCAGAGATGCCAGATGGCCATTAAATCCTGCTCCCTTCTTCTCAGGTGCCTGGCTGCCCAACCAGGGGACACTTCCCAGCCCCCCTTCACTCAGATGTGACCTTGGAGGAGGCGTGGCTAGGCTGAACCTGCAGACGGTAACTGTGCCTTAGGGCCTAGGGGGTTGGGGGCGCAGCAAGATGAAAGCGACCTGTATCTTTAAATGACTTAATGGAGCAGCACCGACTCCTGAGATGAGCAGCGAGATGGCTGGGAAGTGAGAGATGGAACTCACCTCTGTACTCTTTAAGCCACTGTTTTTTTAGATTTCTATTACAGCAACTCATCTTTACCTCCTCATACAGAGTTAAACATTAGATTTGGTTTTGACATAGCCATTAATTGGTCTTGAATTTAATATATTTTATTGATTTTTTACAGAGAGGAAGGGAGAGAGATAGAGAATTAGAAACATCGATGAGAGAGAGACATCGACCAGCCGCCTCCTGCACGCACCACAGTGGAGATGTGCCCACAAGCAAGGCACATGCCCCCAACCGGAATCGAACCCGGGACCTTTCAGTCCACAGGCCGACGCTCTATCCACTGAGCCACACCGGTCTCGGCTGGTCTTGAATTTAAACCCGATGGCAGCTTGACAACTATGAGCGGAAGATTACTGACATTCATTTTCATTTTATGGTTACACTGTTTTAATATATATATATATATATATATTTTATTGATTTTTTTACAGAGAGGAAGAGAGAGGGATAGAGAGCCAGAAACATCGATGAGAGAGAGACATCGATCAGCCGCCTCCTGCACACCCCCACTGGGGATGTGCCCGCAACCAAGGTACATGCCCCCAACCGGAATCGAACCCGGGACCTTTCAGTCCGCAGGCCGACGCTCTATCCACTGAGCCAAACCGGTCTCGGCTGGTTACACAGGAAAACGGGGCCTCTTCCCAACAGGTCAAAACGAAAAGCAATGTCAACCAAGCTCCCTCGGCTGTAAAACGGGAGGCTTGGACTCTTAAATAATAAAAGTCATTCTCACATCAGAAAGCTGGATTCAGCCACGTCCTCCCGCCTCGGCTCCTTAACACTTAATTGTTTATGCTGTTAAAGGCTGTGTGTGTGTGTGTGAGTGTGTGTGTGTAAAGGGTGTGTGTGTGTGGGAGGGGTGTAAACACTTGTGGGGTCTCTGGAAGCGGACGGGATCCTGAGCGCGGCGAGTGTGTGTGTGTGTGTGTGTTAAAGGTGTAGGTGTGTGTGTGTGTGTGTGTGTGTGTTGTTAAAGGGTGTGTGAGTGTGTAAACACTTGCGGGGTCTCTGGAAGCGGACGGGATCCTGAGCGCGGCGAGTCCCGCCGGCCTCTCCACCGTCGCCTGCGCGGGGCGGCCCGGCGAGGAGCAACGCCACGCCACGCGGCGGAGCGAGGCGCCCGGGCCGGGCATCCGCAGCCAGGACCGCCCGCACGGGCTCCGGCCGCGGTGCGCTGTGCCCGCGCCCCCGGGGCGGCCTCCCCTCCTCCAGGAGGCCCAGAGGCCCCGCCATCACTGCAGGCCCCGCCATCACTGCGGGCCCCGCGCCGCGTCTCCGGCCCCGGCCGCGGCCCCCCCCCCCCCCGGCACGGCGCCAGCGGGTCGCTACTCACCATGGCGGCAGGCGGGCGTGAGCGGCCTCAGGAGCGGCAGAGGCCAGGCGCCGCCCTGCCAGACCCGGACCCACCAACCCCGGCGGTGGGACCGCAGCGGCTGCGGGGGACGGGCGGGCTGTTGAGAAGCCTCGGGTTGCTAATGGCAACGGAGGCACGTGACCCCGGAGGGAGACTAGTTCATTGGTCTTTAAGACCACGTGTCAGGAAGTTCCCCGCGACCGACCGGTCTCCGCATGCGCATTGGTTCCCAGAGCCGGAAGTCCCGCCTTTTCGCGCCACGCTGTCGGCGGGCGGGCCGCTGTTGTTGCCGAGGTAACAGGAGGGGCGGGGCTGCTTGGGGGACTCCACGCTGGAGCCTGGAAATCGGATGCTGCGCTGGGCTCATCCCTCTCGGCTCTCAGCCTGGCGACCCCGAGGGCTTTGGCCACCCGACTGACTCTCGACCTTTCGACGGGTTTCTGGGGCATCGGGTGCCCCCACTTTTCAGACTTTCCCTTCTCCCCAGGAGTTCCCACTTGGCTGAGATAAGCCGATAGCACCAGTGCCAGGTTCCCGGACCTTAGAGCT